>CM065812.1:86289500-86766500 GCA_033398695.1 Orobanche coerulescens
CATGATTCGAATCTTAATACACTGAATATGTAAAGAGAAGCCTCTATCATTGGTAATTCGAATCTAGTAGATGACTTCATAATAATCATGGACTTGACTTTAACAATCATTATTGTTGGATAAATCTAAAGGATTGATCATGGAAAGATTGATCTAGTATAGATGGAACGTTTAAACAACTTCAGCATGATAATATCGATTGATATAAGGTGTTGATATCGATCGTTAAGCTTTTCGAATTGTCGTATGAAGATTTGAAGTAGGAATGGAATATGGTTTTATATTGGTATGCATATCCTTGAATCCGAAGTTGTCTTTATCCGTAAAATCATTCATAAGGGTATGAACATGGTATTCATGGAAGTAACATGAATTATCACGCAAGATTCATTGTTTTGATCATGGCAAGAACAGTTTACTGCTCAGCAGTAAATTGCCATGCATAGATAGCGCACGCTATGCTATGAAGTTTAACGTGCGCTATCGAGCACGAGTTAGCGTGCGCTACGTTTGGTACGTAATGTACGCTAGACCATCAGTCGAGTCAGTTGGCTGGTCAGTGAAGTACTGACCATGCATAGTTAGCGTACGCTAGTCTTTGTTGTTTGCGTGCGCTATCGGGCAGACTTAACGCACGCTACACAGAGTACTTAGCGTGCGCTAAGCAGTTCAGGCATATTGCATTTTATGAACTTTTGGCCGTGAATCGAATTGTTAAACATTCATACGACGTGAGATAAATCCTATATCATTTCTTTTGTTAAGGTTTGGTCTCGTTACGTTATTGATTGAGGAGGACGATCTTCGAGTGTTCATTTTCGTGGACGTGTTGTTATTGTCTTCAAATCGAGGCAAGTACTTTATTTGTTTTGTGTATTGTTGTTATACATATTGTCGTGCATGTATGTCGTTGTTGTATGTCCACCTCGTGTTGGTCCGACGGGATCATCGGGGGATCTATGCTAGCGCATACCGGATCATCGGACGGGTTTTTCCACCACGGGTTGGTCTGACGGGATCATCGTGGGTTCTAGGCAGTGAACGCTGGATCGATGGAATTACCATGTGTATGTTATGATATCATGTTGTGATTATCAGTTGTGCATGTTATGTTTGAGTTTCTCGTAGGAGAAGACTCGTTGGTACTTTGTCGTTTACGTTATTATTCTTCGTGAATAATATGTTGTGGTACTTGTACTAGCATCGTTGTGCTAACCCCTTGGGGGGTGAACATTTTGTTTGTGTTCAGGATCCAGGAGAGCGGGGAAACAACCACTGGAACTGTATGACGAAGAGGGTGCAGAGTGATGTCCCGACCGGGTTTATTTATCTGTTGTTTACTCGTTATTTCAATAAGTACTCGAGTACGAAGTCATTTGTGATGATTTGAATTTGGTGATGTATTATTGAGTTCTGTTGAACAATTGTACTATTTCTGTATTGGGTCAGAACTGTTGTACCGTAATTCCGTTATTTCCATTCGTTAGTACCTTTTAATGCCTGTTCAATTCTTCAGCCTTGTAAATCCTTATGTAAAGGATTTACGGCGCTGTAATATTCCTGAATATATCGGGGGTGTTACAGAAAGAAGGGAGAAGAAAATGGCAAAACTGAACAATGATGTCCCATTTATACTGGACGTGATTAGCGCGCGCTACGGGCAAAGTGTCGCATGCGCTATCGGGTTAAAAAGGCAGCCCACCGCCTTTCAAAGGCAGTGCAAAACTTTCTACACTGGCCACGCTAGCGTGCGCTACCCGTAGGGGTTAGCATGCGCTACCTGTTAGTTTTCCAGAGTCCAGGAACTTCTACATGCACTAACCGGTCATAATGGCATGCGCTACCATGGCCAACTAACATGCGCTACAAATGCATGATTAGCGCGCGCTAGCAGCACAGTCTAGCGTGCGCTAACTACTGCTTCACAGCATCAGCATTATGAAGTTTGGTCAGAACGAACACATCCTGATAGGCACATAACTCGACAATCACTAACAACCAACATACCAGTTCCAACTCCAATATACATACGATTCCAGGCACCACACAGTAGAATTTGGAACTTTCCTAAACCGACTCCCAACTGAATACGACCAAAAATGGAATACATTACTAATAAAGTACACGGATATTAGACCCTTACCCTCTCAAAAAGAATTTTCGCCCTCGAAACATGAAACAGGAAGAGGGTCGTCAAATTATATGTCTGAGTCACTAATCGTACCCATGCAAAATATTTATTCTTAAATCATAAATATTACACCCGTACATATCTATAAGAAAACATCGATACACAACATGACCCATTAAGCATAGCTCATGGGTTAATGATGACAGAATTGGGGCCACTGGGAGGATAGCAAGGATTTCTTCAGCGTTGGCTCGTACCATCACCCTCTCTTGCTAGATCTGGTCCTGGAGGGCCTCTCTCGCCTGAGTGTACTATGCCTCCCTCTCTCGAAGAGTACGCCGTACTGCAGCCAATTGAGCTTCTAGCTCCGCAGCATGCTCGCGTTCTCGTGTAGCTGATTCCTACGCAATCTGACTTGCGTCTTAATGAAATTGTGCTACGGCCTCTAGATAATTGATATGCTCTAAGCAACGAGTATGATTAGTAGGATCCATACTTACAAGATTACTCAATTGTTTCCTTCGGTTAACGTCTTAGGTCTACTATGTAAATACCACTCAGGGTCTTATATACACATCAAACTGTCTTTAAGTCGGCGGCTCTAGTGGTGCTACAGTTGTTTCTGGCAGCTGCTATTATGGCGAAGCCGTCTTTCAGTATCAATTATCCCTCTCCGCCACCATGATAACACTAATAGTGATAAAAATCTTGATGATAGATGTGCAAAGATTCCCGATAAAGATCGAGTTTATCAATGGCACGAATACGACCAAAATATTGGTCAAGCTAAAAGATGCAAATCACGGACTCTCGGTATTCTCACTTGATGTCAAAACATGATGACCATCTCTCAGATGTTGACCGTTGAGACTAGCGAACCGAAATAAATGAAAATAGATCAAAGGAAAAGGAACTAACAAGAAAATAAAATTATTACATCCCACCCGTGAAATAAGTTTCGTCCCAAAACTTAGGACGTGAAGGCAAGGCAACTATTAGATGACACGCGTTATCTGCTGCAAACAACGGGCACAAAACTTCATGTCATACAAAGCCACTGCGGTCCGATTCAATACGCAAGATCATTTATGAAGTGCAACATTCATGAATCACTATGGTTGCTAATCCAGATAATACACTAACCCAAAATGCGAGCTTAATGCTGAACAAATATATAATTCCGATAACCTCAAAGGTTTGGAAGTTGACTTACTGTGACGAATACCAGAATCTTAAGGAAATTATATGTTCGATAATCACGATGCAAGATCGAGCAACAACAATTGAATCACAATGATCGAACAACATTGATCGACATCAAACAACCCCGAAGTTCACGCCTCAACTCAGGATATTAAATGGGCTTGTAAGAATTAGAAGATATTCACTTTACGTAGGACTCACAAGATTTGAATCGAACTTGGGAAAAGTCACAACTGTAAACAGATTCATCTGAAACAATATCACAACTCATTCGATCGACAAAACAAAAAACCAGAGAACAGAACAAATTCAGAAGGTATCATCGAACATAAGCGAGTTGATGGGATGGAAGAATACAGAAGTCAAAAACTCGGGTGTCACAATCCACTTTAAATAAAAGAAGTTTGTCCTAGAGATTTAGAACAATGAAAACAAGGTAATAACATAACAAGCAACTTCATAAAGTTGGATAACCAAATCTCTACGCATTCTGACGAACGCGGGATGACTACTAACATCACGAGAATTTCTCGGTAGTGATGCGATTCAATAAACGGCACGGATTGAGATAAAAATAAAGCACAACACAAATAGAGGAATCATGAGTTACCAAAGGAAATATGGTCCAATATTCAACGATAATTGGATTATACAACGAGATCTTGAAACTAGTACATGACACAAACCATAATTACAATGAGCTTAGACATCAAGTCAGTTATTGCAGTACCACCGAACTCGCAAGTTCTGTAGTGCGACAACAGAATCAAACATAAGGGCTCAAGGCCCTAAATTGTACAAGTGCAGGAATCCCGATTACTATACTCTTCTCCCTCTCAGGGGGAGTTTTGTCCTCGAAGCGTAGAACTACCAAGTTAGAGATAGAAAGCAAGAAAATAAGGAGAATTAAAGACACAATTGTTGGAAGCATCAACAATTCCGACGTATTATGGAAGCATCACTTGGCAACATATGGGATACGGGACACCCCTTGATCACTTGCCTTGTTCGCCAAGAGTTTATGGACATTTGATTGAACGTTATTTGTTCACGGTTCCTCAGAATCTTTAGAATCATCAATCAAGTTGAACAAGTCGGAATTATGGATATACATTTCATAGGACATGACCAACAACATCATTAGACGTCAATCTATTCATCAAAACCGGATTGAGAAGAGGAGATCAAGAACAAAATCTACAAAATGGTTAACTCAAGGGAAAATAAAGGAATTGCCTCAATTCGACGAAGAACGACAGATTAGATGATGTTATACTGCAAAACACCTTTGAACAAAATCGTCCAAGGTCACAAACCATAGTTGTCTTCAATTCACAACTTAGTCACCCACGGAGCAAAAGGAAAAGAGTGGAAATGATGAATCACAATTGCTGTCCGGTTCATATGTCGGACGGATTACCGTGCACTAACTACAAGTGTTGGCGTGCGTTAACGAAACCTCCAGCGCTAGTCCAGTAGCTTCTGGACGTCCCCTGGACTACCAATTAAAGCGCGTTATCCTCTCTGTAGCTTGCACTAACTAATGCACCGTAGCGCGCGCTACATAATTGCATAGCATGTGTTGCCAAACTCTCAGTTGAAGGCAGTAGTTTTTACATCTCACATTAGCGTGCGCTATCCACAAGGTAGTGTATGCTAGCTATTCCAATTCAGTAAAATGATCTTGAATAAATCTTAGCCAGCATTAGAACCGAAGGTTACCAATAAACGGGAACATACAAATCCGAATTCCATCGGTTCGTACATATGCAATATCACACAAGGAATCATCGGAAGATCATTAACAACCAAATTGAAATCCTACCTCTCGGCGAAGATGATTATTACCACTAGGGTATATAGAACGACCTAACGTTTACTCCATCAACTTGATAACAATTCTGAGCACTATTGCCCAAAATCTTCCAGATGTCTTATGTCTGCTTGCCCCGCTTGTCAACTCAGTTACTGCGGGGGCTTCATAGGGTATCGTCTGATCTTAGTACTCATCCATCGTAGCATGAATCATTGTCGTATAGACCACATCATTGATTCCACAATCGTCAACACATCCACTTCTGTCGGGATTCGACATAATACTCTTTCGTACAATAACACCACCGGACTCAATCAACATCTCCGAGCACTCAAAGTATGCAACTCTAGAACGTCGAATTTGGGAGGCACATATACTATATACCAGGGTGAGAATAAATATACATACACATTATACTTAAAATCAAATTTTGATCTTCTGACGGGAATGACAATACCATGTCCAAAACACAATCATTTGCAAATAAAGGGCGAGTTACGTTTCGCCCAAAACTCATAAATACTTTAGAAGAGGAAGTTTTATTTCTCATGTCAACTTTCAAGTTGCAGCCAAAGTTTTAAAATGTCGTAACTGGTTTAAAGGATTTACATTTCAAATACCGCAAATTTAAAAATCTCTCCTCTTCCACCAAAACGTTTACTTGAGAAAAAGTTTTGCCGAAATACGTGACCAGGTAATAAGACGTTCATAGGTCTTCACCGCTTGAAACAAAACTCACAACACCATCTTAAAAATATTCATGCAGCAGATAAAATCGACACTTAAAATTTCATTTTTGATGAAATATGGGAATCAATAATATTCCCGAATTTCCAATATACGTTGTGCAACTATTTTCACCCGGACCATATAGTATACTCATGCCCATCCCAACAATCCTAATACCATCAACAAATTATAGCCCCTCAACCCAGGGTTAATCGGATTATCACAACACAACCACCATACACATAGGAGGGAGCTTACAATCGAAAGAATTACCTTCTCCTTACATCAATATGCACCAGTTCCTTAGACATATAAGGGAAGGAAAACAATAGACACAACTCCAATGGAACACAATTCACAAGAGGAACTCAAAATCTAAGCATGTTTGGAAATAGACTAAAACAATCTGGGAAGAAGAAATTAGAGTTCAGAGAGACTTACAACGCAGGTCGCACGAGATGGCACCAACCCAGTGATATCATAAACAAACGACCAACTCAACCTTGACAGGCCCAAAACACCAACAGCCTATGTATCCATAAAGCTAAGCTCTGATACCAAATTATGTAACACCCCGTGATTTACAGAGATATTATAGCGCCGTAGATTCTTTTTGGAGAACCTATGAGGCTTAGACCAACGTAAAACACAATAACCATCACTGAACCGAGATATTCACACACTTAAAATCAACATCAACTCCAATATAACATACATCACAAAAGATACCAATACATGGTCCTGTTGGATCACAAAAGATATAACAACTCACAACTGATCTAACAACATCAACAACAACTAACAACAACACATTAAATCATATATGATAGTACCCGCGCGAGTACAAAACCAAACACGACTCTGACCATGATAAAACGACCACCGACTCAAAATGGTACATGATATCAGTGTTGCTCGTCATCCTCGTGCCCTACCTGCGACGGCTCACCACTGAGACCTGTACCTGAATACACAACAAGTATATCCACCATAGAAGGGGTCAGCAAACAGCTGGTACAAGTACAACGATTTATGAATATGTACAACAAGTGAATAAACAATCAAGTCACTGTGCCATCACAAATATTCCGGAATACCATACCAAAATCATCATCTCAAAACAATCTCATGAGCTATACTGGACCTCTACCTCACGCGAGATACACACCCCAGAGAGTCCTCGTCGGGCCCTCTCTGGTTGTACAACCCTACCGAGTGATCCACAAATACTCGCAGTCTAATAGATCCCAGGGGACCCTCACTGGTTTTAACTCGGTTCAGACACACTCAACCACATGGCACAAACCACATTTTCAGAAATTACGACTTTTCATAAAATCACATTTTTCACATATTCACACGAAGTACATCAAACGCAATCAAAGTACTTGCCTCAACTACAATAGTACAGGGAACAGTGAACGAAAGGACCTGCCGCCCGAACTTTTCTCAACGATTAGGTCCTAGCACAACACAGCACTATATCAAACACAGTACAATGGAAACAGAAAGGTTTACCCTAAGTTCTACTCTTAGAGTCAGCATGGATCATACACAACTATGGGAGATAACTCGAAACTTAATCTGTAAACTTCAACAAAAAGCAAAAGATTATAATTACAACATCACAATCCAGCATAATCATGGCTAGATCTAGACTTTAGAGGATAAAACCTCAATAAACCTTAAAATATAAAGAACTAAGGTTTCGAATGATTCACCTTAATCCGGATGATAAAAGATGTTAAGATCTTGTTAACTTTGTTCTAGGAACTCTAAAATGTTGTTGGGTAGTGAATTCCAGCCAAAATCTGCGCTTCCCCTACGTCCAAAACACCCAGTCCCCGGAGGAGGACAGAAGGGAGAAGAAAATGGTGAAACTGAACTATGTTGTCCCATTTATACTGGACGTGATTAGCGCGTGCTACGGGAAAAGTGTAGCATGCGCTATCGGGCTGAAAAGGCAGCCCACCGCCTTTCAATAGCAGTGCAGAACTTTCTACACCGGCCACGCTAGCGTGCGCTACCCGTAGGGGTTAGCGTGCGCTACCTGTTAGTTTTTCAGAGTCCAAGAACTTCTGCATGCACTAACCGTCCATAATGGCATGTGCTACCATAGCCAACTAACGTGCGCTAGAAATGCATGATTAGTGCATGCTAGCAGCACAGTCTAGCGTGCACTAACTGCTGCTTCTCAGCATCACCATTATGAAGTTTGGTCAGAACGAACATATCCAGATAGGCACATAACTCGACAATCACTAACAACCAACATACCAGTTCCAACTCCAATATATACACGATTCCAGGCACCACACAGTAGAATAGGGAACTTTCCCAAACCGACTCCCAACCGAATATGACTAAAAATGAAATACAGTACTAATAAAGTATGCGGATAACACAGCCACGTGACAAGGGATCACGAGTGTTATGTTTGTTGTGCTTGATACGTGGCAAGAGTTCACGGTGTTATGAGTATTGTGTTTGTCATCGTCTGTGCAGGTTGATGAACCTACGGAGCCACGTGGCAAGGGATCACGAGTATTATGATTGTTGTGTTTGGTATACATGACGAGAGTTCACGAGTGTCTTGATTGATTTTGAGCGTGTTTTGATGTAAAGGATTTTGACAAACTTAGGACATGAGTTCCTAAAGTATTTTGATAAACTTAGGACATGAATTCCTAAAGTATTTTGACAAACTTAGGACATGAGTTCCTAAAGTACTTTGATAAACTTAGGACATGAGTTCCTAATGAATTTTGATAAACTTAGGACATGAATTCTTAAGGATTTGCGCTTTCTAAAAATTCCAGAGATGTCAGTTATTTTTCAAAGATTCGACTTGTGTTGGTTTCTATATTATTAAAATTTCTAGGTAATACGTGATTGGTAGATTTGTGTTTGGTAGGGTGTGGTTGCCTAATTATGATTTGTAATTGCTTGTTACATTTTGTATAGTTTGATACTTGCACTAGTAAAACGGTGGAGTTTTCTAACCTCCGAGTAATCAGGGGGTGGATATCTGTTTTTTGTCCAGGTTCATGCAGATTCATGGGAGCAGTCACAGGATCGGCACATAGGATGATGGGCTGCGATACTAATCAAGAGTTATGGAATGCAGTTGTTGTTGTGTCTTTGTATTATTTCTGAGTCTTCCGCTGTGTTGTATCGTTTTGTATTTTGGACCCCTGTGTGGGTATGAGTTGCAATCAAATTATTACAGTTTGATTTGGTTGTGTGACCTTATCGGTCTGTGTCTTTATGCTGTTTGACCCCGGCCGGTCAAAATTTTGGTCGTATGATTGTGTTCAGCCTGGTGGACCCTCGAGTATGGGGTCCATGGCGTGTAATATTCCCAGTTGGTTTCTGGGGGTGTTACAATTATGGTATCAGAGCATAAGTTGTGGAAACCTAGGCTTTCGGGTCGAGTCCAGTTACGTTTTGTGCGGTCATTCGAGGTGTTAATTGACAAGTTGAGTTGAGCTGAGTTGTGTTTTGTTCCGTCACTTGAGTTGTCGGATGACGAGAGAAGATTAGTATCGTGGGCGGCCGTCATCTTCGTGTGATCTATGATGTAAGTCTCTTCTACTGTATTTTGTGTTATTGATTTTGTCGCAAGTTGTTGTGAAATGAAGTTTATATCTGATGTTTGTGATGTATTATGTGTGTATTGATCAAAGATGCTCAGGGGAAGCATTGAGGGTTTCGACATGTGTTCGAAACGATGTTCATAAATTATGTTATTAAACTTGGTTGGATGGGTTGACATGTGTTCGAACACGGTATTTGTGAGTAGTTTGTAGAATTGGTGATTTTGTACGTCAGGTGGACATTTGTTTCGAAATCAATAGATTTTGGATCGTTCATTTAATTGTATCCGTTCTGTGTGTGTGCGTATGAACGAGCGTTTTGAAATATTTTGGATGCTTGGTAATATATTACCGTTGACGGCATCTTGTCGTGTTTGAAAGAATTTTGAGAAAAATCTCTTTTGCGTATTCGTGCCATTTCAAAATGATTTAAGTATATGATTTCAAAACCTTCACACCCTAAAATTTTGTATTTATAAATCAAACATGATATTAATTCCTAAAAGGGTGGAGGATGGATCTTTCTAAATTGTGTCAGTTAGCGCGCATTAAGATGCATTGTGTTGTAGGGCTCGCATGTGATTGTTGATATGTTGAAATATCTATTGTATGTGTGAATAGATTGCTCACCCGGGGATGGTTTGGTGAAACCTTTGGGGGTCGATGCCAAGAGATCATGACCACGGGATACCTTGTGTGCTGTTGATTATGATGATGTTGAGTGGTACCATGTGATTACCCTGTGTGCTGTTGATTGTGATGATGTTGAGTGGTAACATGTGATTACCCAATGTGCTGTTGATTGTGAGTGCTAGCATATGATGACCTTTTGTGCTGATGTTGTGATAAGAGTACGTGATGTCATGATTATGTGACGTTATGTTTCATTGTATTGAACGATTGTATGATCAGTATGCCGAGAGGATGAGGTCGAGGTCGTGGTCGCGGCCGTGGACGTAACCAGAATTGTGATTCGGTGACTCGCTCATTGTCAAGCGCCAACCATCTCAGTACAGATGGTCGTGATGACCAGTTGCATGAACAAGAACAGTCATCTAGGGATAATGTTAATATTGACGCCGTCACCGTCCTCCAGTAGTTGGCAAATCAGTTGGCGCAGATAAATCAAGCAGCGAACCATAATGAGCCTCATGTGGGGGATAACAGAGCTAGTAAATGGTTGCGAGATGTGATGAGAATGCATCCACCTCGTTTTGCAGGTGCCTCTGATTCGTTAGGTTGGGAGAACTGACTCTTCCAGTTGGGAAGAACATTTGATGCTGTATCTTGAAACCAAAGACAGTATGCGAGCCCGATACCCTGAACTTTTTGAATCTTAAGTTTTGGGATGAAACTTCTTTTTAGAGGGTAAGGGTTTAATATCCGTGTACTTTATTATTAATGTTAGTTATTTTTTTGGCGTATTCCGTTGGGAATTGGTTTGTGAAATTACCGTGTTATATTGTTTGGTATCTGGAATCATGTGTCTATTGGAGTTGGGACTGGTATGTTGAATTGTTAGTAACTATCGAGTTTTGTACCTTTCGCATTGTGTTTAAATCGTGTTGCTGGAATAGATGAATTCACGCACGCTAAATTGGTAGCTAGCTCACGCTAATGCTGCATAGGTAGTGCATCCTACTAACACTGGTAACGCGCGCTAATTCGGATGGCCAGTAGATGCTGAAGGTTTCTGGACTCTATAGACGAGTGGTTAGTGCACGCTATTCTTCACACTAGCGCACGCTATTTTAGATGGGCAGAAAATTCAGGAAACTGGACTGAAGCAGTTAGTGGGTGCTAACTCTACCATTAGCGCACGCTAAAGAAGACATACAGAAGCTTGTGGACTGCCATCACCGCCCGTTAGTGCATGCTACACCTATCAGTAGTGCATGCTAATTGTTGACAGTATATATAGGACTGCAGAGTTCAACTTTGGTCATTTCATTCTCTCTGTCCTTCCTCTCCGGCGACTTGGCGATCCTCCTCAAGGATTAGAGTAGAATTTGGCTTGATATTATCGTCCATCAACATTTTTGAGTTCCTAGTACGGAGTTAACAACATCGCAACATCTTTTGCCCTCTGGATCAAGGTACGATTGTTAAAACCCTAGTTTTTCGGGAATTTAGGGCTTTGCTGGGATTCCACACTCTAAGTTCATTTTAACTTTGATTTGTGTTAGATTATGATGTTGTAATCATAATCCCTTATTTTTCCTTGAAACTTACAGATAGAAATCCGAGTTTTCCTCCGTTAATTGTGTATGATCAACTTAACCTCCATAGTGTTCAATCGATTGTCCCTAACAATAAAACTTAGGGTGATTCCTTGCGTTTTAGTAGTGTTGTGCTTGACTTAGTATTGTGTTGTGCTAGGAACGAATCGTTGAAAAGAGTTTGGACTGCAAGTCCTCCCATTCACCATTTTCGTGTCATATTAATTGAGGCAAGTACTTTGATTACGTATGATGTACTTTATGTGAACAAATATGCGTAAAATGTGTTTTATGTGAAAAGTGGTAATTTCAGAAAGTGTGACACGTGCTCACTGAGTGTGTGTGAGCCAAGTAAAACCAGCGAGGAACCCCTGAGATTCGATAGACTGCGATTTCAATGGATCACTTGGTTGGGCTTTACAAACTAGGGGGCCTGACGAGGTCACTGGGGCACGTAGCTCGTGTGAGTGCGGGTCCAATATAGCTCGGGAGGTTGTTTTGTGATGATGGTTACACTATATTCCATAATATGAGTGATGATGTTATGGTTTTGTTGTTTTATTCACTTGTAGTACATATTCATGAATCGTTGTACTTGCACCGGCTGTTTGCTAACCCCCTTCGGTGGTGAATACTTGTTGTGTATTCAGGTATAGGTACCAGAGGCAAGACAGCACAGGGCGGACACGAGCTTGGAAGGCAGTGGTGACATCATTTACCGTTTTTAGTCTATGGTCACTTGTTTTTAAATAAAGACGTGTTTTGTTTTGTTCTCATGCGAGTACCGTCGTGTAATATGTATCATGTGTCATTCAGTCATTTTGGTGATGTTGTATCAGTTGTGGTTCCTCGGGACAGCATTTCGTCTCGTGTTGTGATGTATGTGGTTAAAGTTGAATATCGTTAATGTTTATTAATGTCTTGGTTTTAAATTATCAATGTGGTATTATGTTGGCCTAAGCCTGGTAGGTTCTCCAAAAGAATCTACGGGGCTCTAATATTTCCGTATATCACGGGGGTGTTGCAAATTCTTGGTCCCATAAAGTGACAAGTTCAACTTGTACTTTTTCTATCCAGCTTGTAACCTCTCAGATCTGAGTCGCTGTAGCCCACCAAATCGAATCCTCCTTCCTTAGGATACCACAATCTTATATTGATTGTTTCTTTGATGTACTTAAGGATTCATTTGGCTATGGTAAAGTGTGACTCTTTAGGTGCAACGTGATATCTTTCACACATTCATATAAAAAATTGGATATCGAGCCCGCTAGATATTATTTACAGAAGTGAGCCTATAAGCTTCATGCAGAGTGGTTGGTCCAATAGATTTCCAACTTCATCAGCACTTATCTGTTTGGAAGTGCTCAGGTGGGTTTATGAGGACTTTGAGGTTCTCAACCTTCTTTCTCTCGTTCGTTAGGCGATATAGGATATAGGCTTGAGCATTTACTTGCTATATTTCTCTTGAATGTTGAAAATACCTATAGACAATTGTTTGACTTGTTTTGTTCTCATGCTATTACCGTCGTGTAATATGTATCGTGTGCGTTCAATCATTTTGGTGATGTTGTATCAGTTGTGGTTCCTCGGGACAGCATATCGTCTCGTGTTGTGATGTATGTGGTTAAAGTTGAATACCGTTAATGTTTATGAATGTCTTGGTTATAAATTGGCAATGTGGTATTATGTTGGCCTAAGCCTGGTAGGTTCTCCAAAAGAATCTACGGGGCTGTAATATTTCCGTATATCACGGGGGTGTTGCAAATTCTTGGTCCCATAAAGTGACAAGTTCTACTTGTACTTTCTCTATCCAGCTTGTAACCTCTAAGATCCGAGTCGTTGTAGCCCACCAAATCGAATCCTCCTTCCTTAGGATACCACAATCTTATATTGATTGTTTCTTTGATGTACTTAAGGATTCATTTGGCTATGGTAAAGTGTGACTCTTTAGGTGCAACGTGATATCATTCACACATTCATATAGAAAATTGGATATCGAGCCCGCTAGATGTTATTTACAGAACTGAGCCAATAAGCTTCATGCAGAGTGGTTGGTCCACTGGATTTCCAACTTCATCAGTACTTATCTGTGTGGAAGTGCTCAGGTGGGTTGATGAGGACTTGGAGGTTCTCATCCTTCTTTCTCTCGTTCGTTAGGCGATATAGGATATAGGCTTGAGCATCTACTTACTGTATTCATCTTGAATGTTGAAAATACCTATAAACAATTGTTTGACCTACAGTCTTAAGAAGTAATTAAGTTCTCCCATCATATTCATTTCAAATTTACTTTTCCTGAGATGAGAGAACTTCTTACACAGATATAGGTTAGTAGAACCAAAAATAATATCATCTACATAAATTTGAACCAAAAGAAGGTCATCAGCTTCCTGGATTTTGAAGAGTGTCTTGTCGACAACATCTTTCTGAAATTCGCTGTTGATAAGATATAGCGACAGGGTCTCATACCAGGCTCTGTGTACTTTCTTGAGTCCATACAATGCTTTTCTTAGCATGTAGACTAGATCGCCTTCCTCAGTACTATAAAAACCCAGAGATTGTTCGACATGAACTTCTTGAGGTAGGTCATAATGCACTATTAATGTCCATTTGACATACAATGAAGTTCTTATGAGCTACAAATGTAGGAATATCCTGATGGCTTCTAATCTGACTACATGGACAAATGTTTCATCATAGTTTATGCCTTCTTCTTGTCTGTATCCCAAGGCAACCAGTCTGGACTTGTTTTCTTATGACTAGACCATTTTCGTCCTTATTTTGAAATATCCATTTCGTTCCAATTACAGCTTGATGGGTTGGTCTAGGAACTAAGTACCAAATATTGTTCCTTTTGACGCTATTTAGCTCTTCCTCCATCAATGTAACCCAATGAGTATTGTTGAGAGATTCATTAGTCAAGACAAGTTTGGAATATGCTAAGAATACAGATAATATATACATGGTAAGTCTATGGAGTTTAGCTTTAGAATTCCATTCACGGAATTGGGGTGTGTCAGTTCCTAACTCTGTTTCCTCTGTGCGCATAGTATATTTTTCTATGTATTATATACTCCTCTTCTGGTTGAAACCCCAGCATGAATATCACCAATTACTAATTCTTGTGGTTGATCTCTAACCACTCATATCGGGTTCTAATTCTGCGTTCGTAGTTGTGTCCTGTTGGTCAGTGGGTTCAACTTCATCTTCAATAACGTCATCTTATATTACATCTTCTATTCGTATAGCTGCAGGATTTATTTCAAGTGTGATCACAGTTTCTTTCTCAGGCTGTGGGATTTCCTCAAGGGTTAAGATCTGAACTACTTGGGTTAGATCATATACTCCTGTAGGATCACAATGAGGTTCATCAATAAAACATGGACACACTCACCTATTGTCAGTTTTATCTTATTGAATATCCTGAATGCCTTGCTAACAAATGAGTACCTGATGATTATTTCCTCATCAGACTTTTCATCAAAATCCTGAGTTGAGCCTTTCCTTTATTAAGAACATCACACCTGCAGCCAAAAAAATATGAATATATGCAATCATAAAGTTTTATTTTTCCACACCTCGTATACGGTTTTGTTGTGGTGGTTATTGGTGGTACATCAGTTTTGTGTATGTCCTGCTATATTTGTTTCTTCTCCCTACAATCGCTGTGGCAACTTTCTTGAAGCAATCATTGTTCTAGTTGCCTCCTTCAGCGTTCTGTTCTTTCACTCGGTAACACTATGTATGCCATCATACGCACAATATTGCTCTATAAAGCGATTTATGAATGTCGTGCCTCTGTCATACTGAATGGATACAATGCTCATGCCTTTTTCATTCTATAATTTCTTCAGGTGTTTCGGCAGCTTTGTGGCTATCTCCTTCTTTTTCAGGAATATAGTCCAGGATTACCCAAAAAAATCATCAACAATAACAAACTGTATTTCTTATCTCCTAATTATGACAGGGTCTACAGGGCCATTTAGATCCATATAAAGTAAATCCAGGACCCTGCTGGTTGAAATATATGATTTGTTCTTCATAGATGTCTTGACTTGCTTGCCTTTCTGACAGGGTCTACATACACTGTTTTTTTATAAAATGAGACATCTCGCAAGACTCTGACCATTCCTTGTTGATCCAACTTATTGATAGTTTTTACGTTGATATGGGACATCTTTTCGTGCCATATCCATCTTTGATCTGCAGTTCTTTTGGCAACAAAACAAGGTATTACATCACTTAGGTTCCCAATCAGCAACATATATGTTACCCGATCGGGATGTTATGAGGACTAGTTGCTTGGTATATGTCCTTCATCTTACATTGTCCTTCAATGAATTTAACAGAGAACTGTTTGCCACATCTAACACTCATAAGGTTGTACTGTAGTCCTTCTATATAGACTAAACATCGGTGATTTTAAATTTTTCTATAAACAAGGTTTCCCTCTTGTTCTTCTTTTGAATTTTCACTGAATCGAAGACTTGAACACTTCTTTCTACATAATCTATCAGATTGCTGATATCTCCTCTTATGTGCCGAGCACAGTCGTTGTTAAAGTACGAGATGTCATCCTACTTGATATCGTGTAAAAAAATTTAAGTAGATTTAGGTCCCCAATGTTATGTGGGTCCTTGCCTAGTAGTGCCTTTTGGTACCCATACTTGTCTTACAGCAGTAGATTTTCTGTAGGTCTTCTTGGTTCCTTTCTTGGGAGTTTTACATGGGCATGCACGTATTCACTGTAAGCATTATTATTATGCATTTAAATTGAGAACTTTGGTTCCAACAAGGTTGTTTTATGGGGGAGGAAGCATGTTCTTTGCTTTCTAGATTGCCTCCTAGGTATCCAGTTGGATTCCCAGAGCTATTGTTGGTAGAACTGAGCGGAAGCTTATTTGCGACAGAGGCGCTTGAGTTCATGCAAGTAATGAGGAGCTATATTCCATTGATAGAATTGAGGTACAGCGTTCCATCGTTGTTGCTGGTGATGCTGTTGGTATGCTTGAGGAGCATATTGTTTCTGTTGGGCACCACGTATTACAGGATTATGAGGTTGTGTGTCGATGCTTGTGATATGAGCATGGTGGCGGAATGATAGCCTTTTTCCTTTGAGTTTAAGGTGCATTTGTAGCCTTACATTTGTCAATAGGAACCTTTTTTGGAATCTTCATGGTCTTGGGGCTTGGAGCAGGTTCCACCCCTTTCACAAATGGCATACTGGTTTTGCTATTATTGAAGAACGAACTGTATCCTAGGCCACATTTATCATGAACATGTTGTCTAGTACTAAGGATATCTTCTATCCTCCAAGATGGTTTCTCAAACAATTTGAGGATGGTCTCGGGATCTCTTTCTCTCTTTCCAGAAGCTGTATCTTGGCTTGCAGCAGGGCATAATCATTTTTCCTACTTTGATTGTGATATTTTACCTCATTTGTTTCATTCGTAAATTGAAGATTGCACCCCATGAGTTTTTTATGTGTGACTTTATTATTTTAGCAATCCAAAGACATATTTTCGTAATTGATTTTTGGCAAGTCATTCTCATCATTCAGCTTCAAGTTGGAAAGTGAGAGGTGTAGGTTTTTTTGTTTTAACATGTCATAGGCTTGTTGAAAGGTTCTAAACTCATTCGTCATATTTTCGAAAGTATGTGCTGCATTGACATGATTATTTGAGGTTTAGCTTACCTCATCATCACTTTGGTCATTTTCTTAATTTGCCATAAAGCGCATGTGTGCTTTATCTTCAATATCACCATCAGGTGAGTCATTATCGGTGACAGCCTGTAGACATTCCTCCGTGTTGGCTGATGTTGTAATATCTTCAAGATATTCAGGGTACTTTACAGCACTGTGAGACCCTCTGTGGGACCCATAAGGTTATACATAACATGAACTTTGACCGACAAGGTCTAAACATAATCAAACGGAAGACAATAAGAATTGACGTCAAAAGTAATAATCAAATTTAACAGGATACAAGTCAATGGGAATTAGATCATGGACAATAAAAGCGAAACGTCAAGAAGAATATCCCGTAGTACTCGTGTAATAAAAAACATTTAAAGTACAATATCTCGAATGAAGGACATAAATAATACAGAGAAGAACATGATACAACATCAGTATTGCCCATCATGATCATACCCATCCGGTACCCTCTCGTCTGCTCGGCTAGAACCTAAAATATATAAAACGTATTTCCCTCGAATGGGGTTAGCAGTGGAATAGCTAGTGCAAGTATATCAAATATGAAATACAATACTTCTTGAACGATAAAGTAAACATAATCTCATTTCATGAAACTCAAGGCTAGTATTCTGGAATAACTAAATCTCATATCATTTCAATCATATACGTGATTAACCATGGATCGTACCAGAAGCAGCAACCCCTCATAGAACTCGTCGGTCCATCCGGAGTGGTCCACCCAAAAATGTTCAATGGATCGCACCAAAAGCAATGACCCATCAGAGTGGATATATCAAACCAGCACTAGAACCTCCCGCACTAACGGACACCCCCTCCTCGACCTCTACCGAAACTCTGCTATGGCTGGTTAGCTGACTTTTGCTGATTCACACTCGACTCTCTAGTTACTGGGTCAGAAGCTTGAGGATCAAAGGTCTTATCCCCTCTAGTGCAATAAATCGCTCTGTATCCCATCTGACCGCGAGTATTACATCACAAAGGTGGAAAATGGCACTCGAGATTGATGTGTCCAGTACGGTTGCAATTAAAACATGTAACATCACGAGTCGAGGCGCCCGGAGCAGAATGAAAACTCTTCCCGCCCCTAAAAGGACGTGACGGCTTCTGTTGGGATAAACATTCCTATTTTGATAAATTGCCAAAATGCACAGCAAGAAGTCTTAAAGAAGTCATAATGTTATTAAGTATGGAAGCTGTTAGGACTCTCCATGCAGCCTGTCCATATACCAAAGAGATCTTCAACAATCCATCCTACAGAGTCTGCCTCATACAACAAAAGAACTTATTATGTTAGATACAACATACAATCTGAAGGTGTTTTACTTTGGAAAAGTAAAACACATCCAACAGCATTGATCGTACAAAGCTTTTAAACCGTTGTGACATAAACATTGTTAATTCATAATATATTAACAGTTAAAGCAGCATTTATTGCTGATAGGACAGCATTTAATGCAGCCGGAGATAGACAATTCTAAACGCTCTGAAGAGCATTTAATGCAAATATAGAAAGGATGTCTGAATCATTAAATGCGATATGCTTTAATTCAAACATTTAGCATCCGCCAATCAAGAGACAGACGTCAACATCTCACCAACAAACAATGGATATATTTATAACGGATACAATTCCAAGCCTATAAATAGCCCCAAGTAAGAAGACTTCAACACACGAAAAACTATTCATTATCACGCATACTATGACAATCTAGCTATTCAAGAGCAGTATATTTTGTGAGCATACAGCAGTATCCAGGTCAAGAAACATACTAAGTCCTCAACGCAAACAGCACAGCATAAATCGTCTCCTCATCAAGATAAATTTGAGACTTGTTATACCTTTACCGTGAGACTATCATTAGCCCTGTAAGCAAAAGATTACTGGTAGTTTCTCTAAGGGTCAGATTAGTGAGTTTCATGAGCCTGTTGATTCACATTGTTCGGTGGGAAAGACTTCTCGCTCGGTTGGTCAGTCCAACAATCCTATTCTGGTGGCCAGTAAGGGTAGCAGTGTGAAAATGTGTTACAACTATAGTTGTGTGGGCGACACCAGTAAGTATTGTCGTTTGCCGCAAGTGAATTATTTCAACTGTGTTCAATCGGGACACCAAGCGGTGCATCGTGAGACTGTTGCTATATTGTTCGAGAAGCGGTATTCCATTCCTACTCCTGGAGGGGCCAGCGGTACCCAGTGATAATATTTTATGTTTTGTCTTGGGGATTTTATCACGTGTGTAGACTTGATATGTGATGTTTCAAGTATGTTACTTGATATCTGATATTCTGGTTTGAATATTTCCGTGTAGATTGATGTTGATGTATTGTTTTAGCTCAATCCGTCTGGGTTGTTGAACCTACAGAGACACGTGGCAAGGGATCACAGGGTCACTAGCATAATTGATGTTGATGTACTATTTGGACTCAATCTGTGTGGGTTGTTAAACCTACAGAGACACGTGACACGATATCACAGGGTCACTTGATGATTTAATGTTTTAGTTTTGTTTTGCAACTCTGTGATGCCTTTGTTTTAAGTTTCAAGACGAAACTTCTTTTTAGTGGGGGAGAATGTAATACTCGAGATTTTCTTTTCCGATGGATTGAATTTTTTTTTTCTACTATTTAGTGAATTGTAAGTTGTTTGTACCTATATGATAGTTGTCATGCATTAATGTGAGTTGGTTGCGATTCAGATTGTAGTGTGTATGTCGTTCCGTTGGCAGGAATCATTGTTGTGAGGAGTTTTGGTGCGATCTTATTGCCTGTTCAGCGGGAATAGCGCACGCTAAGAGCATAGAGTAGCGCTCGCTATTACGCGTCGTTAGCGCACACTAAGTCTCAGTTAGTGCACACTAACGGGAGTACCAGAAATGAGGCAGAAGCTACTGCCTTGGACTGGGCAACCGATAGCGCATGTTATGGATCACGTAGTGCACGCTATGGTACGACAGTATGCTATCAGAAGGGTAGCGCACACTACCTGGTAGTTCGGGTTCAGTACAGGAGCTACTGGACTGAGATGTTGGGTGGTATATACTTCAATAGCGCACGCTAATATTGAAGATTAGCACACGCTAAGGCTGTCCAGTATATAAACTGGATAGCAGTCATTATTCCCAGTTTCTCCATTTCCTCTTCTCTCCGCGGGTGTAAGTCAAGGGCGACTAGGGTTCGTGATCTTGGCCGATTTTGCTCAATCCAAAGGTGTTTGGGAGTATCATAAGTGATTATAACATCATTTAATTCATTGTTCTTCGTCGGATCGAGGTAATTCCTTGGTTTCTCTTCGAGTTAACTTTTTGTAGATTTGTTCTTGATTTCGAAAATTATCCAGTTTTGCTGAATAGGTTGGCGTAAAACAGTTATTTTGAATATATTCTATGGATTGTATATCCATATCCTTGATTTGTTCAACCCGATGGATGATTTCAGTGTTCTTGGAGGTTAATGAACAGTTAATGTTCGATTAAATGTTCGAATGAGTTTCCTTTGATAGTTTGATGTGATTTCCATCGTTGTTGGTCTTGGTCCTCGTTGTTATCATGTTTTTGTTGTTTTTTACAGAGGTTGTAGGGTTTGAGGCATTGCGGTCGATCCGTGTTCGTCGGAGTATTCGCGTGTTGATTCGAGGCAACTATCTTGCTTATACAACTTATGTCTTGCGATTAGAAATCGTGTGTTGTGTTTTGATGATTGGTTTACCTTTATAAACGTGATTCGTGTGAATCGGTTATGTGTTACCCGTTATAAAGGAATGGTGATGACTATGTTATTTGGGTATATGTATTGTGTGTTGTGTTTTGTGTGCAGGATTGTGGTAATCGTATTGGCTTGATTCTACACATGGTTGTGCAATATATCATGTATTGATCATGAGTTATGTTGGTTTCGTGTCGTTGATGATGATGATTTGTGTGTTGAGATTGTGTTGTGTGCGCGTGATGCGTAACTTCGTGGTGACAAATGTGATTGATTCATGTGTTCGTGGCTGTGGAACGGGAACGTGTTAGTGTGCGTTGTGGTGCTAAGTTCACTCGTGTGGGTTTGACGGGGCCTACGAGGATTCAGGACAGTTGATCCTAGGATCGGAACATAGTATGTGGTACTGAGGTCCATTCATGCAGGTCTGACAAGGCCTACGATGACATGGCAGTCGATCATGGGGTCAGGGCACGGTATGTCCAACCGTGTGGGTTCGACGGGGCCTATGGTGACTCATGGCAAGAGATCACGGAGTCAGGACTGGATGTGGTGATAGTTTTGTTTGGCATAGTCCGTGCGGGTTGATGAACCTATAGAGCCACGTGACAAGGGATCACGAGTGTTATGTTTGTTATGCTTGTTACGTGGCAAGAGTTCACGGTGTTATGAGTAATGTGTTTGGCATAGTCCGTGCAGGTTGATGAACCTACGGAGCCACGTGACAAGGGATCACGAGTATTATGACTATTGTGTTTGGTATATGTGACGAGAGTTCACGAGTGTCTTGATTGATTGTTGAGCGTGTTTTGATGTAAAGGATTTTGACAAACTTAAAATATGAGTTCCTAAAGGATTTTGATAAACTTAGGACATTAGTTCCTAAAGTATTTTGACAAACTTAGGACATGAGTTCCTAAAGTATTTTGATAAACTTAGGACATGAGTTCCTAAAGAATTTTGATAAACTTAGGACATGAATTCTTAAGGATTTGCGCTTTCTAAAAATTCCAGGATGTCAGTTATTTTTCAAAGATTCCACTTGTGTTGGTTTCTATATTATTAAAACTTCCAGGGAATACGTGATTGGTAGATTTGTGTTTGATAGAGTGTGGTTGCCTAATCTATGATTTGTAATTACTTCTTACATTTTGTACAGTTTGATACTTGCACTAGTAAAACGGTGGAGTTTTGCTAACCCTCGAGTAATCGGGGGGTGAATATCTGTTTTGTGTCCAGGTTCATGTAGATTCGTGGGAGCAGTCACAAGATCGGCACAAATGATGATGGGCTGCAATACTAATCAAGAGTTATGGAATGCAGTTGTTGTTATGTCTTTGTATTATTTCTGAGTCTTACGCTGTGTTGTATTGTTTTGTATTTTGGACCCCTCCGTGGGTATGAGTTGCAATCAAATTATTACTGTTTGATTTGGTTGTGTGACCTTATCGATCCGTGTCTTTATGCTGTTTGACCCCGACCGGTCAAACTTTTGATCGTATGATTGTGTTCAGCCTGGTGTACCCTCGAGTGTGGGATAATATTCCCGATTTGTTTCTGTGGGTGTTACATGTAGGACCCAGACCAGGCCAACCCGTCGGACCCTCCGGTCCCGTGTAGGACCCAGACCCGGCTAACCCTCCAGACCCGCTGACCCGGACCCGTGGTATACATGGGTGGGGTCTGGGACTTACCTTTACTGACCCGTCGACCCGCTGGGTCCGACCCGGATGACCCGACTGTGAATTAAAAAAAAAATGAAATTCTGGCCGTTGGACCCGACGGGTCTAACGGCCAGAATTTTTCTATCTATAAATACTCCCCCAACCCATCTCATTTTCTCACACCTTCATTCTAATCTATCTCTCAAACTCTCATTGCTAATTGCTATACTATTTAGTCTCTCTCTTTTTACTAGCATTTAATCATTATGTCGAGTCCTGGCAATGGAAAGGGTATTCTACGTCTCCCAAAATGTCCAAGTTCGATCGAATGGCTCTTTGGGGCAAATAGAAGAAACCATCTGGGATAACTATTCGGAAGCCCCAAAACTGACCTCCACCCGGTTATGAAAATGAAAGTCAAGAAGCTGAATATGATGTTATACATGAAAGTATCTATTATGGTAGTACAAAAACTACTAGTGAAGAAGAAGTTGACCCCCGGGGATTTCGACGTCCCAAATCGTCAACAACTGCAAAATATTGACGAAGAAATGGACCATGAAATCGATGGAGCTATGCTAAATCAAATGTATGCAACGTTCGAGCGCACTCTTTATGGCGTACCAACTCCGACGCAAAAATCAAAGTCGAAGCATCCTGCGGCAAGCCAAGTTGAAGAAGAGCCTCCTTATGTTGAAGAGTTATCGTCCGAGGAAGAAACTGTGAAAGGAAGAGGAAGCAAGAAAACTAAAGCGAGAAAGAGGTTTGCCCCTGTTGTAGAAAAAAAACGATATCCGAACTTTTTTCAAAATACTTTAAGAAGGAAAAAATGTCAGATGGTTCGATGAAGGTATGTTCCAACTACTGCAACAAAGAATATTCGTATAAAGTCGGGGATGGATATAGAAATTTTAAAAGACATTATGAGAATAACCGTGCCTCGGTCCACGGAGATCAAAAGTCGCAAAGTCAACTCAATTTCCAACCTTCTACTGGAGCCGGCCCAGCCGGCATACAAGGTATGTCTGAATCTCAACTTTATAAACATAATGAAAAAATTGATAAAGAACAAATGACAAAATTATGTGCACAATAATCTTTTACCTATTCATTTCGCGGATAGTACGGGTTGGAATATAGGATGCAAAATGCCTATAATCCTGCTATTAAGAGAATTCTACGTACCACAATGACTAGACAAGTAGTATACTTAGCCAAACAACATAAACTTGGACTACGTGCTTATTTTAGATCTATAAATCATAGAGTTTCTTTAACTGCTAATACGTGAGCAGAATTTAAACAAAAATGATTATATGGGAATAACTATACATTGGATTGATGAAAATTGGAACTTAAACAAAATGCTACTTGCGTTTAAAAAATTTAATTGTACACATAGTGCAGAGAATATAGGTAGAGCAAAAATTTTAAGTCAATGCTAATTAACTTTTAGTTTTAATTTATTCTTTTATGTGAAAATTCTTGCAGCAGTAACTTCAACAGCAGCCATGTTTTCTGTATTATGGTGATAGCCTTCTTACACCCGTGATCAGCGGTAATAATCTCTGATAACTTTTCTATCTTATATTATTTTTTTTTGTTGTTGAGGGAGAGACGAGAAATTCCTACCACTTGTATCAGAGGTCACTTGACCAGGCGGGTGTTAAATCGATGGATGTGCACTAATGGCAGTCCTGCAAGGGAGAGGACCAACGAGACACGAACCCATCAACAAACCTTGCAATATTTCAGCAAAGTATTGTCACCACGTGGATTCGAACCCGCGATGTCGAAGTGTTTCCACTCCAATCACCTTGCAACTTACCATCATTTTATGTATCTGGGGTTCTCGCTTATATTATTGTCTTGTAATGTTTGGGCTGTAAAATAAAGTCAGCATAAGATCAATTTTTTCTAGAGTTTCTACATAAACAATTTTTTTGCCCAAGGTGTGTGAGGCTGTGAGCCCATTTCCTAGACAGGCATAGCTGCAGTAATATAATACTCCCTCCGTCCACTTTTTAAAGTCCCATTTGATGTTGGGCGCGGAGGTTAAGAAAAAATGATAAAGGTAAAGTGGGTGGAAGAAAAAGGTAGTGGTTGGAAGAAAAAGTTAGTGGTTTGGAAGAAAAAGTTAGTGGTTTAAAGAAAAAGGTAGTGGTTTGGAGAAAAAAGTAGTTGGTCCATTAGTGAAAAGGTAGTAATTAAATAAAGAAAAGAGGGTAATATGGTACAAAAAGTAGAGTGAGACTTTAAATTGTGGACAAATATTTGAGAGCAAATGGGACTTTAAAAACTGGACGGAGGGAGTATTAAATTTAACTCTTTATGATAACTGTGCACTTTCTTGTCTGATTTCAGTATTTAAGAAAGCTCATGGGACCAGATTTTTGTTAAGCTGCCGCCTAGGAGCCCTACTCTGGAAATCGAAGTAAACTACTTGGATCTCAATTCTATTGAGAATATAAATTTAAATATTAAACGCCTCCAGTTGTAATAGCAAAAGATGAAATCCCTCGCTCCCAGGGCCCCCACCCCCAGCCCGAAAGAGATTGATGGAGGAATTAAATCAATTTAATGTCGTGGTAAGAGGATAGCTGTAATATCCTGAATTTCTACTATGGTTGTTTAACGTTATTTTATCCTGGTTATATTGTACAATGTGGAATCTGTACAATATGGATAAAATAATTGAAGGACTGAGACATCTGTACAATTATCGTACTGGTCGACAATTGCATTTGAAGATATTATGTGTCAGGTGTGTTGTGTGATAATATTATTGGAAGGAGTATATGTATTCAGTATGTCATGTATATGTATCCAATATGTCGAGACAACGGACAGGAACAGTTGGAATTGGCCAAGTATATCCTAATTAGCGCACGCTAATATTCAAGCACAGCGCACGCTATTGTGCAAGCTTAGCGCACGCTAAAGGAATAGACTAGCACGCGCAAGACCATGTTAGAAGTAATCTGAGTGGTAGGTAAGGTTGTCTATAGCTTTCGATTTTCATGCGTCAACGGCATTTAGCCCACGCTGAACATAAGGATTAGTGCACGCTAAATGTAGGTCGGTCAAGGGAATCCCGGCAATCGTGGGTGCTTTCGGCAAGTGGGACACATGCATCTTCGGATTAGGTGCAGATTGTCGAGATAACTATGAGTAGCGCATGCTACCTGTGGAGAATAGCGTACGCTAATGAGTATTTTACTGTAGCAAGTCAACGTCGAAATTATGTACGCTAGGGCATGGGTTTTGCGGACATAAATCATTGTGCGAAGTAAGGAAGTAGCCTCTGGACTACGATAGCGCATGCTAGCAAAGTGAGTTAGCGCACGCTATGGCATGTAACGCACATTATCTAGTAAGAGTAGCGCACGTTAATAATGTGCAATATATATGTGCAGTTGGGGATTATTGTTCATTTCGATCATTTCTTCCCTTCATCCGATAGAGAGAGTCTTGAAGGAGGTTTTGAGGTTCCAAAACACTTGAGTATCATGGAGTTGATCGTCTTTAACAATACTGAACTTGGGAGTGATTGGAAACGGAATCAACCTTAAGAATCAACCCATTTCTTCGAAGAGGTAATTACTCTTCACTTCTGGATTTCATCTTGGCTTGAATATTGGTGTTCCTGAGTTGATAATCATTGCATGTACGAATTGATATGTATGATTTGAGATAGATTATCGAATTATGTCGATGTTATTCTTGATATATGGATATCGATATGATTCTTGTGGTTTTGAATTATGTTGTTTATCTTCAAGAGATATTTTGGTTTTGAGTTTTGATGTTGTTGTTGTTGTTTACTTCTTATTACGATGAATAGGGAAATGATATGATGATTATTGGTGTTTCATGGAGTTTGTATTGAGGAAGAAGATGATATATAGATATATATGTCTTGGCTTATGAGTTAGACAATGGTTTAGATGTTAGAACCTATTGGATTATGTTGTTTTGTCGGTTATGATCATGGTTATGGATTATTTGGTGTTCTTGAAGAACTTCTTGGTGAATATAAGATAGCAAGATGACTATATGTTGAAGTATTCATGTTTTTGGATATGGACATGGAATGTTCATATCTAGAATTAAGTCATGCTGATTGATGATGCGATTTTCGTATAACAATACGAGTATGATAATGAGATTGAATTGGAAAGATTATGGTTAATCTTGGAATATGATTATTCATAATATTGAACTAATCGGATAATTCGGATTAGTGATTGTATCGGTATTATTTTACTATGAGTTTACAATTATGAGCAAGGTGAGATTGGTTTCGGAAGTGAGTATGTTAAAATCCCTATTATCGGGTTGGGTTGATTGTTGATATGATTATCAGATTGAGGAATCGTATTATGGTTCTACGTTCGTAATTGTTTGAGTTGGACTTGTTCGGATTTTGTGTTTAACTGAGGTATTGTAGAACCGTTGGGTTTGTGGATTGGTTATGTAGGTTGTTGATTGTTATCGGATTGTTGTTTATTGATTATTGCATTAGGTTGTGAGGATTGATCATTGATTAGAATAATATGTTGCGGTCGAGTTCGAGGATGTTCGTAAATTACTTTGGCCAGGGACGAGGATCTTATAGGCGAAGGCAAGGAAATTGGTAATGGCTTCACTATCGTCGTATCGATATCGAGGCAAGTTATTACTTGCTCAGTTTATAATATTTAATGAATGGTTTCAGTTTCATTCATTTATAATTCGTATAATAATGATTATAATTGTGAACCCTGGAGATTTGGGATTGTACGTTGTTTTCTGATTTTGGGAATTAAACCATAATGTATATGATTTACATTTGTTATTGGTATACTTAATGACTCCAATAATATACTATTATATGCAATGCTTTTAATGAGAGTCTTAATGACTCTAATAATATACTATTATTTGCGTGCCATGTGAGATTCTTTGCATCATCTCTATTAGCAAACAATCACTTGAACCTTGGAACAATCGGAAGATACCATAACACCTTGGTGGGAGGTCCTTGTTGGTGTTCTCTCCATCATTCTTCACTTTGTATCGTGATACCCCACACCTAGGACACTTATGCAATTCTTCAAACTCTTTTCTGTACAATATGAAATCATTGGGACAAGCGTGTATTTTTTTATACTTCGTACCCATCGGACACAAAACCTTCTTCGCCTCATAGGTACGCTTAGGTAATGTATTGCCTTTTGGTAGCATCTCATTCATCAACTGGAGCAATTCGGTGAAACTTTTGTCACTCCACCCATTTATTGCCTTCAAATTAACCAGCATCAACACGGCAGATAGTCGTGTGAAATTTTCACATCCCAGATACAATGGAGTCTCTGAATCACTTTTCAACGCATCATAAACATGAGCTCTTTGAAATGATTCTTGTCCTACATCACGAATCATTTCTTCAAATTGATCACCATCTATATCTACATGAGTGTTTCCAATTGGAACATCTACTATTTCGCCATGCCATATCCACACCGTATAGTTGGTGTTTATCCCCTCACAAACAAGATGTTCACGAATTGTGTCAGCCTCATGGCGTCTCCCATTCATACACTTCACACAAGGGCAAATGTATCGTTCATCGGGTTCCGAGTGATGTTGTCGAGCAAATTTAAAAAATTGCTCAATTCCATTGTCATACTCCGCACTCGCACGACTTGCATTCATCCAACTTCGATCCATTTCTTCTTTTCTGTTAAACATACTATGAAATTCAATTTTCTGTTGTTTTGTATAAGGGGAAGAATTTCATTTCTATATGATTACTAACTTTTTGAAAATTGTTTTGACATAGAGAATGACAAAGGTATGGTTGTCCTATAACTGTTTTTTAAAATAGAAACATGAACGATGGTTGTCAAAATAGAATTAACTGTATACTACGTCAACTTATGGCTTTGTCAAGATTGCTAACTCTATCTGCATGAATTGTTGGGAGAAGATCTTTAAGATGAAAATTAGCATCTATCCCAAAGGAAGAAGATCTTTAAGAAGTTAACCAAATCTGTCCCAAAATAATTTGTGTTTCACAAAATAGTGTTGTCAAAAGCAACACACATAATTCAACACACAGACTTAACTAAATCGATTAAATTATATGAAAAACAAGAAGAAAATAACACGTAAAACTACATTACACACTAACATACATATAGTGCACACGCACATACATATTTTGTCCATTATGTGCATTTAAATACTACGTTTGTGATTATTGTGGTTTTATTGAGGTTTTAACATTATTCTCCAAAACAATCCAAGTATAATTAAAAGTCCACGCACAAATAATACACACAACACACACTGCCACACACAATACACACACTGCCACACACACACAACATAATACAGCCTCACACACAATACACATCCACACACTGCACGCACACACACTGCCACACCTATACATACACATACACACACAACACACAAATATTAAACAACACACAATAATCCTTAAAAGACTAGATAAAATTACCAAATAGGAACAAAGAAGAAAGTTTGGAATAATTACCAAATAATCCACGATCGATTGCGAAACATCGGGGAGGTTGCGGTGGTCGCGAGGTCGCCGGAGGTCGTGGGTCGACTGTGAAAAGTCGGCGAGTCAGAAGCATACGAGGAAAGAAAGGAAAAAAAGAAGAAAGGAAGAAGTAAAGAAAGAAGACCGGGAAGTAATTAAATAGAATAATAACAGCGGTTATAGACAACCGTTGTTAACAAGGGAAAACAACGGCGGTTTTAACACAACCGCCGTAAATTTTCCAAATTTAACAGCGGTTATTAAGAAACCGCCATTAATATTCCGAATTTAACAGCGGTTTTTAGGAAACCGCCGTTAAGTGTCCGAATTTAACAGCGGTTTCTATATTAACCGCTGTTAATTTTTCATAATATTTACGAACCTGCCACCACACAAAATTTAACAGCGGTTTTGGCATAACTGCTGTTAATTGTCCGCTGTTAAATGGGCATTTTGTAGTAGTGTCATATCATGTTGATAACTGAGCCCTTTCATTCTTATCTATAGCTTTATGGGTATGAAGGTTTAGAAAGTTTGACAATAAAATCCCTTATTAGCATTTTTAATGCTTTCTGCATAGTAACCGATTTCAAACAATAAAAACACACCTTAAACTTATACCAAACTATTAGACCGGACATTCATACCCTAAATATGTTAAATATCTACCAAGAACTGGTTTAAACCAACCAAGAAATGCCCTATAACTACTTGAACCGGTCCAGTCTTTCACACATGATTTATAGATGCTATTTGAGGGTATATTCGGTATTTCACCCTCAAAACCACCTCCATCACTTGAATAAGAGAGGAAAATCAACCCTTAACCCTCACTAACACTCTCGACTAGACCTAGAAGCTTCCATATTCGAAAAATCACCAACAAATTCAAGAAAAACCATCAAAACACCAACACCTCATATCCTTTGAGAATCAAGGTGAGTTTCCTTTGTTTTCTTCATGTTCTTGATGTCTTTAATTATTATTTCGATGAAATGAGGGTTTTTACAGGCCCTTATACATGTCATAATAATGTTAAGAATTCATCCATGGCTTAACTGTATGTTTATTTTGGGTTTATAAAGCCTAAATCATCACTAGACGACATAGGACTCAATTCTACCACCTTTTATAAACATATATGGATTGTGCATATTTCGTATATTTCAGGGGCTGGAGTTCCCATATATTTGTTCTTCAATATGTTAGGGATATTATATAAAAATTTTATGCAAATATTACTTATATTCAAACGGTTATAAGCTAAACAAGTTATGTTATTCAAAGGTATTGATAAACTATCTTGAACAATTATGTTGTTGTAGAATAGGTTAATAAATTAATATATGTTCATATTTTCAGAATAAGTTTTCTTTTATAAGTGAAGGAGAAGTATATGAAGTTAAAACATAGTATAAACGGGTATATATGTATAATTATTGCATCACAGTAACTAGTTGTGAAGGGATAAGTCATAGATGATCCTAAATTGTATTCCAAACATTTTGTAGCATTCATGAAAGTAATGTTAAGTGCAATATGGTTAATTAATTTAGGGATTTTAACAAATCCATATAGCTAGAGAATCTGATCTTTTCACTTCAATACGCAGCTGGACCTGAGGTAAAATGAGGCTTTTCCTTGTTGTATCATAAGGATCATATATTGATTGATATTTTCATATGTGACTGTTATTGAATGATCATGCATAACATGTGTATGTGAAAGAATGTTTAAGAAAAGGAAGTATGGTACTTGATTGATGGCAGGTAGGCACGGTACACAGGGGATCGGCAGACCCAAAACATGGTGGCAAATACTTGCGGCTCAAAGTCGGTTAAGGAAACCCACACTGAATGAAAAAGGTTGAATACGGATAATACCATTGGTTGAAAAACCAGTATGGGAACCCCCGTATATGCGTTTTATTGGCTAATTATATGAACAGGTTCCGAAAACCATGGCCTATCACTATCAGTCGAGTATCACACTTCAAGGGTACCCGAAGAAAGGATTTTACAAGAACATGACTATATCATATAAAGTAGTTATTTGTTGATGAATGTGATATGTGATACCTTGCTATTACAGAACTCTCATCTTACCGAGCCATTATCTCACTAGATTCTTATGATACAGGTGACGATGCTCATGTTTAGGGGTTGACTATACTTCTTCAGTATTGCCAGTCAGAGACTTGTCCATATGCCATTCCCAGGCTATTTTGCCCCTATGCTGGAAGACTATGTTGTGTTTTGAATAAGATCGCTCTGTTATGGTTTTGTTTATGTATTAAACTTAAGGTTGTATAATGTTTTGAGCAAATAATACCAATTTGCGTTATTTCCCCGAGTTCTTGCTCTTACCAAATATAAATGGCTTTTCAATTTATAGACCACTTTGTGGTTCAACTGCTAGGTTAGGAGGTGTTACAGCTAGCGTGCGCTACGCATAAGTTAGTGTGTATTATATACCATCACTAGCGCGCACTAGCTCCAATAGTAGCATGCACTAACCGCTTGTGTCCAGACTCCATAAATATTATGTCCTTACTGCCAGACCGAAATAGCGGGCATTGCCAACACCTCTAACGTGCACTAATCTACCTCAATAGCGTACGGTAGCCTACTATTAGCGTCCGTTAATGACCCATTCCAGAATCCAGAAAGCTTATTGCCCAGTTGGCTTAACGTGCGCTACGAACAAGAGTATCGTGCGCTGCGGATACATGGTTAGCATGCGCTAGCAATACAGTCTAGCATGCACTAACTTCTACTTCCCTGTTAGAACAAACACATTCCGATAATCATAGAACTCGATAATTACTAACCATTAACATTCCAATACCATCACCAATTTACAAACGATTCCAAATGTCAAGCGACATAACATGGAAATTATAAATCAGTTCACAACAAAATACGTCCAAAATATCACTCATAAATAATAAAATACGCGGATATTACACCGACCTATGCCAGTCATCGATCCAGTCCACCCACGACCAATTGCAGACGTTGCTCATCTACTTCTCCTAAAGAAGCATAGAGTCATTGAAGACCCTATTGCAGTCTCTCCAGTTTTAGATGAGGAGTCAGAAGAAGATCTTGAAGAGGATTCGGAGGAGTTTTCCAAGTAAGACAGCTCGACCTCCGAGTTGAGGGCGACTTGAGATAGTTCAGGATAGTGCTAGCTATTTATTTTGTATTTTGTATGCGGAACGACACTTATTTTACTTATATGTGTCGTTTCGATATCTAGCACTTTCTTATTTTATAGACAGAAATGCTATTTGTTAGAGCATCCCGTATTTTAGTATATGTGTAGGCAGGTAGCCTAGATCAGCTTGTATAGCTTGATGGTCAGTAAGACCTCTTTGAAAGCAATTGTTCTATTATGATGCATATGATACATTGATATATATTTTTACCCTTCATGGGATTTTCTTCTCATGAGTATGATGTTATTTCTGATCTCTTTCTTGACCTTGCCACGAGAGTTATCTATGAGTATGTCTTGATGTGTTATGATATGTAGGCGTGAACTCCTTTCTATGATCAAGTATGATGATAATTATGGATCAATGAGAATGAACTAATGATGATTATGTGAACCACAGAATGCCACCCATAAGGGAAATAAAGAGAGGAGGTCATGAACGTGACCCTACACCACCTCCTCCACTCCAATGCGCTATTGAAGAACTTTTCCTCAAGTATAATCCGCATACTTTCAATGGGCCAGGGAACCCGAGCAATGCTCAGCTTTGGGTTAGAGCTATGGAACGAATTTTTAACTTCCTAAGGTGTACCAACCAAGAGTGTCTTTCTTGTGTGCTCTTCTAACTCACTGGATCTGCAGACTTTTGGTGGGAAGCACGCAGGAAGATCCAGATGGCTGAGCAACTAGAAAACTATTCTTGGGAGGAATTCAAGGAAGCACTGTATGACAAGTACGTTCCAAAAACCTTCAAGGTCAAGAAGTAAGCTGAGTTCAATAATCTGAAGCAAGGGAAGATGTCAGTGATCGAGCACGATAGAATGTTTTGTGAGTTAGAAAGGTATGCACCAGACCAAGTTGATACTGATGAGAAGATGGCAGGGAAGAAGTTAGATCAGGACTGAGGCATGAGATAGGCATAAGCTACAATGAATCACTGAACAGAGCTCTGGATATCGAGGCAGTAATGCCAGAAGAGAAATGGGCACCGACAGTTACACCACCACCCACTCATATGAACTCCCATGAATATAAAGGGAAGAGTAAGTGGGAAGGACGAAATAATGGTGGCAATAACAACCATAATGGGAACAACCAGGCTAACAGGAAGCCGTGGCAGGAAAATATATCTCATGGGCATCCTTAGGATCAAGGAGGCAACAATCAGGGACGACAGATGGTTCCTACTCAAGGAGGCAATAATCAGGGACGAGTTGCAAACCCTGTATGTCCCAAGTGTAACAAGCAGCATCATGGTGCCTATCTGTTAGGCACTGGAAGTTGTTACACATGTTGTCAGAAAGGCCATATCATGAGGAATTGTCCTAAGCGGTGACAAGGAGAGAGACCAAACCACCAGGGTCAACCCCAGCCACTAAGGGCACTGCAAGGACAGCTGCAACTACCGCCACCACCTAAACAGCAGAATCAGAATGCTAGGTCGTATGCCCTCAATCAGAAGCAACCCGAGAAGGATAAGTGTAACTTGGTAGGTCTTCTTAACCTACATGTAATTGTTTTGTTTGATACTGTAATACCCGAGATCTTTATTCCGGATTCGTTGGGTTTTCTGGGTTTTATCGGTTTGTCATTGTCCTCATCGTTGGAATTTTGTGCCATGTTTTGGTCGTGCCTTATTGGGGCATGTGTTTGGAGGCGTTTCGGATCACTTTGTGAGTTTTTGAGTTTTTGTGGTGTAGCGCACGCTAATGCTTGTGGCATAGCGCACGCCACGGCGTTGTGGTTAGCGCACGCTACCGAATTTGTAGCGCACGCTAATCGGCGATCCGGTGATACCGGTAACTCACCGGACTAGGACTGGAGCTTTGTTAGCGCACGCTAAGGCCGATAGCTAGCGCACGCTATCGACTGCTTAGCGCACACTCTCTCTTCTTTCTAGCGCACGCTACCCGATAGGTGCAGTTCTATCCAGGGGCTACTGGACTGGTTTTGTGACCCGTTAGCGCACGCTACGCCTTTTAGCTAGCGCACGCTAACTTTGTTATAGGCGGTTTCTCTAGAGCGTTGACCCCGTTAGCGCACGCTAATGCAGGGTGTTTAGCGCGCGCTAATAACTGTCCAGTATAAATACTGAACAGGAGCATTAAGTCGTTATTTTCCCACTTTTATTCATCCCTTTCGACGGGAGTGAGATCCAGAGGCGATTAGGACCGATCTTTTTCTTCTAGCTTCATATTTGAGTGGATTTGTAGATGTTTAACAACATCTAATCGTCTTCTTGGTCCAAATCAAGGTAATCTCTTTTTAGAACCCTATTTTCTTAAATTTGGGGTTTTTGCTTGGATTTGTGATTCTTAACCGATCTCATCCGATCGGTTATTTGTTCTTGTTTGTCTTGACCGTAATCTTCAGATGTTGTTAACCGTTCATTGATTTTTATAGCCCGGATCAACGATTCTTGATTTCTTTGAGAACACTTAGATCCTTGTCGTTTTTAGGATCGTTTCGGATTTCGATTAGTGTTATTGATTCATGGTGATAATATTTTAGTAGTATTCGTGGGATGTCGAAGCCTCAGTCATTTTTGGAAGTTCGAAGGTTGCCCGATCGTGCCCGTTCGTCGTTTCATCGCTCGTGATATCGAGGTAAGTATCTTGTCCATACGTTTCATGTTTCGTAGGCGTAATTATTGATAAATGATTATATACGAAACCCAATGTTTAATGAATGTAAAAAGGGATCGGTATGTTCTCGATAAATGATGTCTTTCAACGATAATTCATGTACTTCGTGAATATATGTGTTCTCGGAATATGTGTGTTGGTTTTGTATGTTGAAAGATGTTATGATCACTTTGAGTAAGTTTAATAGACCTTAATCCTTTGCCGTGGATTATGTAATGTTATGTGTACTTGTTCGGTAAGAACGTGTTGTGTATGATATTAGTTGTTACTCATTTGAAAGGGGGTTGTGATGTTTAAGTGTTGCTTGGTTTGATGTTCTGCTCATTGTTATGTGATCGTTGAAAGTGATGTGCCTCCGGGTAGGATTGTTGAATCTACGGGATCCATACTTGTTAGTATAGGTCGGGCGTGACCGTAGGGTTATCCAATCCGGGTATGTCTTGTGGGGACTCCGAGGTTCGGGGCTTGCAAGCCCGATGCCGGGATAACTTGTGGGGGTTATCATCAGGTATGTCTTGCGGGGACTCCGAGGTTCGTGGCTTGTTAGCGCGATGCCGTGATAACTTATGGTTGTGGTTTGGAATGGTTCCATGACCGTTGTCACGAGGACATGTGATTTGGTATGGTTTCCTATTGGGTTATTCACTCGGGTATGTTCTATGGGAGCAACTGAGGTTCGTGGCTTGTTAGCACGGGACGCGAATAATCCTTAGGAACATGTGTTATGTGACTTGGGTCGTGGACCCTGTGTTCTGTGATTTGGGTCGTGGACCCTGTGGCTTATGATTTGGGTCTTGGACCCCGTGTGTTGTGAATTGGGTTTTGAATCTGCGTTTTATTATTGGAATCGTATTTTGGAAAGATGATTTCGGGACATGCCCCCAAGTGTTTTCGAAAGACTTGAGAATTCCTTAATTCCAAATGTTTTCAAACTCCCGAGATCGTAAAATATTTTGTATAAGATTCATGGTTCTATTCCTACCTTTTATAAATCAAACTGTTGTGATTAAGTGAATTATCTCGGGAAATATATTCAAGATTTTTATATTCTTGGAGTATGTTGCGTATGGCTTGTATTTCTATTTTATACTTGCACTAGCAAAACAGTGGAGTTTTGCTAACCCCCGAGTATTCGGGGGGTGGATATCTATATAGCCTGGTGGATATCTATATGTTGGTCAAGCCGGGAATATTACACGCCGCAGACCCTCTCCGTGAGGATCCACCAGGCTAGACATCAAAACAACACATTTCATTACATACCGACGAATCAAAATAACGGACCAACAGACCGATTTGGTCTTTCGTCACTGACTTACAAATCAAAATACATAAACTCATCCAGACTCATACCCACGCAAGGGTAAAATACTTGCAACAACGAACAATAAGACAGCGGAAAAGACAATACAATGGACTCCGACTAACTGAACCCAAAACTGGCCTTCGTGTGATTAGTATCATTCGTCTTTCATCATCCCTCGTACCGATCTTGTGTCTTGCTCCCGAAAACCTGCATGTACCTAGACACAATACAGATATCCACCCCCCGATTACTCGGGGGTTAGCAAAACTCCACTGTTTCGCTAGTGCAAGTATAAAGTGCAAATACGAGCCATACACAACACATTCCGAGAATACAACGAAAGACTTCCCGAGGTATATTTAGTTAAAAATAGTTCAAGTCTTGAAAGTAGAAATGAAGTAAGTAAGAACTTTGAAAACACTTCCAAATCTCGGGAGTTTTGAAAACATTTGAAATTGAAAAGTTCTTAATTCCTCGAAAGCCATTTAGGGTCACAGCCCCAAAGTTCATTTTTCAAAATACAAATCCGTTTAACAAAACACGGGGTCCACGACCCAACCATTCCGGTCACAAAACACAGGGTCCACGACCCGATCATCCACTTCAATTCACTTTTAAAAGAACACATTACACATAACACATTATTCCTATGCCATTCTAGTCAAGCACCAAGACTCGATATATAATGTCTCTCGACCCCAAGCACAAAGCATTGTGATACTCCGGACAATATCACAATTAACGAAAACATCAACGTCATCCTCAAGATGAAAACCACAATCAGTAACCCGCGGCCGTACCCTTAGTATCGACCCCGGACATCCCGTCGGACACTCCGGTGGGAAACCACTTCCGCGGCCGCACTTAGTATCGACCCCCAGACATCCCGTCGGACACTCCGAGTGGAAGTTCATCCACACACGCACCCAAGTCCACTTCCGTGGCCGTACCCCTTAGTATCGACCCCCAGACATCCCGTCGGACACTCCGGGTGGAAGGAACAACACACACACACGTTTCAAAATCACAGTTGCAAACCACAAGCCTCGAAGGTCAATCACAGTATATATAGTCGAGGTACCTTACTAGAATGGCCAGTTCATCCAACATATACTCACGACCAAGTAATGATACGATTCACAAGGAAGCACAAGATTTCAACAGCACCGAACGACACAACCAATATCACATAAACTCCCATATTCATCCATAACCACGTGACTCCAAGCACATAATTTGACAAAAGAATTACACTTTACATTTACCAACGACATAATCATACACAATGACATCACAAGAAAGTAAGGTGATCCTATACTCGACACTAGCACACATATTCAACTAAGCATATTAATTCCCGACACACACGGGTCACCTTTACGAAAACCATGATAGTAAATATACCGATTCTTTTGAAAAATGGTTATAAATATTTATTTAGCACATATCGACGATTAACAACCATAATATCCACAAAACACGAAATGTATGGGCAAGATACTTGCCTCGAAATCAATTTGTGAATACTCCGACGAAAGCGGCTTGGCGAAAACCCCAAAATAGTCCCGAAACAGCCCGGCGAAACAGCCAAAAAATTTCGAAATAGCCCGGCGAAATAGCCCCCAAAACAGTCCCGAAATAGCTCGGCCGAACCAGCCCCAAAACAGCCCCGAAAGAGCCCCAAAAACCGGCCACCTTCGCGAGAAATCAATAACAACACAATCACTATGAGAATAACACCGCTACGAATCAACAACACTAAACGAAATCTCAATCGACACTAAGAAACTACAAGGGTTCAAGGGTTCGTTCCAAGAAAGCCAAAATCATGTTCCGGGTGAAACGAAATCGATAAACAAGTTTCTAATCCGTAGATTACAACCAATACAACAAGAATTACATGACCAATTCATCATAATCGGTCCAGAATTGAAATCAAGAAGAAAACCCCAAAATAGTTGAAAAAAAGGATTTTCGAAGAATTACCTCAATCCGACGAAGAACAATGGATTACATGTTGTTAAACATGATCAAGACTTCAAGAATATGATGATAATCTACTCAGGGATTGAAATCCCCATCAAATCGCCCAAAAACCGAGAGAGAGAAATGAAAATGGGCTGAAAAACACGACTGTCCTATTTATACCACTGGACAAAACGGCTCAGAACATGGCCCAAATTAGAGCCGTATTCCAGCGCCGTGTTATAAACGACTCAGCAAAAACGGTGCAAACAGCGTCGTATTCCAGGGCCGTATTCTGACAGTGTAGACTTTGTCATTATGACCATAACTTCTCCACCCGGACTCCGATTGACTCGCCGTTTGAACCATTGGAAAGCTAATTTGATGCTCTATCACATTGTAAAGTTTCACAATTTTTAGACTTTATAAGCGCCGGTGGTGATCTTACAAAGTCGACCAAATGCACAAAAATGATACTCCTCGACAAAACAATAATTATTCAACATGCAACGAAACACTAACAGACAATACCAACGATCCAAATTGAAAACGAACACATAACAAAGCAAGACATACTATTAGCTCGACTTACGCAACGATAAGTCGTACCCGACGAACACCACAACACGGTACATCGTGCCGTACCCAACATAGGGAAAAATCTCAAAAAATCGCCAACAGAACAAAATGAACGACGCAATCGACAAAAATTCAAAAATAACCGGAACCGAGAATCTCGGGTATTACATTCTACCCTACTAAAAATAAGTTTCGTCCCGAAACTTAAAACAAGAGCAAGGCGATTCTAGATAACACACGTTATCTGATATTTACAGTGCACAAGAGCTCCATGCAGTACAGAGCTACTGCGGTCCGATTCAATACGCAAGTATGTTTACAAAAAGCAACGAACATGAACCACTACGGTTGATAAATCCGAGCAGTACAACAACCCAAACACAAGTCCAACGTTGAACAAGAATGTAATTCCAATAACCTCAGATGTTTGAAAGATCAAAGACGGAAACAATTTCCCAACACTTATGGAAATTTCGAAGTGGCCCAGATGTTCAATAATCACGATTACGAGAGCAAACAATAATGATCGGACAACGACGAACGAATAGCAATGATCGAACAACAACGATCAACTCTGAAGTTCACGTCTTAATCAAGACATTAATAAACTTGTAGGAACCACAAGGTGTTAATTTCGCACACGGTTCACAGGATATCGATCCGAACTTGGAAAGATCACAACGATATATAGATCAATTTGGGACAATATCAGAACTCGCTTGAATGACAAAGGTGAGAAACAACACAAGGTCAGAAGCACCAACTAACACAATCGAGTCGATACGATCGAACGAAATGGAAGCGAAAAAAGAAGAAAAATATGGGTATTACATCATATCACTTTTAAAAGAGGTTTCGTCCCCGAAACCTAAACAACGAGAACAAAGTGCTGGAATAGCAACCTTCCCGGCCATATCCTCTTGGTCCCGCATATGATCTCTATGACCAACTGTACCGCCGTCATGACCGCCCTCTCTCGTCCTCGGCATACGGCGATTCTCACTCGATACGATGGCACAAATTCGCAAAAATAAATACTAAAATACCAACTCAGCATGAGATATCACATAAGATAACTAATAACAACTTGATAAGATAATCCACGAAGTATCCTTTTAAATGATATTGTTTGAAAATCCTTAGATTTGTGTCCTCTACAAAGTAAAACTTTAAAAGTATTCTTGGTACCACGGGTTGCTTCGTCAAAACTTTTAAACAACAGACTTTAACTGTCTCATTTTGAAATCATTGGCTAAATAATATTTTCTGTGCAACCGGCATTGTCAAAATCACCACGCTACTACACACCAGCATTACGTTAATAACGACAAGGTAGCTACGCAAGGTCATCAAACCATTCGTACATACTTTAATCAATACAGGAAACTTTCTCAAATCCGAGTTTGAAGTTTACATCGAGTGAGATTTTTCATCTTTCACTATATATTTTTGAAAATAAATTCGAATTATGGTGTGAAAGATTTTTGATGTACTCCAATTATTTAAAAATACAACAACATGTTAAAATCATATTCGAAAATCCTCCCAACACCACATGAAAATCAACGACAGTAACATTTTACAAAATGCCTACATGTACTTTAAAACAACTCTTTCAAATACCATCGAGGTTTTATTTGAGAATCCAAGGCCGGCTCGCCAATTTCAAATAATTTTCAAAGTATACACGGAGCCGCCGATTAATCGAACCGTCAAAACTTTGTGAAGTTTCCAGAAAGTGTTTTGAACACACACACAGCAGAAATAATTTATAAATTCATCAAACACAATCAAATATCACCTAGCAATACGAAAAGTCTTAACACACATTCACGCACAACAGTTGTTATCACTAGACACCACGTAGAGAATACAACTACATGTGATTGGCCGCAAAAGTTAGACCTGACGGCTATAATGCGGTTCAATAGCCTCCGCCTGTGTTGATTAGCGCCACATAACAAAGATTAACGTGCGCTAAACACGCCACGTTAGCGCGCGTTAGGCTCGTACTAAGCCTGTGCTAACTGCTCTAATCACCAACACGATTGCAAACATATATGAGGTAATACTAGACTCGAAGGTTACAAGTAAGCAACAACATACGAGTCTAAATGTCATCGACTCACATAATTATAACATCTCACAAGCAACCATCAAAAGAAAATCATTCTACAAAAACGAAAATTTTACTTCTCAATATAGAGGACTATCTCAACACATACATACCGATGGACTCAACATTCACGTTACTATTTTAATCATAAAACTGACACCACTGCTCAACAATGAGAGCATCATCAATACACATCTTCTGACTAACATTCATGAAACCGGAAAGTTACAAACGAGAGTCACGTCTTGAGTATATTTTGTAGACCTTATTTGAGTTAAAACCTCGAGTTTTGAAAACTTATAGTATGAGATGAAAATGAAATATCGGTAGTTGAAGTCTCAAAAATTTTGACCTTGAGGTCATCATACAAAAATCAATTTTTTTTTTTTTGGAGAACATTTTAAAAATTTACGTGGCTCCCTGGAAGCCTTCGAAACTAAAAATTCCAAGGTTGTTACTATTGCAAGAAAAACAGTTCATACAAGGATACATTTAGCATTATCATTCTTCATTCTAGCACAAAACGGGAATTAACAGATATATGTCACTTACTCACGATGCACCTTCAAATACTACTACATATCACAGAATCATACAGGCTCGTATAGCTCGTGGTACAACATGTAGTAGGGAGACTTACATCCACAGATCGCACGAAGATGATGGCTGCACCTTGATACTAATCACGGCCGACATCCCAGACGACGCGTCGCGACACGACATCAGTCAGACTCAATCTGACAAGACAAGACCCAACAATACATGACTGGACCCGACAGCCTTGGTTTCCTCAACCTAATCTCCGATACCATAAATGTAACACCCCCAGATCAAACCGGGAATATTACACGCCGCAGACCCTCTCCGTGAGGATCCACCAGGCTAGACATCAAAACAACACATTTCATTACATACCGACGAATCAAAATAACGGACCAACAGACCGATTTGGTCTTTCGTCACTGACTTACAAATCAAAATACATAAACTCATCCAGACTCATACCCACGCAAGGGTAAAATACTTGCAACATCGAACAATAAGACAGCGGAAAAGACAATACAATGGACTCCGACTAACTGAACCCAAAACTGGCCTTCGTGTGATTAGTATCATTCGTCTTTCATCATCCCTCGTACCGATCCTGTGTCTTGCTCCCGAAAACTTGCATGTACCTGGACACAATACAGATATCCACCCCCCGATTACTCGGGGGTTAGCAAAACTCCACTGTTTCGCTAGTGCAAGTATAAAGTGCAAATATGAGCCATACACAACACATTCCGAGAATACAACGAAAGACTTCCCGAGGTATATTTAGTTAAAAATAGTTCAAGTCTTGAAAGTAGAAACGAAGTAAGTAAGCACTTTGAAAACACTTCCAAATCTCGGGAGTTTTGAAAACATTTGAAATTGAAAAGTTCTTAATTCCTCGAAAGCCATTTAGGGTCACAAATTTCAAAGTTCATTTTTCAAAATACAAATCCGTTTAACAAAACACGGGGTCCACGACCCAACCATTCCGGTCACAAAACACGGGGTCCACGACCCGATCATCCACTTCAATTCACTTTTAAAAGAACACATTACACATAACACATTATTCCTATGCCATTCTAGTCAAGCACCAAGACTCGATATATAATGTCTCGACCCCAAGCACAAAGCATTGTGATACTCCTGACAATATCACAATTAACGAAAACATCAACGTCATCCTCAAGATGAAAACCACAATCGTAACCCGCGGCCGTACTTCTTAGTATCGACTCCCGACATCCCGTCGGACACTCCGGTGGGAAACCACTTCCGCGGCCGTACCCTTAGTATCGACCCCCGGACATCCCGTCGAACACTCCGGTGGAAGTTCATCCACACACGCACCCAAGTCCACTTCCGTGGCCGTACTCTTAGTATCGACCCCCAGACATCCCGTCGGACACTCCGGGTGGAAGGAACAACACACACACACACGTTTCAAAATCACAGTTGCAAACCAAAAGCCTCGAAGGTCAATCACAGTATATATAGTCGAGGTACCTTACTAGAATGGCCAGTTCATCCAACATATACTCACGACCAAGTAATGATACGATTCACAAGGAAGCACAAGATTTCAACAGCACCGAACGACACAACCAATATCACATAAACTCCCATATTCATCCATAACCACGTGACTCCAAGCACATAATTTGACAAAAGAATTACACTTTACATTTACCAACGACATAATCATACACAATGACATCACAAGAAAGTAAGGTGATCCTATACTCGACACTAGCACACATATTCAACTAAGCATATTAATTCCCGACACACACGGGTCACCTTTACGAAAACCGTGATAGTAAATATACCGATTCTTTTGAAAAATGGTTATAAATATTTATTTAGCACATATCGACGATTAACAACCATAATATCCACAAAACACGAAATGTATGGGCAAGATACTTGCCTCGAAATCAATTTGTGAATACTCCGACGAAAGCGGCTCGGCCGAAACAGCCCCAAAATAGTCCCGAAACAGCCCGGCCGAAACAGCCCAAAACAGCCCGAAATAGCCCTAAAAAATGCCCCAAAACAGTCCAAATAGCTCGGCCGAACCAGCCCCAAAACAGCCCCGAAACAGCCCCAAAACCGGCCACCTTCAGAAATCAATAACAACACAATCACTACGAGAATAACACCGCTACGAATCAACAACACTAAACGAAATCTCAATCGACACTAAGAAACTACAAGGGTTCAAGGGTTCGTTCCAAGAAAGCCAAAATCATGTTCCGGGTGAAACGAAATCGATAAACAAGTTTCTAATCCGTAGATTACAACCAATACAACAAGAATTACATGACCAATTCACCATAATCGGTCCAGAATTGAAATCAAGAAGAAAACCCCAAAATAGTTGAAAAAGGATTTTCAAGAATTACCTCAATCCGACGAAGAACAATGGATTAGATGTTGTTAAACATGATCAAGACTTCAAGAATATGATGATAATCTACTCAGGGATTGAAATCCCCATCAAATCGCCCAAAAACCGAGAGAGAGAAGTGAAAATGGGCTGAAAAACGCGACTGTCCTATTTATACCACTGGACAAAACGGCTCAGAACACGGCCCAAATTAGAGCCGTATTCCAGCGCCGTGTTATAAACGAATCAGCAAAAACGGTGCAAACAGCGTCGTATTCCAGGGCCGTATTCTGACAGTGTAGACTTTGTCATTATGACCATAACTTCTCCATCCGGACTCCGATTGACTCGCCGTTTGAACCATTGGAAAGCTAATTTGATGCTCTATCACATTGTAAAGTTTCACAATTTTTAGACTTTATAAGCGCCAGTGGTGATCTTACAAAGTCGACCAAATGCACAAAAATGATACTCCTCGACAAAACAATAATTATTCAACATGCAACGAAACACTAACAGACAATACCAACGATCCAAATCGAAAACGAACACATAACAAAGCAAGACATACTATTAGCTCGACTTACGCAACGATAAGTCGTACCCGACGAACACCACAACACGGTACATCGTGCCGTACCCAACATAGGGAAAAATCTCAAAAAATCGCCAACAGAACAAAATGAACGACGCAATCGACAAAAATTCAAAAATAACCGGAACCGAGAATCTCGGGTATTACAGTCTTGTCAGATTTGGTCTGACTGAGTAGTGTCGCGATGCGTCGTCTGAGTTGTCGGTATACCTGGCAAACGGGCTGGGCCAGCCCAAATGGGCTGGGCTGCCAACGGGTGGGTCAGATTTTGGGCTGGGCCAAAAAGGCCCAGGATTTTTTGGGCCTAAATATTGAGGCCCGTGGCCCATGCTGGGCGGGCCTAGCCCAGCCCATGGGCTACAGATTTTTTCTTGCTTCCAACTTAATTAACCAAAATATATTAAAAGTATCAATAATATGATAGAAATATATTTTCAACTATTTTAAAAAGTTCAAACATCCATTTCAATACTATTAAAACCGTTAGATTCTTGCACTACAACCAGCGGTACGGAAAGTAGTTCATCACTTGGTCCATTATCTGTATTCGATAGCAAAATATCAATACAAAAATCTAAACAAAATCAACTTTAAATTGAAATAAGTTACGGTGTAAGGTTATACCCATTAACCTTAGCCTAATTAATTAATATTTATTAGTTATTAAATTTTTCATGGGCCTCTGGGCGCCCGTGGGCTGGGCCTTCCTGGGCTGGGCCAAAATCTGGGCGGGCCAAAAAGGCCCAAGTTTTTATGGGCTAAAAAAGTAAAGCCCAAAGCCCATTTATTCATGGGTGGGCTGGGCCGGCCCGTGGGCCTGGGCCACTTTTGCCAGGTCTAGTTGTCGGTCGTGATTAGTATCGAGGCGCAACCATCATCTTCGTGCGATCTGTGGATGTAAGTCTCCCTACTTTGTTGTGTCTCGTGTTATACGAGTTTATGTGATTCTGTGTTATTATGTGGAGTTTAATTGTGCCTCGTGAATACTGACTCCATACTTGTTTGATTCTCGTATTGTGTTGGAATAAAGAGTAGTACCGGTATGTATGTATATATGTATACATCTTTATGTGAAATCATTTTTACAAGAGTGATGTTTTGGATTGGTTACTCAATAAAAGTTTATCAATGTGATATTTTAAACTTCAAATGTTTTGGGAAAGTCACGTAAATTCTATTTAAAAACATCCTTCGAGGAGGAAAAATGATTTGATTTTCATATGATGAACTCGAGACCAAAGATTTTGAGAATTCAAACTACACATATTATATTTTCATCTTGCATTGAAAATTTTAAAAATTTGATTTTTAAATGCTTAAACGAGGTCTACCAATAGTTTACTTGAGACGTGACTTTCGCCTTCAACTTTTTCGGTTAAACGATATGTAGTGAGAATGTAAATTGTTGGCGTTTGGATTCGTATGTTGTTGTTTATTTTTAACCTTCTGCTTTTGGCATTATTTGGTATATGTTCATGAATGTGTTGCTGAATGAGAATAGCTAGCGCACGCTAACGTGGCATGGCTAGCGCACGCTAAGTCTCTCTTAAATCATACTCTAATCGGTCTGAGCAGAAGCTCGGAAACTACATTCTGGTCGTAAGTCTAACTTTTGCGATTGTTAGGCTGACCATTTGAGACCGTACTCTATGTGTGTTGTTCATGAATAACAATTGTTGTGTGTGGTTATGTTTAATTTGAATTGTGTTCTTGTCCGCTGCATGTGTAAAGTCCAAAATGACTTTTTGGGTACTTTTACCAAATAGTATGTGTTTCAAAATGACCTTTTGGGTTCATAGATTTGAGTTATTTCGTTGACACTTTTTCCTAACTCTTTGGTCGGGTGACCTAACGTATATTTTGAAACTATTGAGTTTTCGCGTCTTCGCCTTGTAATTTCAAATGGTATTTTATGACGGTATTTGGTATTTGGAAAATGACTTTTGGTGAGTATTTGGAAAGTATTACCGTCATCGGCCTTTTTGGTATTTTTGAACGTTTTTAAAAATGGTTTTCAACTTGGTGAGTTCCGGCACGGAACCCGTACAGAAAATGATTTTGATATAATGAATGACTTTAATTTCATTGCATTTATAATTCACATAACAACGGCATTATAAATGAAGATTTTCAGGATAATAGTTTGTATATTGTGCTCTAGCTGGAATTAAATCGTAATATGTATTTAATTTAATGATGTTTGATTAAAAACGGAGATGCGAATATCTTGCTATGAGTTATGATCTTTCGTTACCCTAGGCTGTTGTTTGTTAGTATGCCGAGGGGCAGAGGTCGTGGTCGTAACCGTGGTGCTGATGGCCACGAGGATCAGATGCGGAATCGAGAGAATGTCGCTGGGAATGATTTTAGTTTGGGTGTTTCTACTATATTGCAACAAGTAGCGACTCAGATGACTCAGTTGACCCAGGTGGTTCAACGTAGCATTGACGCGAGTCAGAACGTCGGTGTAAATCAATGGCTTCGCGAGGTAGTTCGTATGAATCCCCCTCGATTTGCCGGTGCTGCGGATGCGTTGGGCTGGGATGGTTGGATTTTCCAGTTGGGAAAGATTTTCGAGGCTGTCGGATGTCCTGAAGAGCGGAAGGTACCTATTGCTCAGTACCTTATTGACAAAGATGCCTCTAATTGGTGGGAAGCTGTTAAACCTCGTGATCGTGATATCACGTGGATGGAGTTCCAGGCGTTTATGGAAGCTGAGTTCTGTCCGAAACCGATTAGAGAGCAGAGAATTCGCGAATTCTACTTGGCAGAACCGCAAGATATATCGGTGTCGCAGGCTATCATCGATTATAGCAAACAACTCAGTTATGTGCGAGATCGGGTAAGAACCGAGGAAGAGAGGATCCTTCACTTTGACAGACGGATGAAGCCGGATATTCGTGTGTATATGTCGGGATTCAATTGCACTTCATTGAGAGACTATCAAGATCGAGCATTAGCTCGTGAACTAGCTTCGTTATCGTTGGAGCGTGTGCCCGAGTCGAAGAAGCAGAGGAAGTCCGATGACCGTGTGGACGGTGCAGGAGTTGGTGTTTCTAGTTTTCAATGTCGTAGCCTTTCCGCTATGAAGCTCCATCGCTCGATGCATGGAACTGAGAGTTCCAAGTCGTCTGCTCTGACTCCTGGTAAAGCCAGGAGATGTTTTAACTGTAATGTGGCGGGACATGTTCGTGCACATTGTCCTTCTCCGCCAGTAACGTGTTACAGGTGCGAACTCGAGGGACACCGAGTTCAATTTTGCGAGATGGTTACCGAGCCTTCCGGGGCACGGACTTGAGCACCGATATCTGGATCGACTCTGAGAAGCCCCTGAGTGGCTTAGCCTATCAGTTGTTTGTTATGTTAATTCCCTTGTTTCGTTGTTTCGATATTCCGGAGATTAACTTCTTTTATTTGAAGTGGATCGGATTTTGAACTCTGTACTTTCGACTCTATCGAATCGTTTATATTCGTTGATATTTTCTGAACTTGTCCTGTCTGGTGCTTTTGTTGATCGAACGAGTTGTGGTATTATTTCAGAATAACCCGTTTGTCGTTATGACTCTCCAAATTGCTATTCTCTTTCCTGTAGATCTTATGTGGATGCACATCTTGTTGTCTTCACCGGATCGTATATTGTCTCGAGTCGAGACGTGAACTGTGGGGTTGTTGTTTGAGTATTATTGTTCATCTTGATTCGAACATGATTGATCGACTGTTGTTGTCTCAGTCGTTGTAACTCAATCATTTGATTGTTCAGTTTTTGTTGATCTCATTTCGTAATTGTTGAGCGTTCGGACTCCTTCTTGATTTCCTTAAGTTCGGGAAATTTGCTTCATTTTCGATCTTCCAATCCTCGTGTTGTGGAATTTCATATTTGTTCAACGATTAGATCGCATTTTGATTGGCGTACTGTTCGGGCTGGTCAACCATATTGATTTTGTTCGTTGCGTTCTGTTATCTTTCTGACGTAGCGACATGCATGGTAGCAGACACGTGCTGCATGTGATTCGTTTCACATTGTCGACAACGGATAGCTTGTGTCATCTGGAATTGTTTTGGGTTATTCGTTTTATGTTTCAAGTTTTGGGGACGAAACTTCTTTTAAGAGGGGTAGAATGTAATACCCGAGACCTTTATTCCGGATTCGTTAGGTTTTCTGGGTTTTATCGGATTGTCATTGTCTTCATCGTTGGAATTTTGTGCCATATTTTGGTCATGCCTTATTGGGGCATGTGTTTGGAGGCGTTTCGGATCACTTTGTAAGTTTTTGAGTTTTTGTGGTGTAGCGCACGCTAATGCTTGTGGCATAGCGCATGCTATGGCGTTGTGGTTAGCGCACGCTACCGAATTTGTTGCGCACTCTAACTGGTAGTCCAGAGACAGTCCAGTAACTATTGGACTGGGACTGGAGCTTTGTTAGCGCACGCTAAGGCCGATAGCTAGCGCACGCTATCGACTACTTAGCGCACGCTCTCTCTTCTTTCTAGCGCACCCTACCCGGTAGGTGCAGTTCTGTCCAGGGGTTACTGGACTGGTTTTGTGACCCGTTAGCGCACGCTATGCCTTTTAGTTAGCACACCTTAACTTTGTTATAGGCGGTTTCTCTGGAGTGTTGACCTCGTTAGCGCACGGTAATGCAGGGTGTTTAGCACGCGCTAATAACTGTCCAGTATAAATACTGGACAGCAGCATTAAGTCATCATTTTCCCACTTTTCTTCATCCCTTCCGACGGGAGTGAGATCCAGAGGCGATTAGGACCGATCTTTTTCTTCTAGCTTCATCTTTGAGCGGATTTGTAGATGTTTAACAACATCTAATCGTCTTCTTGGTCCAAATCAAGGTAATCTCTTTTTAGAACCCTAGTTTCTTAAATTTGGGGTTTTTGCTTGGATTTATGATTCTTAATCGATCTCATCCGATCGGTTATTTGTTCTTGTTTGTCTTGACCGTAATCTTCAGATGTTGTTAACCGTTCATCGATTTTTATAGCCCGGATCAACGATTCTTGATTTCTTTGAGAACACTTAGATCCTTGTCGTTTTTAGGATCGTTTTGGATTTCGTTAGTGTTATTGATTCATGGTGATAATATTTTCGTAGTATTCGTGGGCTGTCGAAGTCTCGGTCATTTTTGGAAGTTCGAAGGTTGCCCGATCGTGCCCATTCGTCGTTTCGTCGCTCGTGATATCGAGGCAAGTATCTTGTCCATACGTTTCATGTTTCGTAGGCGTAATTATTGATAAATGATTATATACGAAACCCAATGTTTAATGAACGTAAAAAGGGATCGGTATGTTCTCGATAAATGATGTCTTTCAACGATAATTCGTGTACTTCGTGAATATATGTGTTCTCGGAATATGTGTGTTGGTTTTGTATGTTGAAAGATGCTATGATCACTTTGAGTAAGTTTAATAGACCATAATCCTTTGTCGGGGATTACGTAATGTTATGTGTACTTGTTCGGTAAGAACGTGTTGTGTATGATATTAGTTGTTACTCATTTGAAAGGGGGTTGTGATGTTTAAGTGTTGCTTGGTGTGATGTTCTACTCATTTTTATGTGATCGTTGAAAGTGATGTGCCTCCGGGTAGGATTGTTGAATCTCCGGGATCCATACTTGCTAGTATGGGTCAGGCGTGACCGTAGGGTTATCCAATCCGGGTATGTCTTGCGGGGACTCCGAGGTTCGGGGCTTGCTAGCTCGATACCGGGATAACTTGTGGGGGTTATCATCGGGTATGTCTTGCGGGGACTCCGAGGTTCGTGGCTTGTTAGCGCGATGCCGGGATAACTTATGGTTGTGGTTTGGAATGGTTCCGTGACCATTGTCACGAGGACATGTGATTTGGTATGGTTTCCTATTGGGTTATTCACTCGGGTATGTTCTACGGGAGCATCTGAGGTTCGTGGCTTGTTAGCACGGGACGCGAATAATCCTTAGGAACATGTGTTATGTGACTTGGGTCGTGGACCCTGTGTTCTGTGATTTGGGTTGTGGACCCTGTGGCTTATGATTTGGGTCGGCTATAACACCCCCAAATACTATTGGGTTATTACAGTGTCGTGGACCCCACGCCAGGAGATCCACCAGGCGAACATGACTAAAATACATGAAATTAACCAACCAGGGAAAATCATAGTCCCTACCATGATATCCGACACAATATTCCGATGAGGAATTTTAACGACAATGATGGGCCTACATGGCCAAAAATGAAAATACAACCACACCCACGAGCCTTGATCGGGTAATACATAATGACAATGAGTGACAAACTGGAGAACACTCCAACTGACTGACCAACATGAACAACTCGGACTAGAATCGCTCGAATGCCTCGTCGCCATCATCATGCCCTGTGTCTCAACTCTCTCCTCGCAAGCACCTAAAACATGAAAACATGTTCCGCCCCCACGGGGTCAGTCATCCAGATGATGAACATCAAATACATGTATAACATGATATGCATCCAAAGGCAGAATGAAACGGTACAATGATAATAATATGCAATGCTCACAAACCAAGGTAAGAACCGAGCATTCGTGAAACACTATGCCCACGGCATATGAATAATACCTGTTCAACAGGTTAGAACATATGTGCCCAACGGTGAATCATAATCATAGAGTACTACAATGAATTACACGACATGAACCAAACCAGAACTGAATTAAATATGAATTACAGTGAATTACATGAAGATGAACTAAACCAGAACTGAATTAAATATGAATCACAATGAACTACATGAAGATGAACCAAACCAGAACTGAATTGAATATGAATCACAATGAATTACATGAAGATGAACGAAACCAGAACTGAATTAAATATGAATCACAATAAATTACATGAAGATGAACCAAACCAGCCCGAAGCTGTAACAATGAAGGCCGAAGCCACGGCACAAAGCCGTATCAAAATGAAACCATCCAATGGCCGTTGACCTACTGAGTTGTAGGTGTTGGGGGAAACAACCGCGAAGGTTCAGGCCCCACCAAACTTACACCATAATGAAACCATCCAATGGTCATTGACCTACTGAGTTGTAGGTGTTGGGTGAAACAACCGCGAAGGTTCAGGCCCCACCAAACTTACCCCATAATGAAACCATCCAATGGTCGTTGACCTACTGAGTTGTAGGTGTTGGGGGAAACAACCACGAAGGTTCAGGCCCCACCAAACTTACCCCATCGAGCACTAGCCGAGACTAGGCTCCAAAACATAATTAATCATAAATGGTAACAATCCCAAGATTACCGAATTCACGAGAATGATAGTGTGCTGCCTTGAGTCAGACAACACGATATTGATGACTCACGGATGGGCACCATCCTCGGCGGTCCCAATTCAATAGCTCGATTACCTTAGAATGGTTAATCGATAACAACGACACAACGGATGGGAACTATCCTCGACAGCCCCAATTCAATACCTCGATTGCCTTAGAATGGCCAACCAATAACAATGATGCAGCGGATGATTCAATACCTCGATTGCCTTAGAACGGCCAATTGATAACAATGATGCAACAAATGATTGAGTATCTCGATTGCCTTAGAACGGCCAATCGATAACAATGATACAATGAATGATTGAGCACCTCGATTACCTTAGAACGGTCAATCAATGACAATGATACAATGAATGCCTCGGCACCTTTAATCGGCTACCGACGATGAAGATGAGAACGAATACGACATTGCCTTCAATCGGCCAATACAACATGAATGATAGGATGCTAAAATTAATAACAATGATTACAACAATGTCTTAGATCGACATCAATATTAACAACAACAATCGATACATCGATACCACGAACCGGCTATCAACAATAACATTAACAACGAGTACCGCAATGCCTTGAACCGGCCATTAATGAACAATAATAAACATTTGGCATAATTGCCGAAGAGTAACGTATCGAACGATCCTCTAATATCAATGAACTTCTGAAGAGTCTAAGTATCGGAATGATACAACACATTCATACACATATATGATAACATTAATCTCATTGACTAGTACAAGTATAAAACTTGCCTCAACCGAAGGTGATGAATTCCTTCCACGAACAACGAACGGAGTCCTCCGATAAATACAAGCACTCGAACAACCTTGAATGAAATACAATTCATTCAATAACACAATATCAATCGAAAACAACATAACGATCGAAGAAAGCTCTTTGAGACATTTAATCGAACACTACATGTTCAAAGTTCCTCAAGAACCTAAGAATCATCAATCGGGTTGAACGAATCGAAGATATGGATATACAATCCATAGAACACGATTAATAATGTTCACTAGCATCAACCGATTCATCAAATTCGGATGAACAATGAAAATCAAGAAGAAATCCCGAAAATCAAATTCTAGGGGATTTCAAGAAATTACCTCGATCCGACGAAGAACAAGGATTTGATGTTGTTATAATTGACAAGAATCCTAAAAAACGCTTAGAAATCGAGTGGAATTGACCAAAAACTCCACTCCCCGATTTTCTCATCGCCAGCCACCACTCGGGTGAAGAAATGTGATGAAAATGAGGTCTGGCCGGTCATAGGCCTATACATGGCCGACAGACTTATGGCCGTAACTGGCAGGGCCTTATGGCCGTAACTCGTCCCTTACGGCCGTACCCGACAGGTCCTTACGGCCGTAACCGGCATTCGTTCGGAAGCTGCCTGGCGCCCGTACGGTCGTAACTCTTAGCCCTTATGGACATAACCGGCATTCATGCATGCCGATCACTTACGGCCGTAACTGGCACCTTTTGGCCGTAACTCGGCCAGGCCAGTACCAGCTCAAGACTGTGCAGCCGTGACTCGGCCGTGGCCACCCCGACGGCCCGGACGAGCCCAAAACCCGAACCTGAATATGAATCGAAGATACGGTTATGAAGTACTCGCAAAGACGAATTCAAGCGCTAAGAGAACACACGATTCCGACCACCCGAAGGCTTGAAATTCGACAACGGAAAGTAATTACCCCAATATTTTGGAAATTACGAAAATGGCCCAAAACGTCCGAAATACACGATACACGATCGTAACACCAAGCCAAAGCTCGCAACATGAATAATAACATTAAATAAACTTACGAGAAACTCTAAACAACAGTTTCAGACGAGATTCGCAAGAATCAAACTCAAGTGCGGAAAAGCCATTTAAGAACACGGAACTCAACAAAACGATACCGAAATGAACTCGGATGAAAAAAAGTGCAGAATTAAATATTCTCAGAATGACGAAACGGTCACAACGGAGTCACTAAGATGGACTTCTGCCAAAAAAAGAAAATTACCGAAACATCAAAACTGCGGATATTACACCAACGATATTCATGCAGTTAATGAACAAGATATTATTGAATACCTTGACAAATATGTGGTCGTATTTATTGACAATGTCTTGATTTAATCTCGAGATGAGGAGGAGCATGCCCAAGACATGCGTTTGATACTAGATGTCTTGAGACCCGAGCGCCTTTATGCGAAATTCTCAAAATGTGAGTTCTGGATGAAGGAAGTTATGTTAATCGGCCATGTCGTTTCGACCTAAGGGGTTCGTGTGGACATACAGAAGATTGAGGCAGTGCTAGATTGGGCATCACCTAATAATGTTAAGGAAGTTCGTAGCTTTTTGGGTCTTGCTGGGTATTACCGTCGGTTTGTCGAGGGGTTCTCGAAACTTGCTAGGCCGCTTACGAAATTACTTTAGAAGACAGAAAAGTTTGTTTGGACTGCTGAGAGACAGCAGAGCTTCGATGAGCTGAAGAGACGTTTGACTTCAGTGTTGATTTTAGCTTTACCACAGGGTATTGAAGGATTTGCAGTTTATAGTGACGCTTTAGGACAGGCGCTTGGATGCATGCTTATGTAGCATGATAAAACGATAGCCTTTGCATCACAGCAGCTGAAGCCGTATGAGATGAACTATCCTACTCATGATTTGGAATTGGCCGCAATTATTTTCGCACTTGGCGTTATTTTTTGCATGGCTCTTCGTGTCGGATTTACACTGATCACAAGAGTTTGAAGTACATTTTCACTCAGAAAGAATTGAATATGAGCAACAACGTTGGTTGGAGTTGATTAAGGATTATGATTTAGAAATTCTTTACCATTCGAGGAAGGCCAATGTCGTCGCAGACGCTTTGAGCCGAAAATCGGCATCACTTCAGATGCTCGAGGTTCTTACATCCCAGATGAAGATTCGTTAGGATTGATCGAGAAAGGTATAGAAGTTTGACTTCAAAGAGTATAGGGACAGTTATGCACCCTCGAAATTACTTCGTCCTTAGTTAACGACATAAAAGGAAAACAGTGGAGTGACCCGATGATTTCCCAACTGAAGGAAGATGTAACTAAGGGAAAAGCCCCTGGATCTATGGTCCATGAGGACAGCATTTTGAGATTTCAGGGCAGGCTGTGTGTCCCGAATAATCTGGAGTTGAGACAGAGAATTCTTCGAGAAACCCATGCTACGCCTTACTCAATCCACCCGGGAATGAGTAAGATGTACAAGGACTTGAAGCAGAATTTTTTGTGGAATAATATGAAGAAAGATATCGCAGAGTTCGTATTGCGATGTTTGACGTGTCAACAAGTCATGATCGAGCACCAAAGACCAGCGGAATTGTTGAAGCTACTTCCTATTCCCGAGTGGAAGTGGGAAGACATATCCATAGATTTTATCACGGGGATGCCGAGATCTAGAGCCAGAATGACTATGATTTGGGTAATCATTGATCGATGAACCAAGTCTGCACATTTCCTTGGTATTAAGGAACTTGGGGACCGGAGAGATTGGCCCGAACCTTTATAGCTGAGCTTGTGAGATTGCATGGTGCCCCTAAAACTATTATTTCTGATCGAGATGGCCGTTTCGTGTCATATTTCTGGCAAGCGTTCCATCAGGCCTTGGGCACCGAGTTGAGATTGAGTATGTCTTTTCATCAGTCAGAAGGTCAGACTGAGCAGACGATCCAGACATTAGAGGATATGTTGCGGGCTTGTTCCCTAGACTGGAGTAATGATTGGGAACTTCACTTACCGTTGATCGAGTTTGCCTACAACAATAGTTGCCATGCGTCGATTAAAATGGCACCATTTGAAGCACTTTATGGTAGGCGGTGTAGATCGCTATTATGTTGGTATGAGGCTTCGGAGTTAGTCAGAACGGAACTGGATATGCTGATGGAAACTAAGAAGAAGATTTCTATTATCCGAGACTAGTTATTGACCACCCATAGCCGTCAGAAATCTTATGCTGATACTCGTCATCGACCTTTGGAAGTCAAAGTGGGAGACCATGTTCTACTCAAGGTGTCGCCGACAAAGGGAGTTTTCTGCTTCGGGAAAAAGGGGAAACTTAGTCCGAGGCATGTCGGACCATTTGAAATTTTGGACAGGGTTGGAGATTTAGCTTATTGCTTGGCATTGCCTCCAGCTTTGAGTCATGTTCATAGCGGTTTTCATGTTTCTCAGTTGAGAAAGTACGTGTCGGACCCAAGTCATATTACCGACTATAGTGAGATTGATGTAGCCGAGGATGTTATCTTTCCAGAGAGACCGGTGAAGATCCTAGAACGTCGTGAGATGCAGCTTCGGCAAAAAACCATTCCATTGGTTAAGGTGCAATGGCCGAGACATGGAGGTGATGAAGCGACTTTGGAGACAGAAGAAAAGATGCGATCGGGATACCCCAAACTTATTATTTCTTAAGTTTCGGGACGAAACTTCTTTTTAGAGGTGGAGAATATAATAGCCGTACTTTTCATGAATTTTTGGGCTTTGACGTTCTTTCACTTTTGTCGCTCTTATAAGCGCTTATTGAGATGTTGTTGATTTTAGAGTTTCGTATCTTTCGGAACATGTTAGTATTGATTGGACTTTGCAGTAGTGTTATTGAGTGAAGCAAATAGCGTACCCTAGGCGTGAGCTAACTCACGCTATTTCTATCCTGTAGCGCACGCTAGTGAATTAGGCAGTAATTTCGAAATTTCTGCATGGTAGCAGTTAGTGCACGTAATGCTGTTGGTAGCGCACTCTAACGGCGCAAGTCATAAGCTACTGGACTACTGGGTGACCCCGTTCGTGCGTGCCATCCTCATAAATTAGCGCACGCTAATTAGATCCAGTATATAAGGTTGGTCAGCCGTGTTTTGTGTCATTTCTCTTCTCATTTCTTACTCTTTCGACGAGAGCACGCGAGAGAGGATATCTTGAGGTGATTTGGGACAACTTCTCATCATCCATCATCATCTTTGATTAGCATAAGTGTCAAAGAGACCAATCCTAATCGATTTAGAGTTCATACAGCACATGCCTCTCTCTCATCTTCACCTATAAATACCGAGTTAGAGGAGTCCGAAAATAATGATCTTCTGCCTTCGATTTTTTGAGCTCTTAGAGTCCAATTCCCTTCTTCGTTTTCTTTTCGATTCTCGCTCCTCTCGGTGATAGTATACATATTTTATTCTAGTTTGCTGGGGGTGCAATGATCATCAAATCAGTGCATCAATGTGTTGTTTTATCTTGGGAGGCAGACGCTATACACCGTGGTGAGGGCAAACCTGCTTTAAGGAGACAGATATTCTGGACTCAACATCGACTTTCTTTAAATTTTGTAGCTTGTAAATATTTAATTTTGCTAACACTTTCTTTACAGAGGTTTTAGTTGAAAAAACTTTCTTTCTAATTTTCTACCGTTTATTCAAATATTTAATATTTTGCCAAAACTTATCATTCTCGCACCTATGTAATCTGGGTGTTTATCTTGTTGGAAGTAAAACGCAGCGGAAGCCAAGTTTTGTAAAGTTTTATAATTGCATTTTACGCATCCACTAACATAAGATCTATTTAGGCATGCAAATTAATTAATTACTAAGACTAATAAGTAATTTAAATATTATTTATTATTTATTAAATAAATATGTTGGTTATTGAAATATCTTAATCTAGATCTAAAAGATCACAAGATATTACCTTTGAAGCGAATTGGTTGCTTTCTTCTTAATCACCTTGTAAGTTCGACATGATAATTTAAGTATACGACATACATTCAATACCAGAGTAATTTTGTCTGCGGAAGATCGAAATGTAAAAATTCTTCGACCATTTTATTAGACGGCAAGGGTTAACCTAGTATAAAAGGGACATTCCCCCTTTCCCTCTTCTTTTCCATTTTGCGCCCCCCCTACCCCACTAAAATAGAACTCCATTGTTCTTCCATTGAAGCTCCACAACCAAGCTCCATTTGTGTTCTAAACTTGAATCAAAGTTGATATTCAAGTAAGTTAGCTCCCCATCTTCACTTCTATCCAAGTAAAAAAAGAATTTAGCTTATTTTAAAATTTGGAAACTGATGAAGGAACTTAGGTTTGATGTTTTAATCTTTTGTATGTTGTTTCTAAATTGATTCTAAGATACATGGGAGTGTTTAAAACAAGTTTTATTCATGCTTTGATTTTTGCAATTTGGGCCTAAATTCTTAGGGTTCATAGCTCAAACATGTGTTGTTTTTCTTATGATTTTCTTACACAATATGTTTCTACTTGATGATCTGATGCTATGATGAATTTATGGGATTTTAATAAAATGTTTGATATTTTGAAAGAAAGGAAGAATCATGCTTAGTTCTTGATATGTTGATATATGTTCAAAGTGAGTTGATGTTTGTGATGATGTATAAATACATGATATGTTTTTACTAGTTTTTTATAAAATGTTTTAGAAATTTGTTTGAAAACAAAGACATGAAGTTAGATTTATGAAGTGGAATATGTGTTAGATAATAGTTGATGTCATTATAGAGCATGTTATGTATTGAGGATTTTATAGCATATTTAGGTCATTTTCATGTTAGGACCAATATAAGTATGGATTTAATGTGTTGGTAGATATTGATGATGTTTGATGTTGATGATGCTTGATATTGATGATGTTTGATATTTGTTGATACTGGGAATAAAAATATGTTAGTAGTCATTTTTCAAAAGAAAAGATTATGAAATGAAATTTGTAGTGTCGAGAAGCATGCTTGTATATCAACTCCTATATGTGTTACAAGTATGATATGCATGATTAGAGTTTACATGTTTATGGTTTTCGTTGCTAGAAATGAGCTCTAGATTAATATGATATTTTCCCCATTTTCACTGGAAATTGGGAGTTTAGCTACACTTCACAGAAATGGCCATAACTTTCTCCGTGTTTAATAGTTTTCACATCCGTAAAATGGACATGAAAATAGACTTCAATGGATTTCCAGTGGTATAAAATACACTATCTATTTCTTATTGTGTAATTATAAAATTCTAATAATTCCATCCTTTGTGCACATTATATTTTTTAATTATGTTAAGTGTTTGATGATGGTTTTCGAACCAAGCAATGTGTAACGGAATAGAGTGTCGATTACCGTTGTTAGTATCTTTATATGTTAATGGTCATTTATGTTCTCTAGGAGAATCATAGCTTTTATTTTTAAACTTATGTCGAATGCAAAACCCTAAAGTCCAAACATGTAGATCGAATCCATTGTCCGTTAGACTTCGTTAAGCTCGGTCGACCGCTAAACTTAGTTGTTTCTGATGTTAGGTGGAGCAGCAGATTGAAGCATAAGGAAGAGCTGAGAATCAGTTTTGCTTGCGTTATTACTTGTCCAGGTGGGCTTCTATACGAAAATGATTTGAGCTTTGCTCTAGTTTGATGAATTTTTTTGCAAGCAAATTATGGTTTCAAATGATTATGATGCATAAAAACTTTTACGTGGATTTTTGTGAAACTATCACTGTTCGCTTACCAACCTTTGAAATGATCGGATCCTGAGCTAGACAAAGGTCGCTAGCGAGGGTTAGTGTACACAGTACTTAGGATTGTGAGATCTCTTCGGAGTGGCCGATCTTGGGGAGTAACGTTCGTGGGAGGTGGCCACCTTCCCCGGCGTAAATTATGGATATGGTGAATATGATGATATGTAAAATAAAATGAAATGATTTAGTAAACGTGGGCTTTCTCTGAAAACCCCCATTTGTTGATGCTTATATGCATGATGACAAATACGAAAGCATGTTTTATGTTTTGGCAATATGTTCACGGAGTACGTTGTACTCAGTTGTAACACCCCCAAATTTCCCGAGGCATTACAGTGCCGTGAATCCCGTGTGGGACCCACAAGGCTAGTTTAGAAAGTGGACATTTTAAAGAAGTTATAATAAAACGATAAAATCTACGATTTCATATCATAATCCGAAATGTTTTAAAAAAGGAACATAATTCGAAGTTCGATTATTACATAACGGAGGTTTTGAAAATAAAATTTAAATCATTTAGTGGGAAGAATTTATTCCAACACCGTTCAAGACTAACTGGACCCCTCAGGAATGTCCTGCACATAATCAACAAATTTACCTGGCACGACAAATCATGCCAGATAACCGGGGTCAGAGAATGCATACCAATGACAATTATTAGCAACAATATACACACTTTACCACACCGTGCTACATAAACAACAGAAGATGATTCACAGCATGACCGACGTTGTCTTTCTCTTTTTATCACATAAACCCTAATGTCGCAACCAAGGGTCACGAAAGTACCCCCACAGGAATACCCCGGAACGTGGGTGCCCTATTTGGGTCTTATCCCTCAACACATTTACACACGGGTACTATACAGGTTTACCCCCAACACATCGGCCCATTGATAACACAATTTTAGAGAAAGATAACCATCGGCATTCATCAACAATGGCATATTCATGAACACGAACATTTCAATAATACTAGCATATCTCGAGCAAGATTTCACTTATCTTTAATCCGACAGTAGGTGCCTTACGATAACTTGGGCTTCCGCGATCGATTGAGCTTAACCTAATCACGTAATCCCTGAGTAATATCTCGCACGGATAAAGACAAATAAATCTAGTTTTCCCTTCCCCCCCCCTAACCGAATTTTTAACTTAATCCGGTTCCACCTAAACTTATATCGTGCTTCTAAGTTCACAAGTGATATGTACTACTATGCCGTTCAATTCCATGATTAACGTTGGCTATAACGATTTGCTCAACAAGATTATCCCAATCATCATTCGGCTAGCAACAAACGACCAGAGCATAATCAAATTCCATAACCTCTAATTGAATTTTCTATTCCGAGTACTTCAACCGGTGGGTTACCCTTTTACACAATGATCTCGATGTTTGATTCTCAACGACAATCATACTATCGAATTGATTCCCCTAGTTAATTTAACGTTGATAATCATATGTCAAGAGTGGGTTACGACTAGTTTATCAAATGGTGATGGATTCCTTCACAATTCTCCTACAATTGAATCGTCAAGTTTTATAATTCCAATGTCAATTGAGATGGAAATTTTCGCATGTGATTGTTACAACGAGTTGTATGAAAACGAAATATATGAATAATGATAGTCCCGATTACTACAATTTCGTATGATTAGATTGTCTATGAGAGTTAGCAAAATCTACCCAAGTACCCATAATCCAACAAGTATAATCAACAACATTGAGGAGATTACTTCTAGGATTGATAGGCTTACCTTAATAGATGAAGAACAATGAAGAGGGATGACAAATCAACAAGAGCAACGAGAAATGAAGAATGGATCGAATAACTTGGATAATCTTCATCGGAGCTTATGAAATCACCTCCTCTATATTAATTCAAGTGTATGAGAGGCCAAGAATTGAGTATAAGGCTCAGGAAATTCTTCAAGAATGCTTCATTTCAGGTTTTAGGTCGGGAGAAATGAAGAAGGGGGTGTTATTTTATAACACTCGATTTGTTAACGTACATTAACGTTCAAGACTTTACGTACGTAAAGACCATTACGTACGTAATGAACTACCCCTAACGTACGTAAAGGCCGTCCAGAGGCCACTGCCCGAAATGCACCCATCTATTACGTACGTAAGTTGTCATAACGTACGTAAGGCACCCGACCGTAGCGTACGCTAAGCTTGGTGAATAGCGTACGTTATAAGAGGTTGACTCGTATCCCACTGAAAGTAACCCAATCCGCGTCAAAAGGAAGATTCTGGTCGGAAGACGAACTCAACCATTACGTATGTAAACAATTTACGTTAACATACGTAATATTTCAGATTTAGCGTATGTTATGCATATCCTATAATCGTGCATTAGGCATTCAGTCCCTTAGTCATATATCACATTTTAACCATCTAGGGGTAACCATCCTTTCCACTCATCAACAATTTATCGGGGAACAAGACGTTGGCCACCGTCATATTCGCACCGATGATTATCCAACAGCGTCAAGGTACGTCACCTCCGTTTCATCCACATCACACAATTGTATTGCAATAGCATTTAATGAAATCACATAATATGAAAAAGGCGACATCACACTATAAGAAATCACACAGTACAAGGTAATTAAGCATGAAATACCAGTGGTATTACATATCACTCCCTTAAAATAGTTCCATCCCGAAACTAAGAAAATAACTCGGGATGACTGTCCTTCATGCTCGACTCGGTCTCCTAAGTTGCTTCTTCCATGCCGTGGTGCGACCACTGAACCTTCACGAGGGGTATTGCTTTATTTTGCAATGTCTTCATACGCCGATCCAAGATGACGATCGGTACTTCTCTAAAGGTAGCGTCGTCGGAAATTTCCACTTCTTAGAAATTGAGTTTGTGACTCGGATAATAGACATACTTCCTTAACTAGGAAACATGAAAGTCGTTATGCACTCCATCCAGATGCGGTGGCAGAGCTAATTGATACGCAAGCTTTCCCACCCGGTCCAATATCTCGAACGGGCCTATGAACCTCGGGTTTAACTTGCCATTTTGGCCGAAACACCGGATGCCTCGCATAGCTGATACTTTGACCCAAACGTGATCCCCGACTACAAATTCCAACGGTCACTGCTGGTTTTCGGCATAATATATCTACCGGCTCTGCATGGCTATCATGTGCTTTCGAACAATAGAGACCTTCTTAATGGATTCCTGGATCAGATCTAACTCGGTAACCGTGGTGTCAGAAGCATCGTCCCAGCATAATGGCTACTTGCATCTTCGCCCATACAGGGCCTCAAATGGTGCCATGCCTATGCTCGCATGCCGGCTGTTGTTGTATGAAAACTCCACCAACCCTAGATGTCTAGCCCAATCCTCCCCCCAATTGAGCACACATGCCCTCAACATATCTTCCAAGGTTTGAATCATACATTCGGTCTGTCCATCTGTCTGAGGGTGATAAGCTGTGTTAAAATATATCTGGGTCCCCATAGCTTTATGGACAACTTTCCAAAAACAAGACACGTATCTGGTGTCCCTATCCGAAATGATGGATGAGGGAATGCCGTGCAGCCTCACGATCTCCCTGATGAAAATAGTGGCCAATTGCTCTGTTTTGGTTGTTTCTTGAACAGGAATGAAATGTGCCGATTTCATTAATCGATTAATAATAACCCAAATTGTATCCTTTCCTCCCACCGACATTGGTAACTTAGTGACAAAATCCATCGATATGCTCTCCCATTTCCACTCTGGAATGGGTAGGGGTTTCATGATTCCGGCTGGCCTGCGGTGTTCAATATTCACTTGTTGGCACGTCATACATCGGGCGATGAACCTAGAAACTTCCCGTTTCATATTTTCCACCAAAAACTCTGTCGTAGATCTTTGTACATTTTGCTTGCTCTGGGATGAATAGAATATGGAGTGGAGTGCGCCTCCCTCAGTATAGTTTGCTTCAGTTCATTATTCGGCGGGATGCAGATCCTATTCTTGAACCTCACCAAATCACCCTAGATCTTATAGTCGTAAACATCTCCCCCTTAATCCTTGCACCAATCGCACGTAGTTCGGGATCCTCCATTTGTGCTAGACGTATCTCGTCTAGTAAGGACGAGTGTATATTGATTGAGAACAATTGTCCTTACCTACATTGTATCCATACTTCGGTGCTGCTTCTCTTGATGTATTGCTGCAGTTCGGGTTGAACTGTTATGCTGGATAACATTACTTCTTGTGTAGTTTTCCGACTAAGAGCATTAGCTACCACATTGGCCTTCCTGGGGTGGTATGAGATCTCCACATTGTAGTCCCTGATTAACTCCACCCAGTGCCTATTTCTCATATTTAATTCTCTGTGGGTAAAGATATATTTCAAACTCTTGTGATCCGTGAAAATTTTGCAAGTAAATCCGTAAAGATAGTGCCTCTAAATCTTGAGGGCGTGCACCACTGCGGTTAACTCCAAGTCATGCATTGGATAATTCGTTTCGTACGGCCTCAGCTGTCGGGATGCGTATGCAACAACTCTGTCGTTCTGCATGAAGACACATCCCAGCCCATGTTTAGATGCATCCGTGTATATAATGAATCCTTCCGTTCCTTGTGGTAGCACTAACACTGGAGCAGTAGTCAGTCTCCTCTTGAGCTCATCAAAGCTCTTCTGACCGTCCGTAGTCCATACAAACTTGGTGCTTTTCCTCAGTAGGTTCGTTAAGGGTCGAGCGATACAGGAAAAAGCCTCGACGAATCTTCGATAGTAACCCGCCAATCCTAGAAAACTTCTTACCTCCTTGACGTTCTTCGTCGGTTCCCAACTCATTATCATCTCGATCTTTTGTGGATCGACCTTAACGCCCTCTGCCGAGACAACATGTCCGAGGAAAATTACTTCTGGTATCCAGAATTCGCACTTGGAAAGCTTCGCATAAAGTTGGTGCTGCCTCAACACGCTCAGTACTTGCCTCAGATGTTCCTCGTGCTCTTGTCGCCTTCGAGGATAAATTAGGATGTTGTCAATAAAAACCACAACGCACTTATCGAGGAGATCGATTAAAACTCTGTTTATCAATTCCATGAAAGCGGCTGGGGCATTAGTCAACTTGAATGATACCACGATATACTCGTAATGTCCATATCTCGATCGAAATGCAGTCTTGGGTATATCTTCCTCCCGATCCTTAATTGGTGATATCCAGACCGTAGATCGATATTTGAAAACACAACCACCCCTTGTAATTGATCTAGGAAGTCATCGATTGTTAGAAGTGGATAACGATTCTTGATGGTAACCTTGTTTACTTCTCTATAGTCAATGCACAAGCGTAGAGAGTTGTCCTTCTTCTTAAGAAAAAGTACCGGCGCGCCCCACGGCGAGGTGCTCGGGCGGATCAATCCCTTCTCCGGCAGATCTTCGAGCTGTATCTTTATTTCTTTCCTCTAGGCTGGTGCCATCCTGTAAGGAGCTTTGGAAATAGGTCTCGTCCCCGGCTCGAGTTCAATGGAGAGGTCAACTTCTCGGTGCGGTGGCAGCCCTGGTAGTTCATCGGAAAAAACATCTGGAAATTCATTCACCACCGGAATATTTGCGACCGCATGTTGTGATGTATCCTCGTGAAGAACATAACACCAATAGTACTTCCTTCGAGAGTTGCACGAGACTTCCGATGAAAGAAGGCTGAGAGATCCCTTCGTACTGAAGTGTTCTCGACCCTTGATAACATGTGTGGTACCGTCATGAGCCATGATGGAAATAGTCAAGTGGTAGGAATCCAATATCGTTCTGTGTAATGGCATCCAGTCCATGCCTAAAATGATATCTTCATTCTGAAGCGGGAAGACCATAAGATTAGCGGTCCAGCTATGATCATTGATGCAGATCTGACAGTCTCGAACTTCTAGATCGCCGCCTACTCTACTTCCCTCAGGTAGCTTAACGGTAGAGGATTCACAAGGCACATAAGCAAGATTTAAACGTTCAACACATTCCACAGATATAAACGAGTGTGTGGCTCCGGTATCAAATAGTACATGCACAAGCTGAGAGTTAACAAGAAGGGTACCTGAGATAGCTGGCGCGGATTGACCATACGTAGCCCTCAGTTCAATTACATGGGACGGTACTGACTCTAAAAAGGATGAAGTGTAACACCTCAAACTAGGTGGCTATTACAGTGTCGTGGACCCCCAACTAGGACCAACCAGGCAAATGAAAACTAATGAATTAAATAATATAACTGCAGTACCGAACCACATTATATTATCAAGTACTCCGATGGGGATCTTTAAGTACAATACACCCAGGAAATACATAATACTTATGTATTTTATATGAAGATAAAATATACAACACCGAATAGGGTGAATATACAAACGAAAATTTGCAGTGGAAATAAAAGTGAAGAACATGAATGACTGAAAGGACTGGGCCCCTCTACTAGTATCATTGGGACTCCTCGCCGTCAATGTTCTCTTCCCGTGCTTTTGCCTTGCCCTGACCTGAAAACAACATCCCCCAACGGGGTCAGTTACACAGAACCACAATTCTCAAGAGTTGAACAAGCACAATCATTATATATCTTAATTATGAAATGAAGCTGAAGAGGGGCATCATAGTACGCCCGTAATGGGACGTGCAAGTGCACAAGACGAGTGTCCGGACACACCCGCACTTGTACCTAATTAGTCTCACGAAGGCACGTTACCGTGTGCACAGTCCATTGTGTCGGTGAACCCGATCACATGACTATCATGTGCCCGACTAAAAATTCCACACATAACCACCCGGCCACGCAATATGATCCCAGAAGGTCACAAGAACAAAAGTGACCGTGATGAATATTAATGAATAATAATCCGACAATGGTCAAGAATGACTTACTGAGATGAAATAATAATGAAATGAGTAATAACTCACTGAAATGATTGGAACCGTCGTTCCTCGTGAATTGAATGATTATTTTGATGATTACAAGTCTCAACATGATTAATAAACTGTGAATGAATTATGAATATGAATGAACAACAACGAAAGGAATGAGTATCCTTTTTCCCGAGTAAGAATTAACTTACACAATACCGGTGAAGAAAGTCCTTCCCCGAACAAACGTCTTAATTAGAAATGTCAGTCGCTCGAACAACATTGAATGACACAATTACCAACAATCCGCTTAATATACGAATCAAGCATAATCACAACCAACTCAAAACGTCGATACGACAAATCCAAATTCATTAGGGCATTATAACAAACACGTTGTAACTAATCTTCAATTATATCGATACCAAACCTCTAAGGAGTGATTCAATCCAACAAAACATCCTCAACACAATCAATAATCCAATATGAATACATAATTAGAGATTTCAACAATATCAAATCGAAACCCCCAAATCCAAATCAACATTCAAAGTGTTCTTCAAATAATCCTTCGATAATCCAATGAATATTCATACAAACTCATAATCATATGTATATATATTCATAAATTATGATTATAACATCCAAAACATCATATTCCATCTTAAAATCGAAATCTAAGGTTTAGAGAAAATTACCTTTGAAGATCCAACCTCTTCGATCCATCGAAACTAGTGTTAATCGACTTCCCAAGCTCCACAAACGGATAAAGATGATTAAACTCGAACACACAAGTGTTTGATGATGAGAAATCTCTATCACAAAAACTCTCTCTCGGAACCAAAATGAAGAAGTGGTGAAATGAGCACAAAAATCCCGTCCAAGCCTTTAAATACTGCGCAGAGTGACGGCCGTAACTCTGCCATCCATTACATAAGGCCGTAGCAAAGCTTCGTCGAAAACATAATAATACTCCGATGAGTTACGGCCGTAAGTTGTCTTCGTCCAAGAAGACACCAATTCCCCGAATGTATGTTACGAACGTAATGCATGATGAGTTACGGCCGTAACTCACTGCTGGAAATGACAAAATCCGACAACTCCGTCTTCTCGTTACAAATGATGAATGATCCGACATACCATATGTGTATGAATGTAATTAAATTCAATAACATGCAATAGATGATACTTCCAACACAAGACTACCAATCATGATAATTATGATAATACTCTCGTCTCGATTCTCAAACGGAGTTGAATGACGATCGGTAACTGATACATGGCTTAAAATACGCCAACGATGAATACAAACGAAAGAACGTGAAAGTTGAATGATTATTTACGAGTAAAATTTACTGAGTGACAATTACTGAATGATAATAAATCAATTTACAACCGGGTATTACATACTCCCCCCTAAAAAAGAGTTTCATCAACCTGCGTCCTCTGACAGCTCTCTGCATACTGAAGTATGAAAGTCACATGATAATTATAGGTCTCGCATAAGCACCGCATTATGATTACGTTATTAAATGATACTAATGAGCATACGCACTCTAATACAATGATTACATGAAGGATCAACTCAGGTGACATGATTATCTGACGAAATTCTTGAAATGATTATCTTGAACAAGTTAACAAGATTGATAATACGATCCACAAGATCGACAACTGAATAATGAGGTTAATTGAGTGATTAATGAGTTAACATGATCGATATGATCAAAATGAAAATGATGTTTGAGGATTGTTGACTGATGAATGATGAATGGTGATTCTTATTGCCAGAAATTATACCATGGCGTCAGAAATCTTACAGTTCTTTCGGTCTGAGGGGCTTGGCGTTTGCACAGGATACACGTGACGCGAAAATCCAATGATACTAGTTTGATGAACGATGATTTCAAATGAGACATGAATCGGAAGGTAGTATTCAAAACCACGCTCTGATACCAACTCTGTAACACCCCAAACTAGGTTGCTATTATAGTGTCGTGGACCCCCAATTGGGACCCACCAGGCGAATGAAAATTAATGAATTAAATAATATAACTGTAGTACCGAAACACATTATATTTTCAAGTACTCTAATGAGGAGCTTTAAGTACAATACACCCAGGAACAACAGAATACTTGTATATTTTATATGAAGATAAAATATACAACACCGAATAAAGTGAAAATCCAAACGGAAATTTGCAGCGAAAATAAAAGTGAAGAACATGAATGACTGAAAGGACTGGGGACCCCTACTAGTATCACTGGGACTCCTCACCGAAAACGTTTTCTTCCCGTGATTTTGTCTTGCCATGACCTGAAAACAACATCCCCCAACGGGTTCAGTTACACAGAACAACAATCCTCAAGAGTTGAACAAGCACAATCATTATATATCTTAATTATGAAAAGAAGCTGAAGAGGGGCATCATAGTACGCCCGTAATGGGACATGCAAGTGCACAAGATGAGTGTCCGGACACACCCTCACTTGTACCAAATTAGTATCCTTTTACGGGCACACCCTCATATGAATGAACAACAACAAAATGAATGAGTATCCTTTTAACCGAGTAAGAATTAACTTACACAATACCGGTGAAGAAAGTCCTTCCTTGAACAAACGTTTTAAATAGAAATGTCGATCGCTCGAACAACCTTGAATAACACAATTACCAACAATCCGCTTAATATACGAATCAAGCATGATCACAACCAACTCAAAATGTCGATTCGACAAATCCAAATTCATTGGGGCATTATAACAAACACGTTGTAACCAATCTTCATTTACATCAATACCAAACCTCCAAGGAGTGATTCAATCCAACAAAACATCCTCAACACAGTCCATAATCCAATATGAATACACAATTCGAGATTTCAACAACATCAAATCGAAACCCCCAAATCCAAATCAACATTCAAAGTTCTTCAAATAATCCTTCAGTAATCCAATGAATATTCATACAAACTCATAATCATATGTATATATCTTCATACATTATGATTATAACATCCAAAACATCATATTACATCTTAATATCGAAATCTAAGGTTTGGAGAAAATTAACTTTGAAGATCCAACCTCTTCGATCTGTCGAAACTAGTGTTAATCGACTTCCCAAGCTCCACAAACGGATAAAGATGATTAAACTCGAACACACAAGTGTTTGATGATGAGAAATCTCTCCCACAAAAACTCTCTCTTGGAACCAAAATGAAGAAGTGGTGAAATGAGCACAAAAATCCCGTCCAAGCCTTTAAATACTGTGCAGAGTTACGGCCGTAACTCTGCCATCTTACGGACGTAACTTCCCAAGTCAACGGCCTTACGGCCGTAATATCCATTACATACGGCCGTAGAAAAGCTTCGTCGAAAACACAATAATGCCCGCACTGTCCGAGTTACGGCCGTACCAAAACAACCTTACGGCCGTATCCTGCTGAACTTATGGGCGTAAGTTATCTTCGTTTACAACACCTTACTGCACAAACGAATGCATGTTACGGCCGTAGTTTCCAATCATACGGCCGTATCTTCCTCCTTCCGTAACTATCATGACTTACGGCCGTAAGTTTTCTTCGTCCAGGAAGACACCAATTCCCCGAATGCATGACCGTAATGCATGATCAGTTACGGCCGTAACTCACTGCTGGAAATGACAAAATCCGACAACTCCGTCTTCTTGTTACAAATGATGAATGATCCGACATACCATACATGTATGAATGTAATTAAATATAATAACATGCAATATATGATACTTCCAACACAAGACTACCAATCACGATAATTATGATAATACTCTCGTCTCGATTCTCAAACGGAGTTGAATGACGATCAGTAACTGATACACGGCTTAAAATACGCCAACGATGAATATAAATGAATTAACATGAAAGATGAATGATTATTAATAACTAAAAATTTTCTAAGTGACAATTACTGAATGATAATAAACGAATTTACAACCGGGTATTACATACTCCCCCCTTAAAAAGAGTTTCGTCCTCGAAACCAAGGGTGGAACAATTCAGGATAACTCTCCCGCATACTATCCTCGGTTTCCCAAGTAGCCTCTTCGACTCCGTGTCTAGACCACTGAATCTTAACCAAAGGAATCGTCTTGTTCCTCAACTGTTTGATACGCCGCTCTAAAACTCGTATAGGGCGCTCCTCATACGAATGATTATCCGCGATCTCGATCTCATCGAACTGAAGTATGTGACACGGGTCGGCAACATACTTCCTCAGCTGAGAGACGTGAAACACATTATGAATTCGGCTCAATGCCGGAGGTAAGGCCAATCGATAAGCCAAACTGCCGACTCGATCTAAAATCTCAAACGGTCCAATGAATCTCAGACTCGACTTCCCTCGCTTCCCGAAACGGAAGATACCTCGACTAGCGGATACCTTGACCAAAATATGGTCACCTGCCTCGAACTCTAATTGTCGATGACAATTATCTGCATATGATTTTTGTCGACTCTGAGCGGTCAACAAATGACTCCTGATCAAAGCTACCTTCTCGCGGGTGGCTATAAGCATATTGGGCTCGGTACCGATTGATTCTGATAAGTCATCCCAACATAAGGGAGATCGGCAATGACGAACATATAAGGCCTCCTAAGGTGCCATCTTAATTGAAGCATGCTAACTGTTATTGTACATGAACTCAATCAACGGTAGTTGGGCTTCCCAATCATCTTTCTAATATAGAACACAAGCCCTCAACATGTGCTCCAACGTCTGAATAGTTCGCTCTGATTATCCGTCGGACTGAGGGTGAAAAGCTATGCTGAAATTAAGCTGAGTTCCCATGGAACGATGAACTGATTTCCAAAAATGTGACACCAATCGCCCATCACGATCAGAAACGATACTCTTAGGAGTACCGTGCAATCTGACTATCTCTTTGATGAACAACTGGGCAAGTCTCTCGGGACTCCATATATCCTTAATCTTAGGAAAATGAGCTGACTTAGATAAACGGTCCGTAATTACCCAAATTGTATTCCTGCTTCGACGACTCATCAGCAAACTCGTGATGAAGTCCATTGAAATATGTTAGGCGTATTTTTATACGCTTATTTATCATTATTTTATATTCATTTGAACTATAAATCTGCATAAATGAGCTTTTAATGCACTATTCTTTTATGTTTTGCAGGAAATTGGAGTCCGGAAGCTCGAACGACGAAAAACGGGCGAAAACGGAAATTTTTGGCCTGGAGCCGCGGCACAAGGAAAGCGAGCCGCGGCACACGCAGGTGACCAGCAAGCGCTGAACCAACTGTACCGGGGGCCGCGGCACAAGGATGCTGAGACGCGGCCCGTGAAGAAAAACGCGTGCCCAGGTATGCGCTGAAGGTTAGGGGCCGCGGCACAGATTAAGTGAGCCGCGGCCCGCGGGGCGGTTTTGATGTATTTTTCGCGTTTCGTTGCCGTTTCTGAAGCCTGTTCTCGACCTAATCCACGGAGACGTTTTGGAGGTTGAGGAGAGTTATAAATAAGCATTGAAGGTCATATGGAAGGGGAATCGATGATCATCGAGGAATCAAGAAGAAGCAGAAAACACCAAGGAGCAGAGAGCGGAAGCTAGAGAATGGAGGAATCCGAGCTCGTCAACTGCGTTTGATATTTATGCTTTCTTTAATTATTTTTGTATTTTTATTTTCAAGCATGTCAGGCTAAAACCCTTTTCTAGAATTTTGATGAAACCGAAGTTTTGACGAATTAACTTTTGATTATCAATTCAATTCCCTTTTCTATTGAGTTTTCCCAATTGTTTTTAATGCTTTCAATTGTGTGGCCTATAATTGAAGTATTTTGATTACGCAACTCGAATCGGGAGAGGAGAGTTGGTAGGAAATAATTGGTGAGAACCATTTTATCTTGTGAGATAGGAATATACTCATAGGAATTACGTGGCCTTTCTGAAGTTTTCGTGCTTTTTAGCTATTGTCGAATTAATCCACCTAGGAATAGAGTGTATTATTCGCCTTAGATTAATCTATTGACCTCGGGAGAGGCGGTAGAGTATTTTAGCAACCTTCGCCTTCAATAAATTGGGAAATCATTATATTCATAAAATCAAGAGTAATTTGGATAAACCGAGGTGGATTCACAATCCTAGATTAATTCCTTATTTGATTTTCTTCCTTTGAATAATTGATTCTACTATTTCTTTGCTTTTATTAATTTTCCTTAATTATTACTTGCACCTAAAATTTCGACAGTTCAGATAAAATTAGAATACTCATAAATCGGTAGTTAGTAAGTCAGTCCTCGTGGGAACGATATCTTACTCATCTCTTTATTACTTGTTTACGACAACGTGCACTTTCAGTATTTCTAGTCTTAGTTTGAACATTTTTTTTTTGTAATTTGTTTATTTGTTTTCCTTTCAGAAATTTCTGATTAATGCATGAGAAAATTCGGCAATGAAGTCCTACTACCTTTAGATACCGAACTCGCGCGCACTCTTCGGAAAAGCAAGAAGGAGAAACGTGAGCTACCGGCAAAAGACATCATGGCCGATAATACCGAAAATCACGGAGGAGATAATCTTGTGCAGCAAGATCAACCGGCATTGGCACTCCGAGATTATGCTATGCCACAAATCAATGCGAACTTTTCGGGGATTCAGCATCCAACCATCCAAGCGAACAACTTCGAAATCAAGCCGGCTATTATTCAGATGGTACAAGCGAGCCAATTTTGTGGACTGGTGAACGATGACCCCAACGCGGATATTGCTTCATTTCTCGATATTTGTGACACCTTCAAGAATAATGGTGTCACCGATGACGCTATCCGTCTGCGGCTTTTCCCTTTCTCTTTGAGGGACAAAGCCAAATTTTGGTTGAATTCGTTACCGCCGGGCTCTATCACAACTTGGGCAGAATTAGCACAAGCCTTCCTGGCTAAGTTCTTTCCACCATCAAAGACGGAGAGACTACGGAACGAGATAACTACTTTCGGGCAATTTGATATGGAATCGCTTCACGAAGCATGGGAGCGATACAAGGATTTGCTAAAGAGATTCCCACACCATGGCTTACGGGATTGGCTAAAAATCCAAACCTTTTATAACGGATTGAGTGCTTCTACACGCACTCTTGTTGATGCAGCCGCCGGAGGAGCGTTAATGGGAAAAACGATGGCCGAAGCCCACTCTCTATTGGAGGCGATGGCTGCAAATGCTTATCAGTGGCCTTCAGAACGAGTGATCCCGAAGCGAGTAATGGAAATCTCCAATAATGATCCAATATCTGCACTATCAACACAAGTTGCCACCTTGACTCAGCAATTTCAAGCTTTTTCACATGCTCCTTCTACCGTCACTACGTAATCATGTAATTGGTGCAACGGATCTCATCCTAGCACAAAGTGCCAAGTTGGAAATCCTTTCGAGCAACACCCTATGGAACAGGCTCAGTTTGTGGGGAATGGGAATCGGCAGAACAATCCGTACTCCAACACATACAATCCGGGGTGGCGTAATCACCCTAACTTTTCATGGAAAAACGGACAAAACTCAAACCAACCTCAGTTTGCTCAACACCAACAACAACCTCCTCCCGCTACAAAAATTTCTCTAGAGGAAGCAATTGCGAAATTAGCAGCAAATACGAGTCAGTTCATGACCCGTACGGAAGCAACCTTGCAAAACCATTCCGCTTCTATTCGCAACTTGGAGGTCCAACTGGGCCAGATAGCAAATGTGTTAACAGCCCGCCCGGAGGGTACCTTGCCAAGTATGACTGAGATGAACCCCAGAGAGAGTATAAATGTCATTAGTTTGAGAAGCGGGAAGGAAGTGTGTGACCAGCCCGAGAGGAACAAAAAGAGAAGTGAGGATGAGGAGAAGAAAAACTCGGCGAGCGAGGAATCGCAAATTTCTAGATCCTCGAAACTATTTCCTGACAATCCAAAGGCAAATGCACCACCCGTCCCGTTTCCACAGCGTTTGCAAAAGCAGAAATTGGACAAACAATTCTGCAAGTTTCTTGACGTCTTCAAGAAACTACATATCAACATTCCATTTGCTGATGCCTTGGAACAAATGCCGAGCTATGTGAGGTTCATGAAAGAGATCTTATCTAACAAAAGGAAGCTCGAGGAATATGAGACAGTGGCCTTAACGGAAGAGTGCAGCGCCATCTTGCAGAAAAAGCTCCCACCGAAATTGAAGGATCCAGGAAGTTTTAATATACCGTGCACTATAGGAAATCTGTATTTTGATAAAGCGTTGTGTGATCTCGGGGCCAACATTAACCTTATGACCCTTTCCATATTTAAGAAGCTAGGCATTGGGGAGGCCAAACCGACGACAATCTCGCTGCAATTAACTGACCGATCTATCAAGTACCCGAGGGGGGTAATAGAAGATGTTTTAGTCAAGGTAGATAAATTCATCTTTCCCGCTGATTTCATTGTGCTCGATATGGAGGAGGACCAAGACATCCCAATTATTTTGGGAAGACCATTCTTAGCTACCAGCCGAACTCTCATTGACGTGGAAAAAGGGAAACTCACTCTGCGGGTTCAAGATGAGCAAGTCACTTTCCAAGTGTTTCAATCATTTCCGTGTCCAAGTAGTGTCGAGAAGAGTTCAAAAATTGAAACTGTAGATATCTTTGCGAAAGACGCACATCGGGAGAGTTGTCGGTCGAAGTGTTCAAAGTCCGTTTTAGCTACTCCGACGTCTAATAAAAATGAAGAGAGAATCATGTATCTTAAGCAGTTAAATATGTCATCTTCATCATCCGTTCATCCACCATCGAAAAATTCTCATGCTCTCATAAGTTCGCCCGTGGAGTTGAAAATTAAGCCGGATGTCAAACGAGTACCAAGTCAATTGCAAAATGGGTGTTTTGGAAGGATACTATTGTTAAAACTGTTTCGCAAAGAATGTTGGATATCCAAACCAAAAGTCGAACGGTTGAAATTTAATGGCCAACAATTTAAATCACGTAATAACGGTTCGATAGACTGTGCGGAGTCCAAATGGTCTTTGCGAAATGCGAATTGATTTTCAAAAAGTCCGGCTGAAGACTATAAACTTAGCGATCCTCGGGAGGCAACCCGAGTATTAGTTGTAGATTTTTATTTTTCAGTATTTTCATGCATTTTAGAATTTTTATTTTTCGTCATTTTTGCTTTGATATCCTCGTCCATCACGTTCTTGATGTGTTCCTGTGAAAATTCTGTGCATGAATCACCCCAGGGGAAGGATTCAGCAATGAGCCGCAGCACAAGGATAGTGAGCCGCGGCACACACAAGTTGAAGGAAAAAGGCCAAACGAACTGTACTCTGTGCCGCGGCACGACCTTACTGAGCCGCGGCACATTCGGTCCCTGAGCCGCGGCACATATGCACTGATCCGCGGCACACCAAATACACCAGATATGCCCAGGAACCTGTACTACGAGCCGCGGTATGGATCAAATGAGCCGCGGCACACTAACACTACGAGCCGCGACACCCATATGCTGAGCCGCGGCACACGACAAAAAGAACACACACGCCTAGGAGGCTGTACTCTGGGCCGAGGCTCACTTAAGTTGTGCCGCGGCCCCCGTTCGGAAGTTCAAAGGCCCAAGTACCTTTATAACACAGACCGACCGACACCAAGGTAAGTTTCTCTCCTCTTCTTCGCACAGCGATCGGCCGAACCTCTTCTCAATTTTTCTTCTTCTTGCATCCTTCAATACAAGCAAAATAATTCTCAATCTCTTAATCCTAATTGATACATGTTTTGAAAAGTAAGGTATTGTTCTTCATCCAATCTTGAACATGTTGTAAGTTTTTCAAAGCTCTATCAAAATTTGAGTTGGGATATGAAATTTTTTATTGAATTATTGATGGTATTTGTTGATCATGTATGAAATTTTGATGTTAATTATCGCTTTGTCATGACTGTCGATTCATGTTGCTATTGTTGGGGAAGTAGATTGAACCATTGTAAGTCTTGTTCTTCATTTAAACTCATGCAGGCAAGGTGTTTGATGAAATGCGTAAATGAAAAATTTTGAACCAAACGTTTTGAAACTATGTGCAACAAATTTGTTTATGAGTTTACATTGTACCCCAACCCTTACGTCAAGTTTAAACATGAAAGCTCAAACTTTAGTTTTTTTCTCACGACGGTGCAAGCTCGTTCAACTCGATATTCACGTTTTGCATACCTTAAGTCAAGTGGTGTTGTTTTCCTTAAAATTTACGTAATTTTCGGTGTTTATCTTTTCAGGAAACTCGCCATGGCCAGAAAAAGGAAGGTTAGCACAAGGGCTAGGACACAATCGTCCCCCACAAGATGGGAAACTTCACAAAGCCGAGTCGAGTTGGAGTCGCACCAATTCTCCGACCCGAAAATTCATAAAATATTCAATGAAAAGATCCATCCCCGACCTTCAATTCCGGAGCGGGGATTCACTCTCGCCCCCCAGGACGGTGAGCTTCTGACGATGATTGACGAGATGGGGTGGGCCCGTTTCGCTGCGCCTCCCGAGCCGGCGGTGATCTCTATCGTCCAAGAGTTTTATGCTAGCACTCTGTTGAGGCATATTCGGGCAGGGCAGATGATGGCACAGTCAGATACTCGGACTCAGGTCGTCGTCCGAGGCATTAATGTGGATTTTTCAGTGGCCGCCATTCCGAGATTATTCGAGCTGCCAGTGGTGGACGATACTGCGTATACGCGAGCTATGAGTGGCCAAACGAGGGAGGCCCTGCTCGAGGCACTCACACAGCCCGGCTCCATCTGGGAGACTCGCGCCCCGGGTTCTTCGGCCTTCTACTTTAAGAGCTCGCGCCTCAGTCGGCTCGGGCGAGCCTGGTTGTATTTCCTCTGCGCACATGTTGATCCCACCTCGCAGATTTGCTCAGTTTTACTCTCTCGTACTCGATTGTTATATGCTATCACTTCTAGGGTCAGATTCGATGTGGCCCCTCTTCTGTTCTGATCTATCCTTCAGTGCATTCAAGGAGGGGCCAAGACAGGGCTGAAGCACCCCTCTCTCATATGCGCTCTATGCCGCCAGTCGGGCATGACTTGGTCGGATGATGAGCCGATGCTAGCCCCCCAGGGTCCGATTGATCATCGCATCATTTCTCACTTTGACCAGTGGGGTGGAGCGCTGGCACATGCTCGGGGATGAGGATTTCTTCTTGATGAGGCACATGAGCAGTTCCCCGAGCCTCTTCTTCTGACACATGGGCAGGCAGAGTCCAGCTCGCCGCCCGAGAGAGAGCACCTACAGGCGATGTTCGACGGCCTGTGAGAGGAGATGAGGAGAGAGAGAGAGAGAGCCACTTAGCTTCCCTGAGAGAGGATATGCGGACAGAGAGAGAGAGAGCATCCTCGCAGCCATCCGGGAAGAGATGAGAGAGCAGGCCCGCCGGGCCAACCGACGTGAGACGAGGCGCTTGGCAGCGAGGGATGCTTACCACCAGGACTACCTTTCTGGGTGGATGAGCCATATTATGCACCCGGACGGACCATTCATTCCACCAGTTAGGCCATCCACACCACCTTCCTCACCGGACGAGGCCGGCACCAGTTCATGAGCGGACATTAGGGGAGTACTTGACCTTTTCTTTTATTGCATATTACATTTTGTGTACATTGTGGTCAATGTACGTCTTAAGTTTGGGGGTTTTTTACTTTCTGTTGCTTTTTACTTATTCGTTTGCATTTTTCGTTATTTTTTGATGCTAGCCTTGCTTGTCTTGTTTTTATTTGCATTCGTGAATTTTTCGTGCTTCGTTGTGTAAAACTGATGTTATGATACTGATTTCTCTTGGAAGAAACGATTGAGTTTTAGTCGAGTTGCAGTCAGCGATATCTGTTCCCTCTGAGCATTCATTTAGGTATATATTTTTCGTTTTTGTAGAAATCTTAGCAGATAAGAAAGGAGACATACGTGTTTTCAAAACGCTGTCTATACGTTTGGTTATACTTTTCGCGTAGCTAGTTGTCCAGTAACATGAGTCTTGTTGGCACTTAAATTGAGTTTAGAGTCGGACAGTCTTTCCCAAAAAGTCGAGATATTATATGTTCTATGATGGGAAGTCTAGTAACTGGGGGTATTCACGTGACCTGTTGTTTACTCTCACGTAAAACGACAACCCTGATTAGACTAGTGGTTTAGAGATATCGCACGTGCCGATGGTGGGGAGCCTAATAACCAGGGTATTCGCGTGACCCGTTGTTTACTCTCACGTAAAACAGCGACCTTGAATCGGACATGCGAGAATAGCTATTCGAGTTTTTTCTCTGCTGTGGAGGGGAACTTAGTAACTAGAAGCATCCATGTGCCCCATGAGTGTCTTTTACGTCAAACGGTTCCCCAATACATGAGAATGGAAATCCACCCTAGGGTTATCCCGATGAAACATCCCGAGAGCCGAAACCTAGTAGTTAACTCGAATCATTTTATTGATCATATATAAGGGAATGCTGTCCGAGGGTTATTTTTGACGATGAAACTCTTGAAATATTTGCCAATAGACTATGGGACTGGGCGAGTTGGCTTGTTTACTCTAACCCTTCGTACTGGCGGTCGATTAAATTCATGCTTGTTAATATTTGAGCTTGATTTTCTTTATGAATGATTGATTAGCACTGAAAATGGTTACTTTGTGGAATCAGTGTCCTGGAGGTGACTCACTATTACAATACTTGTATTATTCTTTGAGATTTTCAGGGTAGTATTGATTAAGTTGAGCACTATGGATTTGCACGATTATTCACGATACTTTTTAATTGAAATTAATTTTTTGCTTGAGGACAAGCAAAGGCTCAAGTTTGGGGGTATTTGTTAGGCATATTTTTATACGCTTATTTATCATTATTTTATATTCATTTGAAGTGTAAATCTGCATAAATGAGCTTTTAATGCACTATTCTTTTATGTTTTGCAGGAAATTGGAGTTCGGAAGCTCGAACGACGAAAAACGGGCGAAAATGGAAATTTTTGGCCTGGGCCGGGGCACACGCAAGTGACCAGCAAGCGTTGAACCAACTGTACCGGGGGCCGTGACACAAGGATGCTGAGCCGCGGCCCGTGAAGAAAAACGCGCGCCCAGGTATGTGCTGAACGTTAGGGGCCGCGGCACAGATTAAGTGAGCCGCGGCCCGCGGGGCGGTTTTGATGTGTTTTTCGCGTTTCGTTGCCATTTCTAAAGCCTGTTCTCGACTTAATCCACGGACGCGTTTTAGAGGCTGAGGAGAGTTATAAATAAGCATTGAAGGTCATATGGAAGGGGGATCGATGATCATCGAGGAATCAAGAAGAAGCAGAAAACACCAAGGAGCAGAGAGCGGAAGCTAGAGAATGGAGGAATCCGATCTCGTCGACTGTGTTTGATCTTTATGCTTTCTTTAATTATTTTTGTATTTTTATTTTCTAGCATGTCAGGCTAAAACCCTGTTCTAGGATTTTGATGAAACTGAAGTTTTGACGAATTTACTTTTGATTATCAATTCAATTCCCTTTTCTATTGAGTTTTCCCAATTGTTTGTAATGCTTTCAATTGTGTGGCCTATAATTGAATTGTTTTGATTACGTGGCCTTTCTGAAGTTTTCGTGCTTTTTGCCTATTGTCGAATTAATCCACCTAGGAATAGAGTGTATTATTCGCCTTAGATTAATCTATTGACCTCGGGAGAGGCGGTAGAGTATTTCAGCAACCTTCACCTTCAATAAATTGGGAAATCATTAAATTCATAATTGGTGAGAACCGTTTTATCTTGTGAGATAGGAATATACTCATAGGAATTACGTGGCCTTTCTGAAGTTTTCGTGCTTTTTGCCTATTGTCGCATTAATCCACCTAGGAATAGAGTGTATTATTCGCCTTAGATTAATCTATTGACCTCGGGAGAGACGGTAGAGTATTTTAGCAACCTTAACCTTCAATAAATTGGGAAATCATTAAATTCATATAATCAAGAGTAATTCGGATAAACCGAGGTGGATTCAGAATCCTAGATTAATTCCTTATTTGATTTTATTCCTTTGAATAATTTATTCTACTATTTCTTTGCTTTTATTAATTTTCCTTAATTATTACTTGCACCTAAAATTTCGACAGTTCAAATAAAATTAGAATACTCATAAATCGGTAGTTAATAAGTCAGTCCTCGTGGGAACGATATCTTACTCATCTCTTTATTACTTGTTTACGACAATGTGCACTTGCGTTCAACGAAACTCGCAACAAAATATCCTCCCACTTCCACTCTGGAATAGGGAGCGGTTTCAGCATACCCGCCGGTCGCTGATGTTCTATCTTGACTTGCTGATAGGTTAAACACCTAAAAACTAATTCTGCGAATTCTCGCTTCATATTACTCCACCAGTAATTTTGTTTCAAGTCTTTGTACATCTTGCTAGACCCGGATGAATGGAATAAGGAGTAGCATGAGCTTCTCTCAAAATCGAGTTTTTCAACTCGTCATTTGCCGGTACACATAACCGGTTCTTAAATCGCAAAAGTCCATCCTCGTGGACCACAAATCCAGGTGCTTTCCCCTGAGTCACATCCTCCCGAATGCGCACCAAAAACTGGTCTGAACCCTGACTCGCTCTGATCGCCTCCTCAAGTGGTGATGAAATCTCTAACATGCAAAGTTGCCCTTGCACTCGCTATAACCAGATCTCGATCTCGGGTCTTAGGAATTCCTGTTGAAGTTCCTTTTGAATTGTTAAACGAGCAAGTATTTGCTCCTGAACGGACTTACGACTCAAGGCATCCGCGACAACGTTCGCCTTACCCGGGTCGTATTGAATCTCAATATCATAATCTTTGATTAGTTCCAACCACCGTCTCTGTCGCATATTTAACTCCTTCTGAGTGAATATATACTTCAAACTCTTATGATCGGTGAAAATCTGACATGTCACGCCATAAAGATAATGATGCCAAATCTTCAATGCGAATACCACGGCTGCTAGTTCCAGGTCGTGGGTCACATAATTGATCTCATAAGGTCTAAATTGATGCGAATAATAAGCAATAACTTTCACGTTCTGCATTAGTACACATCCGAGACCGTGCCCAGAAGAATCACTATAAACTACGAATCCTTCCATCCCTTCCGGTAAAGAAAGGACAGGTGCTGAAATTAAACGGCTCCTAAGCTCTTCAAAGCTATGTTGACACGCGTCAGACCACGTGTATTTCTTATCCTTCCGCAAAAGGTTCGTCATAGGTTGAGCGATTTTAAAAAACCCTTCCACAAATCGCCGGTAATAGCCTGGTAATTCGAGAAAGCTTCAGATTTCCTTACCATTCTTCGGAGGTTGCCAATCTCGAATAGCCTCCGTCTTCTGAGGGTCGACAATACTCCATCTGATGAAATTAAATGTCCGAGAAACGTCACTTTGGACATCCAGAACTCACATTTGGAAAACTTCCCATAGAGTTGCTCTCGTCTCAACACGTCGATAACCTGATGAAGGTGAAATTCGTGCTCCTCTCTGTCACGAGAATAAATCAAAATGTCATCAATGAAGACAACTACGAACTGATCCAAATAGTCGATGAAAACTCGATTCATTAATTCCATGAATACTGCAGGGCATTAGTTAAGCAAACGGGATTATCACAAACTCATAATGACCATAGCATGTTCGAAACGTCGTTCTAGCGATATCCGACTCTCGAATTCGCAACTGATGATACCTAGATCTTAAATCGATCTTGGAAAATACTGAAGCTCCCTGAAGTTGATCTAAGAGATCATCAATACGGGGTAGGGGATATTTATTCTTGATCGTCACCCTGTTCAACTCTCGATAATCAATACACAAGCGAAACGAACAATCCTTCTTCTTGACAAATAACACAGGTGCTCCCCACGGGGATGCACTCGGTCGGATATAACCTTTCTCGGTCAGATCTGTAACACCCCCAAAACTGTATGGGAATATTACACGCCGTAAACCCTTTCCGCAAGGATCTACCAGGCTAAACGTCCATAAACAACCAAATGCTTGCCCGTCCAGGGTCAAACAATATAATAATACAGACCGTCAAGGTCACTTACACATAAACACACAGACCGATGAGGTCACACAACTCTATCAACAGGACTGACTAACAACATTACCCACACTGGGGTCGAAATACAATACAGCGGAAGACTGAATCAACTCTAACAATACAACTAAACTCTACCAACTCTCAACTCTTGATTAGTATCGCAGCTCGTCATCCCCTTGTGCCAATCCTGTGACTGCTCCCCTGAACCTGCATGTACACGGGCCTTGAGCAGACATCCACCCCCCGAATACTCGGGGGTTAGTAAAACTCCACTGTTTTACTAGTGCAAGTATCAAACCATACGAAATGTAACAAGCAAATAGCAACTACGAATTTAATACGGAAATCCATTATCAAAATGTTCCCGAGAAGTTTTAGAATACTCAAGTAAGAGATATTTGAAAAGGAACACATCATCTCGGGGATTTTTAAAACAGAAATTCTTTTGGACCTCGAGTCCCAATTTACAAAACCTTTTCGAAAACATTAGGGCCTTAGCCCGATTCTCGTTTCAAAGCATACAAAATAATATATATCATTTTGAGTTCGAGATCCATATATAAAATGTTACCCGAACAATCACTGCTACACGATCATTGTTCGTACACATCGTGTACCGAACTCCGGAGACCTCGACGGACCTTACCCGGACCACACACACTGTTCGTACACATCATGTACCGAACTACGGAGGCCTCAACGGACCTTACCCGGCCACACACACTGTTCGTACACATCATGTACCGAACTCCGGAGGCCTCAACGGACCCTACCCGGCCACAACATCGTTCGTACACATCATGTACCGAACTCCAGAGGCCTCGTCAGACCCTACCTGGATCACACATCCTGTCCGTACACGTCATGTACCGGACTCCAGAGGCCTCGTCAGACCCTACCTGGATCACACACTTTGTTCGTACACATCATGTACCGAACTCCAGAGGCCTCGTCAGACCCTACCTGGAACACCCACACATCGACACGACACAATTCATAATCATTAAATGTCAAGCCATTCCACATTACAATGAAATGTACAATCAAGTATGTAAACCAAAACAATGCAAATATCATGATCATCACAACGACTCTCAACCAACATAACACACATTAGGTACACAATACATTGCACAACCACGTGTACAACCATCTCATATGTACATCGCAATCCTGCACAAATGGCACAACGCCGAACACGTATACCAATATATCACTATTATCACAAAGCCTTCAAATTTCGGAAAACACAACCAACTCAAACGGAACATATTTACGGAGGCAAGCAAAATCGTTATACATATCATACGTAATTACTATTCACAAGATACAAGTCGTATAATAAGATACTTGCCTTAATAACCGCTACCAAATGCTCCGAAGAACACGGTTCGACCGGGAAGCTCGGACCCCGAAGAAGACAATGAACGGAAGGGTTTCGACTCGAGTTCTTCACAATAATTCGACCCTAACAACATAAATTCAAAAATTCATCGATCATACGAGGAAGAATAATCGTAGAACGCCCGAAAACCCCTCTATGACATTTTACCGGACACCTTCAAGGCGTCGGTCAAGAACTCGACCAAAATAATGAATCGATACGATCCAACCATGGGATAACAAGGGAAATGATACAATACATCTAAATAATCATCAATCCATCACAATCCTAAGTTAAATCGGATTAAACGGACGAAATCGAACAAAATACCCAAAATCCCCAAAATTAGATTTCTAGAAAATCTGACCTGATTCGCTCGATCAAAGGATGTTATAGGATGGATGATTGATGAAATGAACTCCAAGACTTCATGGATTTATTGAAAAACAACATCTCCCCATGATAGAAACAATCCCAGCCGCGGAAGAGAAGTAGAAGAAGGAGAAAAAATGGCGAAAAAACGACTGCTGGGCCTTAAATAGGCTGACAGACTCGACCGTGTCCGCCTGACACGGTCGTGGCGCGCAGTTGGCCGGCAGGGACTCGACCGTGTCATGCATGACACGGTCGCGGCGCGAAGGGGCCTACCGATAGTGACCTGTCCGCGGCGCTCAGCCTTGACTCGACCGTGTCCGGGAACACGGTCGGGCCTCTTCCGGCTTATCCGGAAGAGTTCGGCTCGGCCGTGCCAGACGACACGGTCGGGTCCTGAGGCAGAGACTTACGCTTATCCGACGAAATGCAGCACGGCCGGGCCGTGTCGGACGACACGGCCGAGTTCGGCCGCGGTGATCGGCAATAACGAGCGGGTGAGCTAAAGCGACCATAACTCTCTCGTCTGGACTCCGATTGACTCACCGTTTGAACCATGGGAAAGCTAACTCGATGCTCTATAATATTGCAAAGATTCAGAATTTTTGGAGTTACCAAAAATTAATGGTGATCTAACAAAGTCGAACTCATACTTAGAAAAGTCGTTTAGTAATCCTGAATTCAACAAAAGCGACACGAAACCCGAACACGAATACGAACCGAAGATACGGTTACGAAGTACTCACAAAGACGAATCTAAGAGCTAGTAGAACACACGATTCCGACCACCCGAAGGCTCGAAATTCGACAACGGAAGGTAATTACCCCAAACTTTGGGAAATTACGAAAATGGTCAAATGCCCGAAAATCACCATACGACGAATAATCAAACCGAAGCTCACAACACGCATAACAACGTTAAATGAACTTACGAAAATCCCCAAGCAGCGATTTGAGCGAGATTCGCAAGAACCGAACTCAAGCGCGGAAAAGTCGTTAAAAGCACGGAACTCAACAAAGCGGCAAAGCGAACTCGGATGACAAAAAGTGCAGAATTAAATATTCTCCGAATGAAGAAACGGTCAAAAGCGAGTCGTCAAAACGGACTTCGGCCGAAAAAAGAAATTTACCGAAAATCGAAAATTTGCGGATATTACATTCTACCCTCCTTAAAAGAAGTTTCGTCCCGAAACTTAAAACAAGTAGGGGGAAGAAATATTCCGCCAGGAAAAACTCAACAAGATACACAAGAATGCGTAAGTAACGCCCAATGGCGAAATGTTACAAACAACGCAAAGGAATATACGGCGTGAAAACACGCTCCACGGCGACCAACACAACGTCGCCGTTAGGGATATAATAAAACCAACAAATGACAAGCGTCATCAAACGGATAATATAGCCAAGTCAATTATCCGACAATCACAAAACACAACGAACGAAAATCAATATGATTGACCAACCCAACGGTACATCAATCAAAACGCGAGCCAACCGAACAAATACGGAATCCCACCGCCCAAGGGTTGGAAGATCAGCGAGACTAATTTCCCGAACTTAAGGGAATTAGGAAGGAGCCCTGAATGCTCAACAATCACGAAAGCGAGAACAAAACCGAACAAACAAGCGATCGAACCACAACGATCGAGACAACAAAAATCGAACAATCATGTTGAAACACGAAGGATAAGAAAATTCAAACAACAACTCCCGGGATGATCTGGTGAGAACAACAAGGCGTGCATTCCCATAAGATCCACGGAAAGGGAATAGCGATTAAAAAGTCACAACGACAAATGAGTTATTCCAAAACAATACCACACTCGTTCGATCAACAAAAGCAAGGGGCGGGACAAGCTCGAAATGTCAACGAACATAATGAGTCGATGAGTCGAAAACACAAGAGTTCCAAATCCGATCCACTTGAATAAAATAACTAATAGAACCGGATGAGGTCACTCCCGAACAAGGTTCACAAGAATCGAATCGAACCCAAAAAGTCACATCGATAACCGGATCGACCCACAACAAGATCACGATTCGTTCGAGCGATGAAACCGAAATACGTAACAAGTTCATAAAGTATCAACGAACACGGCGAGTCGATAGACTTGAGAAAGAGGAAATGCGAAGTCAAAAGCGATACGGGCATTACATTCGACCTCTTATAAAAGAAATGTCGTTCCCGCAACTCACAACAAGCTGGAGTAAGGTGACAACACAAAAAGCAACGACGAAATATCTCCCATGGGCCTCTCGGATCCGATCCTCATATCTTTCTTGAAGTTCGTGCCCGAAAGACTCGTAACCCAACTCGCAAAAGCTGGATCCTGTGTCTCTCGGGTCCACACTTGAAAAGCGTTCGACGAGAAGGACAATTGGCACGTACATGCCCCGGCACAATACGTTCGAAATGCCTCGGCTCGGTATATCGAAAATACGGATGCTAGATACAATGGAACATAACACCGCAAAACAACATACCGAGATGCCAACTCGGCATAATAAAGAATCATAACACATATCATATACAACGATTACCATCGTAAAGTAATACACACACAAACACTACAACAACGGCGATGTCGTTCGGCGACATCAACGGCCCGAGCGATAATCGACACATAATTACAAACATTATGAAACAATCACACATGTACACAAACGTACAAACCCAAGCTTCAACATCTCACACTCGTGCGACAACACGCAAATCGCCACGAGGCGATAAACATAAACACCGGTTCACACCCCTCACGAGAGGGCTAGTACAATAATTGCGTGGCAATGCCTCGACGTTCATGCCACCAATTCGATCATACTCGGGAGGAACATCAAAGCGACAAAGCAAAATCATACATACATTCCCAAGCAAACGGGAATTGATAGGTTTTAAAAAAGAAATAAAAACCACCTTTTGAAAATAATTTAGAAAAACACGGTTGATCTTGAGTATCACCTTTCAAAAAAATACGAACGTGAAACATCGTTATCGAGACTTTGGAAAACCATTTCGCATTTGAGAAAAATGAGGACACTTTCTCTTAGTGGAAAACTTTCAGAATATTCGACCCTCGGGTCTAAGTAAAAGTGTTTATAAAACATTGAAAAATATCTCAAAACATTTTGGTCCTCGAGGTAGAAGAATTCGGAAACATATCGTGGCACCTTGGAAGTACCATGAGAAAACAATTCATTTTAAACGTCGTCTCGAAATTTATTTCTAGGATACTCAAGATTTTCAAAGATAATTCAATGGGCTAGAATGCCCAAAATCTCGAGTAATTACACGGAACATTATAGCGTTGTGGGTCCTGCGCGGAACCCACCGGGATAAAAACTATTTACAAAACGCCAAAGGGCCGATGACGGTAATATTTCAAAAACTCACAAAAGCCATTTACAAAATACTAAATACCGTCATAAGAATTTCGCCCAAACGATAAAGGCCATAATGTCAAAACTCGGTTAAGGGAATCGATTTTCAAAATAAAACTCGATCGGATACCTTTTGAAATCCATCAAGGTTTACAACTTCCACACCATACCACACCACCCGGTAATGTGCCCGATTCTATACACATACTATATGCCACAAGTACTAAACACAATTATATTACACAATCATGTAAAGAAAATCATGCACAATTAACTCACTAAGATAAAATCGAGATACACAGGTACTTCGCATAAAATAGGAGACTTACATCCACAGGTCGCACGGAGGTGACGGTCGCCCACGATACCAATCTCGTCCGACAACATAACCGACACATTGTGACTACGCACAACTCAACTTGTCACCTGATGACTCAAACGACATGACAACACCTTACTCGACAAATCACGACTTGACTCGACCCGACAGCCTAGGTTTCCGCAACCTAATCTCCGATACCATAAATGTAACACCCCCAAAACCGTATGGGAATATTACATGCCGTAAACCCTTTCCGCAAGGATCTACCGAGCTAAGCGTCCATAAACAACCAAATGCTTGCCGTCCGAGTCAAACAATATAATAATACGAGGCCGTCAAGGTCACTTACACATAAACACACGGGCCAGGTGAGGTCACACAACTCTATCAACATGGTGACTAACAACATTACCCACACGGGGTCGAAATACAATACGACGGAAGGCGAATCAACTCTAACAATACAACTAAACTCTACCAACTCTCAACTCTTGATTAGTATCGCACTCGTCATCCCCTTGTGCCAATCCTGTGTTGCTCCCCGAACTGCATGTACAGGCCTTGAGCAGGACATCCACCCCGAATACTCGGGGTTAGTAAAACTCCTTTGTTTTACTAGTGCAAGTATCAAACCATACGAAATGTAACAAGCAAATAGCAACTACGAATTTAATACGGAAATCCATTATCAAAATGTTCCCGAGAAGTTTTAGAATTTCGAACTCAAGTAAGATATATTTGAAAAGGAACACATCATCTCGGGGATTTTTAAAACAGAAATTCTTTTGGACCTCGAGTCCCAATTTACAAAACCTTTTCGAAAACATTAGGGCCTTAGCCCGATTCTCGTTTCAAAGCATACAAAATAATATATATCATTTTGAGTCCGAGATCCATATATAAAATGTTACCCGAACAATCACTGCTACACGATCATTGTTCGTACACATCATGTACCGAACTCCGGTGACCTCGACGGACCTTACCCAGACCACACACACTGTTCGTACACATCATGTACCGAACTCCGGAGGCCTCAACGGACCTTACCCGGCCACACACACTGTTCGTACACATCATGTACCGAACTCCGGAGGCCTCAACGGACCCTACCCGGCCACAACATCGTTCGTACACATCATGTACCGAACTCCAGAGGCCTCGTCAGACCCTACCTGGATCACACATCCTGTCCGTACACGTCATGTACCGGACTCCAGAGGCCTCGTCAGACCCTACCTGGATCACACACTTTGTTCGTACACATCATGTACCGAACTCCAGAGGCCTCGTCAGACCCTACCTGGAACACCCACACATCGACACGACACAATTCATAATCATTAAATGTCAAGCCATTCCACATTACAATGAAATGTACAATCAAGTATGTAAACTAAAACAACGCAAATATCATGATCATCACAACGACTCTTAACCAACATAACACACATTCGGTACACAATACATTGCACAACCACGTGTACAACCATCTCATATGTACATCGCAATCCTGCACAAATGGCACAACGCCGAACACGTATACCAATATATCACTATTATCACAAAGCCTTCAAATTTCGGAAAACACGACCAACTCAAACGGAAAATATTTATGGAGGCAAGCAAAATCGTTATACATATCATACGTAATTACTATTCACAAGATACAAGTCGTATAATAAGATACTTGCCTTAATAACCACTACCAAACGCTCCGAAGAACACGGTTCGACCGGGAAGCTCGGACCCCGAAGAAGACAATGAACGGAAGGCTTTCGACTCGAGTTCTTCACAATAATTCGACCCTAACAACATAAATTCAAAAATTCATCGATCATACGAGGAAGAATAATCGTAGAACGCCCGAAAACCCCTCTATGACATTTTACCGGACACCTTCAAGGCGTCGGTCAAGAACTCGACCAAAACAACGAATCGATACGATCCAACCATGGGATAACAAGGGAAATGATACAATACATCTAAATAATCATCAATCCATCACAATCCTAAGTTAAATCGGATTAAACGGACGAAATCGAACAAAATACCCAAAATCCCCAAAATTAGATTTCTAGAAAATCGCTGATTCGCTCGATCAAAGGATGTTATAGGATGGATGATTGATGAAATGAACTCCAAGACTTCATGGATTTATTGAAAAACAACATCTCCCCATGATAGAAACAATCCCACCGCGGAAGAGAAGTAGAAGAAGGAGAAAAAATGGCGAAAAAACGATCACTGGGCCTTAAATAGCCGAGACTCGACCGTGTCCGCCGACACGGTCGTGGCGCGCAGATTGGCAGCGAGGACTCGACCGTGTCATGCATGACACGGTCGCGGCGAAGGGGCCTACCGATAGTGACTTCGTCACGGCGCTCGGCCTTGACTCGGCCGTGTCCGAACACGGTCGGGCCTCTTCCGCTTATCCGAAGAGTTCGCTCAGCCGTGCTGCAGCGACACGGTCGGGTCTGAGGCGAGACTTCGCTTATCCGGACGAGTACGGCACGGGCCGTGTCGGACGACACGGCCGAGTTCGGCCGGCAGTGATCGGCCAATAACGAGCGGGTGAGCTAAAACGACCATAACTCTCTCGTCCGGACTCCGATTGACTCACCGTTTGAACCATTGGAAAGCTAACTCGATGCTCTACAATATTGCAAAGATTCAGAATTTTTGGAGTTACCAAAAATTAATGGTGATCTAACAAAGTCGAACTCATACTTAGAAAAGTCGTTTAGTAATCCTGAATTCAACAAAACGACACCGAAATCCGAACCTGAATACGAACCGAAGATACGGTTACGAAGTACTCACAAAGACGAATCTAAGAGCTAGTAGAACACACGATTCCGACCACCCGAAGGCTCGAAATTCGACAACGGAAGGTAATTACCCCAAACTTTGGGAAATTACGAAAATGGTCCAAATGCCCGAAAATCACCATACGACAACGAATAATCAAACCGAAGCTCACAACATGCATAACAACGTTAAATGAACTTACGAAAATCCCCAAACGACAGTTTCGAACGAGATTCGCAAGAACCAAACTCAAGCGCGGAAAAGTCGTTAAAAAGCACGGAACTCAACAAAGCAGCACCGAAACGAACTCGGATGACAAAAAGTGCAGAATTAAATATTCTCCGAATGACGAAACGGTCAAAAGCGAGTCGTCAAAACGGACTTCGGCCGAAAAAAGAAATTTACCGAAAATCGAAAATTTGCGGATATTACAAGATCCTCCAATTGATTCTTCACTTCCTGCATTTCGGTCGGGGCCATCCGATACGGTGCCTTCGATATTGGGGACGTACCAGGCTCCAACTATATTGTGAACTACACATCTCTCTATGGAGGCAAACCAGGTAACTCGTCTGGAAATACATCGGCATATTCTCTCACTACAGGAATACTCACCAACATCACTAATGATTTCTAGGTCTTGGTCATATAGCACCAATAACCAACACACCCCTGATTGAGTAATTTCACTGTTTTCATCATATTAATGACTCTACCGGAACAGCTGGGATTACCTTCCTGAAATACACATTGGACTCTATCGTCTGAAATAATAGTGACCATACACTTACGAACACTGAGGATGGCATCATGACGATCCATCCAATCAATACCCAAAATAACATCATCTCTAGGTAAGTCTACCACGATCAGGTCCGCCAACCAAACACGGCCATTAAGCTGAATCAGACAATTCTTAGTCTCACGATCTCCGATAATTCTTCTACCGTCTGGTAGACCAATGACATAAGGCTCACAACTAGTAGCTCTATCCAGACGTAGTCTACTCAAACATGACTCGGAAATGAATGAATGCGATGCACCAGTATCAAAAAGGGTACACACAGGTTGAGATAGAATTTCAAGTGTACCTGAGATCATTCAGGCCTCCGGATCGTCGCTCCTCTTCATTTCGTAAATTCGGGGCTTGCCGGCCCCTGAACCGGATGCTCCCATCTGATAAGTATGAGCTCCGCCTTTAGTTGCTCCCGTCGTCTTAAACGATGCTGACTGAGTAGACTGATTCTAAACAACTGACTGTTTCGGGGCCTGAGATGCCGCCGGAGTATGCTTGGAGTCTCTTCGGTAGAAATGGGCCTTATGCCCGGCAATTCCACAGTTGTTGCACGTGATAGTTTGCCTCGGACACTTGGTACTAAATTGACCCTGTTCTCCATAGTTGAAACAGGTCATGGCTGAACTAGCCGCTCGGGACTGAGATTCCATAGGTCTAGGTACCATAGGAGGTCACTCCGAAAAAGTAGGGCCTGCACGAGGCTTCTTGAAGGTCGCCTGACTGCCCTCTGACTGATTACGATTCTTTGATTTCTTGCTAGCAGATGAGGTTGTTGCTTAGAAATCTCCTTAGCAGTAAGCTCAGAAGTAAGAGCTTTCTCGATGAATTCGGCCAAGGTGGTGCAATTGTGATTAAGCAACTGCATCCGCATACGAGGTTTCAACCTCTAACTGAAATACTTGATCTTATCTGCCTCTGAGTGGATAATAGATGAGACGAAAGGAAGTAGCTCCTGAAAGTTTTCAACGATGTTGAGAACATCATCGTCCGCTGAGGGATCGGGAATGAGTAATTCTTATAACTTGGCCTCCGTGAGTGGGGCCGGATAATATATCTCCATCATGAGGGTCTTGAACTGATCCCAAGTACAAGATCCGTCGGTGGGCTTCAAAGATAACCACCATGAGGGAGCGCTCTTACCCAGGTAGTAAGCCGCGACTGAAACTTTATGCCCTTTGGGGCAATCTACCATAGCAAATAGCTTCTCAAAATGTTCAAGCCAGTGAATATTATCCGCCGGCTCAGATGAGCCCTCGAAAGTCGATGGTCTCTGGCGAGAGGTGTTACCAATGATATTGCTCACACTTCGCTCTTGCCTCTGAGGTGGCGGCGGAGGAGCCTGCTGATTCTGAGCGGTGGAGTTCTGCATCGTCTCCATTAGGCGTGCCATCTGAGTCATTTAGGCCATCATGCCCTGCATAAAAACGAGTGGATCAACCCGAACACCTTCTGATTGAGCTGTGTCCCAGGTACGACTCCCTGACAGTGAATGATTACTTCCAAGTGAATGAGTGGCAGCGTCACTGATCGATGAATTAGCATTATTCCTTGCGTTCGCACGTGTATTTACATGAGCTCCCGGGTTCCAGCCCGCACCGCGGCCTCTTCCTCTGCGTCGTCTGACAGCTCTCTCTATACTGAACTAGGAAAGTCACATGATAATTATAGGTCTCGCATGAGCACCGCATTATGATTACGTTATGAAATGATAATAATGAGCATATGCGCTCTAATACAATGATTACATGATGGATCAACTGAGGTGACATGATTATCTGACGAAATTCTTGAAATGATTATCTTGAACAAGTTAAGAAGATTGATAATACGATCCACAAGATCGACAACTGAATAATGAGGCTAACTAGTGATTAATGAGTTAAAATGATCGACATGATCAAAATGAAAATGATGTTTGAGGATTGTTGACTGATGAATGATGAATGAGTGATTCTTATTGCCAGAAATTATACCATGGCGTCAGAAATCTTACAGTTCTTTCAGTTTGAGGGGCTTGGCGTTTGCATAGGTAACACGTGACGCGAAAATCCAATGATACTAGTCTGATGAATGAGGATTTCAAATGAGACATGAATTGGAAGGTAATATTCAAAACCACGCTCTGATACCAACTCTGTAACACCCCAAACTAGGTGGCTATTACAGTGCCGTGGACCCCTAACTGGGATCTACCAGGTGAATGAAAATTAATGAATTAAATAATATAACTGTAGTACTGAACCACATTATATTGTCAAGTACTTTGATGAGGAGCTTTAAGTACAATACACCCAGGAAATACAGAATACTTGTATATTTTATATGAAGATAAAATATACAACACCGAATAGAGTGAACATCCAAACGGAAATTTGCAGCGAAAATAAAAGTGAAAAACATGAATGACTGAAAGGACTGGGGACCCCTTAGTATCACTGGGAATCCTCACCGTCAACGTTCTCTTCCCGTGCTTTTGTCTTTCCATGAGCTGAAAACAATATCCCCCAATGGGGTCAGTTACACAGAACAAGAATCCTCAAGAGGTGAACAACAACAATCATTATATATCTTAATTATGAAAAGAAGATGAAGAGAGGCATCATAGTACGCCCGTAATGGGACGTGCAAGTTCACAAGACGAGTGTCCGGACACACCCTCACCAGTACCTAACTAGTCTTATGGAGGCACGTTACCGTGTGCACAGTCCATTGTGTCGGTGAACCCGATCACATGACTATCATGTGCCCGATTAAAAATTCCACACATAACCACCTGGCCACGCAATATGATCCCAGAAGGTCATAGGAACAAAAGGGACCGTGATGAATATTAATGAATAATAATCCGACAAGGGTCAAGAATGACTCACCGAGATGAAATAATAATGAAATAATAGCTCACTGAAATGATTGGAACCGTCATTCCTTATGAATTGAATGATTATTTTGATGATTACAAGTCTCAACATGATTAATATACCATGAATGAATTATGAATATGAATGAACAACAACGAAAGGAATGAGTATCCTTTTAACCGAGTAAGAATTAACTTACACAATACCGGTGAAGAAAGTCCTTCCTCGAACAAACATTTTAAATAGAAATGTCGTTTGTTCGAACAACCTTGAATAACACAATTACCAACAATCTGCTTAATATACGAATCAAGCATGATCACAACCAACTCAAAACGTCGATACGACAAATCCAAATTTATTGGGGCATTATAACAAACACGTTGTAACTAATCTTCAATTATATCAATACCAAACCTCCAAGGAGTGATTCAATCCAACAAAACATCCTCAACACAATCAATAATCCAATATGAATACACAATTCGAGATTTCAACAACATCAAATCGAAACCCCCAAATCCAAATCAACATTCAAAGTGTTCTTCAAATAATCCTTCAATAATCAAATGAATATTCATACAAACTCATAATCATATGTATATCTCTTCATACATTATGATTATATCATCCGAAACATCATATTCCATCTTAAAATCAAAATCTAAGGTTTGGAGAAAATTACCTTTGAAGATCCAACCTCTTCGATCTGTCGAAACTAGTGTTAATCGACTTCCCAAGCTCCACAAATGGATAAAGATGATTAAACTCGAACACAAAAGTGTTTGATGATGAGAAATCTCTCCCACAACAACACTTACGGCCATATCCTATTGGACTTATGGCCATAAGTTGTCTTCGTTGACAACACCTTCATGCACAAACGAATGCATGTTACGTCCGTAGTCTCCAATCATACGGCCATATCTTCCTTCTTACGGCCGTAACTAGCATGACTTACGGTTGTAAGTTGTCTTCGTCCAGGAAGACACCAATTCCACGAATACATGTTACGGCCGCAATGCATGATCAGTTACGGCCGTAACTCACTGTTGGAAATGACAAAATCTGACAACTCCTTCTTCTCGTTACAAATGATGGGTGCCCTATTTAGGTCTTATCCCTCAACACATTTCCACACGAGTATCATAGGTTTTACCCCCCAACACATCGGCCCATTCATGACACATTTTTAGAGAAAGACAACCGTCAGCATTCATCAACAATGGCACATTCATGAACACGAACATTTCAATAATACTAGCATATTTCGATCAATATTCCACTTGCCTTTAATCCTACAGTAGGTGCCTTACGATAACTTGGGATTCTGCGATCGATCGAGCTTAACCTAATCACGTAATCCCTGATTAATATCTCGTACATATAAAGATGAATAAAGCTAGTTTTCCCTTCCCCCTCCTAACCGAATTTTTAACTTAATCCGGTTCCGCCTAAACTAATATTGTGTTTCTAAGTTCACAAGTGATACGTACTACTATGCCGTTCAATTCCATGATTAACGTTGGCTATTACGATTTGCTCAACAAGATTATCCCAATCATCATTCGGCTAGCAACAAACGACCATAGCATAATCGAATTCCACAACTTCTAATTCATTTTCTATTCCGAGTACTTCAACCGGTGGGTTACCATTTTACACAATTATCTCGATGTTTGATTCTCAACGACAATAATACTATCGAATTGATTACCCTAGTTAATTTAATGTTGATAATCATATGGCAAGAGTGGGTTACGACTAGTTTATCAAACGGTGACGGATTCCTACGCAATTCTCCTACAATTGATTCGTCAAGTTTTATAATTCCAATGTCAATTGAGATGGAAATTTTCGCATGTGATTGTTACAACGAGTTGTATGAAAATGAAATATACGAATAATAATAGTCCCGATTACTACAAGTTCCTACGATTAGATTGTCTACGAGAGTTAGTAAAATCTACCCAAGTACCCATAATCCAACAAGTATAATCAACAACATTGAGGAGATTACTTCTAGGATTGATAGGCTTACCTTAATATATGAAGAACAATGAAGAGGGATGACAAATCAATAAGAGCCACGAGGAGAAATGAAGAATGGATCGAATGACTTGGATAATCTTCATCGGAGCTTACGAAATCACCTCCTCTATATTAATTCAAGTGTATAAGAGGACAAGAATCGAGTATAAGGTTGAGAAAATGCTTCAAGAATGCTTCACTTCAGGTTTTAGGTCGAGAGAAATGAAGGAGGGAGTGTTATTTTATAACACTCAATCTTGTTAACGTACTTTGACGTTCCAGACTTTACATACATAAAGCCCATTACGTACGTAATGAACTACCCCTAACGTACGTAAAGGCCGTCCAGAGGCCACTGCCCGAAATGCACCCATCTATTACGTACGTAAGTTGTCATAACGTATGTAAGGCACCCGACCATAGCGTATGCTAAGCTTGGCGAATAGCATACATTATAAGGGGTTGACTCGTTTGTCTTCTAGCCTGCCGAAAGTAACCCAATCCGCGTCAAAAGGAAGATTCTGGTCGGAAGACCAACTCAACCATTACGTAGGTAAACAAGTTACATTAACGTACGTAATATTTTAGATTTAGCATACATTATGCATATCTGATAATCGTGCGTTAGACATTCAGTCCCTTAGTCATATATCACATTTTAACCATCTCGGGGTGACCATTCTTTCCACCCGTCAACAATTTATTGGGGAACAAGACGTTGGCCACTATCATATTCGCACCGACGATTGTCCAATGGCGTCAAGTCCAATGGTGTCAACATACGTCACCTTCGTTTCATCCACATCACACAATTGTATCGCAATAGCATTTAATGAAATCACATAATATAAAAAGATGACATCACACTATAAGAAATCACACAGTACAAGGTAATTAAGCACAAAATACCGGTGGTATTACATCAGCACTATATATCTTTTAAAATGTGCAGGTTGAGCAGGGGATGTTGTAATATCTAGAATTTCAGTATAATTTTTCACATAATTAGATTAATTATAGAGATAAATTATTTTGATAAAAATTATTTGGATACGAACAGTATTAAATTTGAAAGTTGTTGGCTACATATCATTTCAATTGGTACATGTCGGATATGAAATATCTTGTGTTACTATTGTGGATTATTAAAAATATAAATTATTGGGTTGAGAAGTAGGACCTGATAATATTTTCTAATCTCATCATACAATTCTCGGTAGAATCCAACGGTGCGCAACATCATGTTTCTTTGTTGGGATTTTTTTTCCAATAAAGATGAAAGTTGTTGGTCATATTGAAACTAATTGTGAAGGGTAAATATATTACACTTGTAATTTTTGAACTGAGTAATAGAACTAGACGTCATAAAATTTATCGAAGGAGTTTTGGAAAATACGAGGATACATGATAAGACAAGCCATATACGAGGAAGTTATATTCAAATCATTCGTACTTTAAGTTTCGAGGACGAAACTTCTTTTAAGGGGGTGGAATGTAATATCTCGAATTTTTGAAATAGTATTTATCGATGTTTGGAATATTGATGTGTAGAATTTATTTTCAAAATTTTGAGTGAATGAAATTTAAGATGTTGGATGGTATTCTCTAATCCCGTCGAATAGTTATTGGTAAGAATATGATGGTGGCCAACATTGTATTCTCCGATAAATTACTCAACGAATGTTAGAGAAATTATTTGGACTAAGTATTGGACTCATGAGTTGTCATAAATATATTGGAGATGCAATTAGATCTTGGAATGTTAGAATATGAAGGAAATATTAAAAGTTTTAGTGGAAATGAGATTGGACATTTTCTGAGAAGTATCGTGGACAAGTATCAACTTTACAAAAATCTCCACGGATTTTTGAAAAGTTAAAAAATTCTGAAAATTAACAAAATTGTAGACAATTTAGTTATCTTTCAGATGGTTCAAACAGTGAGCCAATCAAAGTATGGACGAAGAATTTATGGTCGAATAAGTGGAGACTTACAGATACTGAGGGCCGACCAAAGACCGCGCGCGCGTATCGCGCGTCAATGCCGGGCGGGCCGAACAGCGTGCTGGCAGCACGCGGGAAGACTTTTGCTCCACGCAGTATTTGACTAACTAGTGGACTTTGAACCCATAAATAACAGCCTAATCTTTACGTTTATCTCATTACGTTTATCAACAACTGTGGCAACTGTACTCCTATTCCGTTAAGTCCTTTATTATCCCAGCTTTGAGATATTTAAGTCTTCAAAAGCACTCGAACACCCAGCGAATCTAAGCAGCCTACTCCAGGAGATGTCTGGTAGATGTTTGACGAAATTCCGCAAAGTATGTTAATTCCAGACTGGGTTTCCATCTTTGAACTCGATTATCTCACACTCGGTAAGTTATTTTATGAATACATCTCGAGCAGTTTGTAAATAAAATGTATATAAGTATAAATGTTGTTTATACCGTAAGTATTGAGTTGGAATACTTATATAATACGAGCTATTTTACACTGAGTCAGCCATGTACATATCAGTCATTTCTAGCAACATTTGTTTTGAAAGTTGATCGAGTTGCCTTTTTTGAATATGTATATCTTTTAACATGAAGGTTATTTTTTTATGACATTTTGTTTATTTTGTAACTGAGTGACATATGTAAATAGTTCGTTTTTTTTTTTTATATTTCCAGCCATTGAGACTAATATATTTATCGAAATATCATCAGTCAACCCTAGTTTGTTACAATACAAATCCGTATCGAACGAATTGAATCCTTTATAACTGTGTTCAAGGCTAGAAAACTTAATATAGATGATTAATATCGGAGTATGATTCCTTTAATCAATATTTCGGTATTCACAATCGCAAGCTGTTAATTGATACTTGTAATATACAACTGCACGACATTAATGCACGTTAGCAGACTGAGCTAACCTATACTAATTGAAATATTTAGCATGCGTAAATATTAAAGTCTTACGTACGTAAAATATTTTCTGGATATTAGCGCACGCTACGTAATGTGAATAATGTACGCTAAGTCAACAGACAACGTATGTAAAATGTATTGTAGATTATGAGTTCGTAATTATTTACGTTGGATAGTTCGGATTTATATTTGATCGAGATATTGTGGAACCGTTGGTTTGTTGATTTTTGTCGAACTTATTGTTTATCGATTATCGATATACATTTGTAAGTCTTTTGTAGGACCATGTCCATATATTGTATCGATCTGATCTCGGATTAGACTGGCATAATTCGTCGTGGTATTGCATATCTTGAGGTATGTTTCGTATTTCCTTCTTGGAACTTGTCTTTTGATGGACTATCGATTAGCGTGTTAGGACTTGATGAGGTTATCTGATGGGTTGGATTGGTCAGAGTTGGTATATTTCCCTATTTGTGAGTAATGATGATGTTTTGAGAATCTTGGGTATTGCTTGAGAGATGTTATGTATAACTTCCTTGTGTGATCGAGAATACGAGATGTGAAATATGGTAAGGATTATTTTGATGAAATTATCATGAATTGGTGAAGTTATAATGGTAAGATTGCATTGGTAGTATTCTTACTTAGTATTTTTATTGTTATGTAATTATTGACGTGATGTGATCGTTTATCATTGTTGAGTATTATGGCTGACCCCGTCGTGGGATTTATTTTTAGGTTCTTGGATATTGGACTTGTAGCGGTTGTGAAAAGATGAGCTTCCCGGAGGATACTGGCTATGATGCATGTTTTACGGATCGAGTATTTTTGTCTAATTGATTCCTCTACAAATGTATTTTTAATTTTGATTTTTTATCCGCTGCGTGAGTACTTTCAAAATAGCATTTTGGTACTTTGAAGACTTGGGTTATTTTGGAAAGTCGTTTTCTAAACTATTTTGTCGGTATGTGTAAGCGGTGTCTAAATGTATACTTTTGAAGCTTTTGAGTTTTGGCATTTTGGCCTTGTAATTCAAATGAGATTTTACGACGGTATTTGGAAAATGGATTTTATTATGTCTTCAAATATTTTCAAAGATATTACCGTAGTTAGCCTCTTGGGCTATTTTGTACTGATTACAGAAATGTCGTTTAGCCTTGTGAGTTCCGGTGCAGGGCCCACGACGCTGTAATATTCCTAGATGGCTCTAGGAGTGTTACAGAATATGATATCAGATCTTAGGTTGTGAAAACCTAGGCTGATGGGTCAAGTCGAGTTGTATTTTTATCATGACATTCAAGTTGTCGGTTGGCAATGTAATAACCCCATCCCGGGCCGGAACTGTGACAACACTGTGGATCTATTTTGGGAATCCACAAGGCAAGACCTGCTAGACACAACGACTACTCATGTCGAACATAAATAAAACAACTGACATCAACAAGAACAAGGTCATCAACACAACATACTCATAACATCTCAACCGACAGGTCGGATATGAACATAGTCAAAACCAGCTCAACAAACAGGTAATAACATCAATACGGTACCCCAAACCACACACGGCATGACATCAATAAAAACAGTGCTCGCGAGCACTTACCCAAAACAAGACCAACTGATACTACACTATATATCACGAGAGAATATCACTGCTGCTCGTCATCCTCGTTCCCTTCCTGTGCCGGCTCATCATTTAGATTTGTACCTGAATACACAAACAATGTATCCACCGCCGAAGGGGTCAGCAAACAGCCGGTACTAGTACTTGATACATGAGTATGTATAACGTATAATAAATATAAGGCTGAGTATAGTAAAATACCAGAGAAAGAATAACCATCATTTACCAATGTCTCAATCGATTCGTGACAGCGGCAGCGAAAACCCACGTCATTATTCTGGAATAATACGCGTATAATAATTATAACACAACCTTCCGAGCTGTACTGGCCCTGTACCTCACGCGAGATACACACCCTAGGGATTCCTCGTCAGGCCCTCTCTGGTTGTACAACTCCACCAAGTGATCCGTAGGAAATGCGGCCTAGCGGATCCCAGGGGACCCTCACTGGTTATTACTCGGTTCACACACACTCAGAAACCACATGGCACAAACCACTTTTCACAATAATCACAGTCCGATGTCACATACTTTGACGACACCAGTTTCAAATCATCAAACGTTACAACTATGCTTTTCAATCACAATCAGAAGCGATATCTCCAAATCATTTTCAACAAAATATTTATGAAATGTCATCATCTCGTTATAATTAACGAAGATCAGCCCCTGACATTTTTGAAGAACCATTTCTAGTTTCTTTTCTAAAAGCCTTTTGGAAATCCTTTTTAAACATCGTTCATAAATATACTTTCAAACCTCGAAACTCATTTATTTGTTTGGAAAATATTCCCAAAAATATTTAAAAATAACAATAAACATTAGTGAAATTCAGATTACAAGTGATTCGATTCCAAAAACACATTTATACATTTTAAATTACAAGATAATACATAAATATAATCAAATACTCGCCTAATCTTTTAAAAAATGGGAAAATTCGACTGATATGAAAACGGGATGGACGATTCATCACACTTTGAATCTCGGTATATACCGGGAATTCTCCGAAGAACATGGTCAATTGGAAACTTCGGGATTTTGATGACGACGACGAACGGAAGAGCTTAACACCAGCTCTTCGTAGGGAACTCGACCCTAATATCCTAGCATCAAGTCAATCAGTGATTACGCAAGGAAAATATCATAGAACGCCTAAATTCCCTTTATGGCATTTTACCAGACAAGGGAAACAATGGATCATGTCCTTCGAGAGCCTACCCAGAGAGCTCAGTTTCTCACCACTTGAAGCTTCTGCTAGTCCTAGCTTTCTTCCCTTTGAGCTAACCTGTCTCTATAAGGGCGTCCTACCTATATAGTGTATTTTAGGACACGTTGGTTCCTACCGTTGGTTTAAAACTCAACAAAAAAATGGATTGTGGATAATTAAACCATGGAAAAACAATGAACTTGGTAGAATATCGCTAGATTATTGATAATCCTTCAATAATCTAGGCTGACTCGGAATAGACGGGTCAAATCATTCAAAACAGCCAAATTTCTCAAAACTAAGATTTTAGGAAACTTACCCTGATTCGGTCGATCGAAAGAGATTAGTGGATGATTACGCCGATGTTAGGAACTTAGAAACCTTGTGAGTGGATAGTTTTATAACATTCCTTTGTGTGCTCCAAGTCTAAACCGCGGAAAGGTAAGAGGAGAAATGAGAAATTGTGCCAAAAACCCGTCTGCTCGGTCATATTTATAGGCTTGCCCGCCGCCTTCTGGACATGTCCGAGAAGCTTCTAGACATGGTCGGCCGCCGCAATCCGGACAGATTCGGGAACCTTCCGGACATATCCTGTCGCCCTCCTTCCGGACAGGTTCGGGAACCTTCTGGACACGTCCTGTCGGCCGCCTTCCGGACAATTCGGAAACCTTCTGGATACATCCGAGTCCCCGCCTTCTGGATGCTTCCAGGCATGACCGGTCGAACCCGGGCGGTTCCTGCCACCCTCGGTCGGTTCCTGCCGCACTCGGCCAGTTCCTGCCGCACTCGGCCGGTTCCTGCCGCACTCGTCCGGCCAGTTCCCAACCACCATGACTCGGCGACTCGGTTTTTCCGAAATTGCATGGAAACGAACATGTTGAGATGCTCGATAAGAGTCTCGATCATGAATTTTTAATTACGCATCCGGAGAAAACATGACGGGAGAAAAGAAAACGAAGGATTAAAATAAATGAAGATATACGGAAATGGGAAAAAAATAGAATTATTACATTCTACCCCTCATAAAATAAGTTTCGTCCCAAAACTTAAAACAAAGAGCGGTAGGATAAACAAGGAAGGGTAACTACTTTGCTCGGCCCCAAAACGCCACGAATAATATATGAACGCGGCAATCCTCGAAACGCGATGAACCGATTAAGCTAGCATTCGATATATGAGTCGAGGCGATAAACATATATATGAGGAACCGAAGTGGGGGAGTATGAATTCAAAATGAATGTTTCGGGAGTTATGGAGAATTATGAAATGGCACAAACATCTTGGAATCACGTCTTGAGCTCGAGCAACAACACCCAAGCTCCCAACACATCTGGAATTATTGATCACACTAGCCGAAACTATTAAATGATAGTTGCGTACGTTATACATAGCTGATAGCGTACATTATCCTTGGTCACCCACCGTTCAAACAATGGTCATAATTCAGTTGTCGGGTCTAAGACGGATTTAGGAATGATGTATGATGATGAAAGGACCTTAAAACGTTAAATCAGCTTCATAATGTGGAATGAACTCGCAGGTTCTATAGTGCGATAATCGAATTTAAACATAAGGGTTCAAAGCCCCAAATTGTATAGGCGCAAAAATCCCAGTTATTACACTTCTCCCCCTTAAAATAAATTTCGGAAAAAGTCTGAAGCATCAACCTCAGATGTGGAAAGACCGCAATAATCCACTGCATTCATCAAAACATTTCTGAAAGAGTTCATCAAAACAGTTCCGAAATTCATTCGAAGGATGGTAATATAATATAAAATTGTTGGGAGGATCACAAATGCGTTGTTAGCCACTAAGTATATAGGATACAACTTGGAAAGTATTTTAAACAAAAGACTATACGATTTTCAAATCTGAGTGCGTAGCGAAAGTCTTGTTAAAGTAAGTTGCTGTAAATACAGCAACTAGATGTGAAGTGTATACTTAAAAATAATCACAGATATTAAAACAGTAAATGCAGAAGGTAGATGAAACGGTAATTAAAGTGGTTCGAGGTAAACCCCTTTACGTCCACTAGTCCTCCACACAGGAGTTAAAATGTTTATTATAAATACTACGTACACAACTACGTATTTATAATCAAACCTAATCAATATATCGTTCACACAGATTGTTATAATGATCTTAGCCTTCAACCATTCACACATATTGATTTAAGCTTTCACTTTGACTGGCTTCTTCACACACAGTTCCGAAGCTTCATCTCTTCAATGCAAGTCCGTCACACACAGTTCAGGAATAGCAAGGTTTCTCAGTCCACATAGGGCTGATGGGTTTTGTTTAATGATAGAACGATGATTAGAACAACAACTTGACTTTCTCGATCTTCAGCTGATAGAGTGTTGTTCAAGGTTGAGCACTTTGGATATTGCTTCTCTCATAATATGCAGTATACTTGAAGAAATAATGTCTGCTCTGATTATACATATAAGCACTTGTTGGTTATTTTTTCATAGGTAGGTGGTCTTCAAACTCTGGAGGATATATATATAGCCTTCTAGAATATATCCGTTGAGATAGATCCGTTGATCAAAAGTCTGTTCCAACGGGATGATGTGTTTGAATAAAACACAATCCGGATTTTGCGCTTGATTGAGATCTTCAACGGCTTAATATTTAAATACTTTATCCTTTAGTATTTAAATATATCTTCTTAAACGGGACTTTGACTTTAGCGAATAACAAAGATTCCTTCTTGTCCTATTTGGATACTATATGGAATGATAGCTGTATTGTCGATTCGAGACAGCTTCCATACTTAGTCTTACAAGATTTCTTTGCTGTATGATTGATTCACTGTATGCTGGGACTATGAGAATTTTTCAATACAGGTTGACACCTTTGATAAGCTTTTCGATATAGCTGTTTGCTGTATGCTGGATTGGCACATTATCAAAACATTCTGTTAAAACTTTCGATACAGGGATTGTTATCCCAACAATTTCGATACAGGGATTGTTATCCCAACAATTTCCCCTTTTTTGATAATTTTTCATGTCTTCCTTAAAATCCTTTTGATGTTATCCAAACATCCTTGATGATGCCAAAACTTTGACATTTAGCATCTTGAAGGAGGGCAGACTTCTTGGTCTTCTGTTCGAATGTTCTGGCCTTCAGCATTTAGCCTAATACTAAGAACTACTCGCAGGCAAGTTCAGCTTTTATCAAAAGAGTATTACATCTTTAAACTTATGATTGGCGCGCAGGCACTATCTTACATTGAATTCTAGATACATACAACTTAAACTATGAACTGTTCCCAGACAAGTTCTTACAGCTTATGTATTAAAACAAGTTTCATTCTTGTATACAGCGAGAATAAATTAAGTGCTTGTAAACATACAAAAGCACAGTAGATTACGGGTTGTAATCTTCAAGACAGGCAAATATTTTATTGATATTGAAACAAAGAGTACAATATTTTGCTGTTTTGAAAATAAAATTAACAAAAATAATACAACAAGGAATTCAACTCCTGTAATCTGAGTGTTTACATGGCCTTTTGGGGTCATTCTTGGCATTTTTCCACCAGTTATGATGAGCGTCCCTGTCTCGATTCAGATATAAAGCTCGTCCTTCATACGACTTATCGAAGACTAGGATCCAATCTTCTGGATGGGTAACCAAGTCACCTTGTCTATGCTTAGACTTCATCTACTGCTGGATCGGGAGCGTTCCTTCTTCCAACCTTTTCTTCTATTCCTCAGCGGCTTAATGTACCATCCTGCATCTGTTGAATATTGAGGATTCCCTGATAAGAACTACAAAGTATCTTAGCAATTCATTCTTCCTCCAGTTTTTTATTTCTTCTGCAGTAGGTTGTCGGTTGGCAGGGAGGTTCATAGCTTGCGGTTTTTAGACGAGGTTTTTCCAAGGAAACTTAGAGTCCTGGAATTCTCGGCGATCTCCCTGTATTCTAACAATTGGAGATGAAAGACGGGCAATATCAGCAGTGATGCTGTCTTCAAAAGGGGCTAGCATTTCCTTCTCTTGCTCAAGCCTAGTTCTCCTTGCAGCTTCCCTTGCTTCTTCCCCCTTTTTAGCGTCATCAAGGTATGACACCTTCTCATCAAGGAATTCCACGATTTGCATAGCAGCATCCTTTTTCGTCTCAAAACTTGTCATTTTCTCAACAAGGGAGGTGAGCACCTGCGACATATCTTGAATTTTCTTGTCGTGGGCTCGAAGCTGGGAACCGGATTTAATCATAGCTGATGCTGTTTTGGCCTCGGTCACGCGTAGCTTATATTGTTCTTCTCTCAGGATCTTCTCCTGTCGTTCTTGCAATTGGCATAGGGCCTGCTTGAAGACTGATGGCAAGATTTTGAAGGCTTCATCCACTCGGGAAACTTCGTGCCTTAGACATGTCATCTCTTCAATGGCTGATTGGTGAATCCAATCAAGAGCTTTTTCGACATAATATAGGGCATTGATGGGGTCCTGGATGAAAACTGTTTGAAGGCCAAGAGCATGTAATCGCTCTTTCTTTGTGGCAGTTCTTGGAGAATATGGCTGGGCGAAATCTTCAACTCCATTCAACTGTCTCAAGTTCACATTGGGACGTGAGTTGAGTTGGACATGCTCAGGTTTTATACCATCTTCGGATTCCAAAACAGTTGAGGTTTCGGGAGCATCAGAGGCTGGCTCGGCGACAGGGGTTGTTGTTTTCTCTTGTTCAGCAATGGGTTATGAAGACAAAGGTACATGAGGGACTGATTCCTCCTACTGTCTCTCAGCTTTCACCAGCTCCGGCAGAGGGACTGATTCCTCGTGCGGGATGGCATTGGGTTCTTCTTCGGCTTGGACGGCGACAGGCTTGGGTGCCTGTTAGGTAGCCGGTTGTTCCTCCGCTATAGGAAGGGCTGAATCCTCGCTGTTGGGAACATAGTCTTATTGATGGGAGGAGTTTGGTGTTGACTAAAAGTTCATGTGCCCATCTATTCATATTCCTTGCGACTCATTCTTAGACTAGCCTGAAGGGTGTCGTCATCATCATCGTGTGAGTCATGATTTGATTTTGGACTTTCGGAAGCTTGATCGCCGGATTTAGCTTTTCCTTTCTGACGGGCATCTGCTTTGTCCATCAGGTGGCTCGTGATCAACTCTTTGCAGATTAGGTTGTCCCATTAGATCAGGACTTCAACATCTGGTGAGTCCATCACTTCTAACACAAATCGTTCTTCTTCGCACCAATTGATCCAGTTGTACAGTGTGTTATATGGAGAGAGCCTGTAGGCTTTCCATTGCACGAAGCAATCATATGCTCGCTCTATCTGCACATAGAGCAAAGTCTTATTGATAATGGTGTCTGGGGAGGGACTGCGTACAACACTTGGGTCCGCTGTATGCATGGATTCCTCGACAGGTATGGGTTCCTATGTCAGAGCTGGATCCCGAATAGGGGTTGATAGCCTGATAGGAGATGGATCCTTAACGGGTGTGGAATCCCGCATAGGAGAAGTAGCTTTTGGCTCCAAAGTGGTAGCCGACTCGCTAGAGTCTTGTAAGTTGGCAGATGTCTGAATATCCGTCGTAGCCGCCAAAGGCTCGGGATCTACTGTCGCAACAGTAGCAGTCATCTCTTCCACAGGGGTTGCGCCCTGGGGGCTCGATACACTGGGTTGGGCTATTGAAGGAGCATCCTTGGAGGTTTCTGTAGCCTTAACTTTTGAAAGCCTCCTTAGCTTCCTTTTCGGCTTCTCAACAGCAACGGGTGTTTTGCTGTGAGATCTCTTTCTCTTCCTTGAAGTCTCCTCACTCTGAGACTTCGAAGACACGTCCCTTGGATCAGCAGAAAGGGATAATTTTCGGACGAAGGGTCTGTTTGCAATCAGAGGTCTTTTTGTTGAAAACGGTGGGTCTAACGCTTCCTATATAGATCCGAGAAGTGATCTTCTTTGCTTTTTCATCTTACGGAACACCACATTTTGTCAGAATGGAATTCAGAAGCAAACCAAAATATTTCTTCTGCGAGGCAGGCTTAGAGACTTCTTTCTGCAACCGTTTGAGGATTATTTGACACCAGTTGACCATTTCACAGGTCATGATTGCAACCATCATCCTAAATCTTAAATTGGTGCACATCTCGAACGCATTTGTTCTGTTCTCAATAACACGGCAACATAAATCATGTAAATAAACAAAAGGTAAACAAAAGAGTTTCTTATGGCAAGAGGTGTGAACGGTTTCAACCGATGCTGAACCGGTGAACAACCCATAGTATTTGGTCAAGAGTTATTGGGACCCAAAAGTCTCAAGATCTTCCATTGTCAGGCCATCTGGAGAAAGCCTAAAGATATTCTGATGTAGCTCTTAGTCTATATGGATCGCGACTCCACGGATGACAGCGGTGATGTCAGCAATATTTCCTCCCTGAGCAAGCGAGAGGAAACGAACAGCAGCATTGAGGTGGAATTCCTCAACCAAGTGAACATCAAAAAGTTCAGCGGTGTGACTTCTAAGGTGGTATAGGCCTTGATGACGTATCCTCGTGCGTATTCCATCGATTCGGCGTCATCACCTTCGCAACGAACATGTTCAAGCATGATAGATCTGGAAAAGATCCGTTCGTCAATGATGTTGGAGGATTTCTTGAGAGAGATGGAGGAGGTCTGAGAAGATGCCATTGATGAAAAAGATAGAGTTTTCAAAGAGAAATGCGGTAAGAACAGATAGATTTGTAGGCTGTATGCTCAAGAACTCGTTTAATATGCAGAAAGCATAAAAAGTCTCAAATAGCATGTACAGTCCTTTTATAGTGGGCAGCGAAGAAGGGTTTTCAGAGAATGAACGGTCAAACTTAAGGAATGAGAACCGTTGTTTAAAATGAACGACTACGATGGACTGAGGGAACCAGTACAACTTATCCATCTAATTTTGAAATAAGAGCAGGTCCCACTTCTGACTTATCAAATTACCCTTATTGCCCGAAACGGCGGTGTAAAATTAATATAATAATATGAAACATCGCGGCTTTGAAGATATTAATGTCCAGATGTCGTGTAAAGCATTTAATACAAAAACATTATGATTATGACAGGGCACGTGGATATAAAAGTTGTTAAAGAAATAAATAACATAATAATTGATTTCCCATAGTATGTGCTGTATCCGCGAAAATATAGTGTTCCCCCTAAAAAGGTACATACGGGTTTCAATTCGATACAGCAGCTTTTGGATTAATGCTGTATTCTTGGGTCGTACTGTATTCCCCCTTAATTATTGCACACGACAGTTGTAGGATAATTCATATATTTTTGTTCCTACAGTGCTGTTCTGATAGACTGAGTGTACAAATAACTGATGATGGATACTATATTCTTGGGTCCTATAGCATTCCCCTTAATTTGCTGAGTAAAAGCATTAAAAACTTACAGGGAGTTAGGCTGTAGCAATTCCAATTCATGTCGGAGCTTGCAGAATCTTGCTGTGTCGAGAGGTTTGGTAAAGATATCGGCTAACTGGATATCTGTTTGAACTTTTTTCAGCCGAACATCCTTCTTCTCAGCATCCTTGTGCTTGGTGCGCGAGTGTAATACAGGGTTGTGCGTGATAGCAATTGCACTCGTGCTATCGCACATAATTGGCATTTCTTTGGCTTCAATTCCATAGTCTGACAGATGTTGTTGCATCCAAAGGATCTGCATACAAAGAACTACCAAAGAAGATAGTATTCTCGATTCAAATTGTTGAAAGCGAGTTTGCCAATTGTTTCTTGCTAAACCAAGACACAAGTCTAGGTCCAAGAAAGTGACAAGTTCCACTTATACTCTTCTTATCTAGCTTGCAACCTCCGAGATCCGAGTCGCTGTAGCCAACTAAATCGAATCCGCATTCTTTAGGATACCACAGTCCTACATCTACTGTTCCTTTGACGAAGAGAAGTATGATTCTTTAGGTGATACTTATATCACGCACACACTACTACAACAAACTGGATATCGGGCCTGCTAGTCGTTAGGCATAGGAGTGAGCCAATAAGATTCCTGTAGAGTGATTGATCAACCGGCTTTCCAGCTTCATCAGCACTAATTTGCATGGAAGTGCTCATGGGGGTTGACGATGATTTGGAAGTATTCATTCCAAACTTGTTGAGAAGCTCCTTGCTGTATTTTTCCTGGTTGATGAAAATTCCTGTGGGCAAATGCTTTACCTGCAATCCTAGGAAATAACTAAGTTCTCCCATCATACTCATTTCAAATTTACTTTGCATGAGATGAGAGAACCTTGGACACAAAGCAAGGTTATTTGAACCAAATATTATATCGTCTACATATATTTGAAACATTAGAAGGTCATCACCTTCCTGTATTTTGAATAAGGTCTTGTCTACAACACCTTTCTCAAATCCATTATCGTTTAGATACTGGGACAGAGTCTCATACCATGCTCTAGGGGCTTGCTTAAGTCCATACGGTGCTTTCCTTAGCCTGTATACTAGGTCTTCGCCTTCTGGATTGACAAACCCTGGTGGTTGTTCAACATATACTTCTTCATCAAGGTCGCCATTCAGGAATGTACTGTTGACGTCCATTTGGTATACAATGAAGCTCTTATGGGCGGCAAAGGCGAGAAATATCCTAATAGCTTCTAGTCTGGCTACAGGGGAAAATGTCTCATCGTAGTCTATGCCTTCTTCCTGTCTATAAGATTGAGCGACTAGTCTGGATTTATTCCTGATAATGAGTCCATTTCTATCCTTCTTATTTCTAAATACCCATTTGGTTCTAATTAGAGATTGATGAGTAGGTCTGGGTACAAGATACCATACATTGTTTCTTTCGAAACCTTTAAGCTCTTCTTATATAGAAGTAATCCAATGAGAGTTGTTGAGAGCTTCTTTAGAAGAAACAGGTTCGGAGTGGGCTAAGAATACAGCAATAGTGCACATATTAAGTCTTCTAACCTCGGATTGAGATTTCCATTCACGAAAAATGGAGATATCTCTGACTCGGGATCTTCTTGCGCACATAGTACATTTCCTTGTGTACTCTGTATTCTCCTACGGGTAGAAACACCAGCATCAATGTTTCCAATGATGAGCTCTTGTGGGTGATCACTCAACCATCTTCTATAGGGTTCTAATGCGGGGTCCCTTACTATATCTTTAGTTGCTGTAGTTTCGGCTTCAGCTTGTACAACATCGGTTTTATCTACGTCAGTTCTTACAGCTGCGGGGTTGATTTCTAGGTCAACGACAGGTTCTATAGGAGTTGGTGGATCAACGATGGAAAGTTGTTGGATGTTCTGAGAAAGGTCTTCTACTCCTGTAGGATCATGGTGAGGTTCATCCAACACTACATGAACTGATTCCTCAATTGTTAGCTTCCTTTTATTGAAGATTTTTTAAGCTTTGCTAACAGAGGAATATCCTACAAATATCCCTTCATCCGATTTCTCATCGAAGGTTCTAAGTTGATCATTACCGTTGTTCAAAACGTAACACGTGCATCCAAATATGTGAAAGTACGAAACTAATGGAGTTTTGTTGATCCATACCTCGTATGCTGTTTTGTTGTGATGATTGTTGATGATACAGCGATTTTGTGTATAGCACGTTGTATTGGTGGCTTCGCCCCAGAAACGCTATGGTAACTTGCTTGCGGCAATCATTGTCCTTGTTGCTTCCTTCAGCGTCCTGTTCTTTCGCTCGGCAACACCATTTTGTTGAGGTGTACGGGCAGCTGAGTATTCGTGTTGTATCCTATTTTCCGAACAGTATTGATCTATAAAGCGGTTAGTAAATTTTGTACCTCTGTCGGAACGAATGGACACGATACTCAACCCTTTTTCATTTTGAAGCTTTTTCAGGTGCTCGGGCAGCTTTGATGTTGTTTCCTTCTTCTTGCTTAGGAAAATTGTCCAAGCATACCTGGAATAATCATCAACAATAACGAGACAGTATTTCTTACCTCCCAAACTTATCGGGTCTACAAGACCATGGAGATCCATATGTAGGATTTCCAAAACTCTGTGGGTGGAAAGGTAGGATTTTCTTTTCAGGGTGGTCTTGATTTGCTTGCCTTTCTGACATGGTCCACATAATCTATCTTTCTGGAATGAAACATTTGGCAATCCTCTAACCATTCCCTGTCTGGAGAATTTGTTGATAGTCTTGAAGTTGACGTGTGACATCCTCTTGTCCCATAGCCAGCTTAGATCTGCAGTGCCTTTGGCAACAAAACAAGGAATTGTGGAGCTCGTAGGCATCCAGTCAGCAATATACATATTACCTGATCTGCTTCCTGTTAGCACAACTTCTTTGGTTAGAATGTTCTTGAATCTACAGTGATCTATATAGAACTTCACCGAGAACCATTTGTCACAGAACTGGCTGATACTAAGTAGATTGTACTGTAAGCCTTCAACATAAGCTACATCGGTGACTTTGAATTTTCCTACAAGTAGGGTTCCCTTCCCTCTTGTTATTCCTTTAGATTTATCACCGAAGCGCACTTTTGGACCGCGACCTTTTACGTAATCTGACAGCTTGCTTTTTTCTCCTGTCATTTGCAGGGAACATCCGCTATCGAAGTACCATATGTCCTTCTCCAAAATGTCCTGTATGTAAATAAATTAAGTAGATTTAGGTCCCATTTGATTGTTGGGTCCATGGATGTTAGTGCCTTTAGGTACCCAGTACTGTAGGATGGTTTAGGTCCGTAGTTGAGATTTCTACGTGGGGCATGTACAAAGTTGCTATAACCATGATAATTATTATGCATGTAAAATTCAGGGTTATTATTATTAATCCAGTACGAATGCTGTCTTGGAGATGGAGCCATTTTCTTCGGCCTTACATCTTGCCTTCTGGGTCTCCAGTTAGATTCCCAAAGCTGTTTTTGATACTGTGAGAATACTTGCTTTCTCAAGGGATAACTCGGCTCTTGTATCCAATACCTAGGCGTGCTATACTGAAAGTACTGCCGTGCGGGCTTTTGATATTTGGATACAACCTTCTTTCTGAATGGCTGTTGGCGCTGTTGATATGCTCGGGGAGCATGCTGGTGGGTACGCCATACAGGTCTGAATGGCTAGTGATTTCGCTGTCTGGAATATGATTGTGGTGGCGGAATGGCAGCTTTTGCTGTTCGCGGTGCAACGGGTTCCTTCACAGGACTCGGAATTTCTTCCGATACAGGAATGGGTTCCATACCCCTGACGAACACAGCACTAGTTTTCCCTTTATTGGAAAATGAGTTGTATCCTAAGCCACTTTAATCATGAGCATGCTGCCTAGTGCTTATAATTTCTTCCATTCTTTTAAATGATTTCTCGAAAGATTTCAGAATGGTGTCAAGTTCTCCTTCTCGTTTTTCGAGAGTTTTTACCTTGGCTTGAAGCAGAACAAAATCATTTGTATTGCTTTAACTATGAGATTGGGTCTCACTTAGTTCATGATAAAGTTGATGATGGCTCTCCATGAGTTTTTCATGCTCGACTTTGCTATTTTCACAATCGACAGACATGTTTTTGTAATTTACATTCAGCAAGTCGTTTTCTTCTTTCAGCTCTAGGTTAGAAATTTGGAGCTGTATGTTTTCATTTTTCAAAGTCTCATGGGCCTTTTGAATATTCTTAAACTCATTCATCATGTTTTCAAAAGTTTGAGATACATTGGTAGGAATAACTGAGGTTGAGCTTACCTCATCGTCGCTATCTTCATCTTCCGGAATGTCCTTGGCCATAAAGCACATATAGGCTTTATCTTCGAAATCATCAGCAGATGAATCACTATCCGTGACTACCTGAAGACATTCTTTGGATTTAGATGGTGCGGGGGATGCTTCTGATTCACCAATCAGGGCCTTGAGCTTGTTTTTCCAGGCACGTCTTCTTTCATACTTTTCTTGTTGCTCGGCTTCCGGCAACGTTTGAACTTTGAGATGAGGACATTTATTTGCATAATGCCCAGGTTTCCTGCAATTATAACACAGGTTAGCATCACCAGAGGAAGTTTCAGTACTTACCTTGTGTACAGGCTTGGGCCTGTATGGAGTCTTTCCCGACTGCTTGATAAACTTCTTGAACTTATGCATGAGGAGCGCCGTTTCGTTTTGCGACAGGATGTCATCATCGCTGTCAGCATTCTTATGAATGGGCTTTGATGAACTCGGCATGTTATGTCTTCGGTTGGATACAGCGGCTGTTATAGTCCTGGCGGGAGATTCTTCAGATTTCTCTCTCCTGTCTATATCGTACTCAAATGCTTTAAGGTCAGAAAATAGATCAAAAGTGGATATCTCACTCAGATTGCATGACACACGCATAGCTGTGGTCTTAATGTCCCATTGGATAGGGAGTGATCTGAAAATTTTTAGGTTTTTCTCCCTTTGGGTATAAATCTTGCCTAATGCTTCAAGTTCACCAACAATGCCAGTAAATCTGAGGTGAAGTTCCTCAAGTGTTTCAGTTGGTTTCATTTCAAAAGATTCAAATTGCTGAGTTAATTTTGAAATCTTGTTTTCTTTTGAGAGCCCAGTTCCCTCACAAATTAACTTGAGTTTATCCCAGATATCCTTGGCTGATTTACAGCTCTTTACCATAGAGAACGTACCTTTGTCAAGAGTGACAAATAGCGCATTCTTCGCGACATTGTCGAGGTTGGCGCACTTTCTTTCGTCATAAGCCCATTGTTTGCGCTCTTTCTCGAGCATCTCTGCATGAGCCTGGCCTTCGATTCTTGGGTTCGGATTTACCTTCATGATCTTTATGTGGCCATCCTGTATGACAAAAATCATCTCTTCGTGCATTGCTGCAAGATGAGCCTCCAGCCTAATTCTCCAATCATCAAATTCTATAATAGAAAACATAGAAATTTTATTGATCATTGATGTATCCATATGAGAATAAGGAAGAAAAAGACTGTTTTTCAAAAATAAGTGATTTAAGGATCTGATTCAATAAAAAATATGACTAATTCTTTTTAGAATCAACCGCTCCGATACCACTTGTTGGCCATTAAATATACAGGATACAGCTTGGAAAGTGTTTTAAACAACAGACTGTACGAATTTCAAATCTGAGTGCGTAGCGGAAGTCTTGTTAAAGCAAGTTGCTGTAAATACAGCAACTAGATGTGAAGTGTATACTTAAAAATAATGACAGATATTAAAACAGTAATTGCAGAAGGTAGATGACACGGTAATTACAGTGGTTCGAGGTAAACCCCTCTACGTCCACTGCTCCTCCACACAGGAGTTAAAATGTTTAATATAAATACTACGTACATAACTACGTATTTATAATCAAACCTAATCAATATATCAGTCACACAGATTGATATAATGATCTTAGCCTTCAACCGTTCACACAGATTGGTTTAAGCTTTCACTTTGACTGGCTTCTTCACACACAGTTCCGAAGCTTCGTCTCTTCATTGCAAGTCCGTCACACACAGTTCAGGAATAGCAAGGTTTCTCAGTCTACACAGGGCTGATGGGTTTTGTTCAATGATAGAATGATGATTAGAACAACAGCTTGACTTTCTCGATCTTCAGTTGATAGTGTGTTGTTCAAGATTGAGCACTTTGGATATTTCTTCTCTCAGAATATGCAGTATACTTGAAGATATAATGTTTGCTTTGATTATACATGTAAGCACTTGTTGGTTATTATTTCATAGGTGGGTGGTCTTCAAACTCTGGAGGATATATATATATATATAACCTTCTTGAATATATCCATTGAGATAGATCCGTTGAGCAAAAGTCCATTCCAATGAGATGATGTGTTTGAATAAAACACGATCTGGATTTTGCGCTTAATTGAAGATCTCTGACGGATTAATATTTAAATACTTTATCCTTTAGTATTTAAATATATTTTATGAAACGGGACTTTGACTTTAGCAAATCACAAAGATTCCTTCTTGTCCTATTTGGATACTGTATGGAATAATAGCTGTATTGTCAATTCGAGACAGCTTCCATACTTAGTCTTATGAGACTCCTTTGCTGTATGATTGATTCACTGTATGCTGGGACTACGAGAAGTCTTCGATACAGGTTGACATCTTTGATCAGCTTTTCGATACAGCTGTTTGTTGTATGCTGGATTGGCACATTGTCAAAACATTGTGTCAAAACTTTCGATATAGGGATTGTTATCCCAACAATTTCGATACAGGGATTGTTATCCCAACACGCGTCATTAACAATGAAAGGTTCCTCAACATAGAGATTACTAAGGAGAGTATGGGTAGCACATTCCCCCATACTAAGAAGAAGTTTCGACCCCGAAACTTAGAACAACAAGAGTTGGAAACATAAAGTAGTCAAATGCGAAACAAACAAGAATTTAATGGTCGGAAATGGTAACTATTAAGACATATTACGAAATCTTCGCGTACAAATGTTATAGAAGAGGAAGTAGGGGTTCAAGACGCCCTCCGGTCATTCATTTAACTTTGATCGGAGATTATCACGCAGTACGCATCTGATGACCTTCACACCTATATTGGTAACGAGTCAAGGGCATGGAGGAATAATTAGTATGAACATGCCTTTGAAGCACTTCCTCATCTTACTGGTAGTTAACGATGCTGGATTGGAAATGCCCAGCATTTACTCCCGACAGGAATGACGCAGCCTAAAAATCTCCAGATGTCTTCTGCTTCTTTGCCTCGCTCGTAGACTTAATCACTGAGGAGGTTTTATAGGGTATCGTTTGATGTTGGTGGTTAGCGTGCGCTATGTTTAAGATTAACATACTAATTGCTTCAATGCAGGAAATCCGAACCCACTGTCCAACTCGTTGGCGTGCGCTACTGGCGATGCTAGCGTGCACTACTCAATACAAATAGCGTGCGTTAGCGCATCGTCTAGCGTGCATTAACTGATCCTCTCAGAGATATAGCTGCGAAATCTGTTTAATACGAACATGCTCCGAAAGATATGAAACTCTAAAATCAAACAATACCTCAATAACGTTTACAAATGATGGTAAAGTGAAAGAACGTCAAAGCCAAAAATTCATCGGGTGCCTCCTAGTGACAAGATGTTTTATGGTACGGAATCGACAGAACAACTTGCATTTGGGGAAGCGAAGCGAAAATGGAAAAACCGTCTCGAAGTTTGTCGAACTAAAAGAGTCACGGGTCCATGTTTATCTTAATTTCTGCCCTTGGCTAGCTGCCTGAGTTTGCTAATCTGGTTGAAATAAGAAAACGAATGAAAGAGAAAGAGGAGTAGCTTCCTCAATCGTCATCACATCCATTTCCGCCAAGATTCGATATACTAAGGTATGTCATCCTATTCCGCACATTAACACTATCAGGTTTAGTCAGCATTCCTGAATGTTCAAAGTAGCCAACACTAAAGAATTCGAAAAGCATGCGTACTATATACAAACCTGGGTGTTCTTTTTATATCAAGAAACGACACTAAATATGTTGCAAAATACTACAGCTCGCAGGGTGCAAAATTTAAAATCATCCTTTAGCCCTCTGACGAGGATATTAATATTATGCATGTACTTTTAAAAAAACGATATCTTAAAAATAAGGGGGAGAGTCCCCAAAACCTGTAAATATTTTTGGAAGAGGAAATTTTATTTCACACGTTGACTTTAAAACTGTTTTTGAATAATGCACAAAATAATTTATGTTTTTAAATTTTCAAAGACATTTATGACTAATTTGAAACATTTAATTTGAAATTCAAATACCAAAATCTTTCCGCTTCTACCAAATATTTTGATCGAGAAAAAATTTCGCCGAAATACGTGACCAAATAATAAGGTGATATTAAATCGTAGGCTTCTCACTATTCAAAACACCACTTAAAAAAATGGTCAAGCAACAGATAAAATTGATATTTTAAATTTTATTCTTAACAGAATATAAAAATTGATAATATACCCAGTTTTTCAAAATATATCATTTTCACTCGGACCGCATACGCATTGTATATCCAAAAGCCCTAATACTGCCAACAAGTTCTAGCCCCTTGACCAAGGTCGATCGAATTAACATAGGAGGGAAGTACTTCTATTGAATCGTGATATAATCTCTAATTCCAAGTTATAAGATGATAGAATGCAACAACTGAGTGAAATCGCTCAAAATTGCCCAAGAGAAGTGGAAAGCCGAGAGGGAGAGTGACTGGTATTAAAACCCGACAATGTCCTATATGTACTCATGTCGAACATGGTGTAACAAACGGCCCAACTAGCGTCGGGTTTACCGCCGTGTTGCTGGATAGTGTGTGCACCTGACCGACACGGCCCATAGACACGGCACAAAATGTTGCGGGTCTAGCATCGTGTTGCGACAAACGGCGCACCATCCGTGGTAGACGTTCGCGAGTGTGTTTTGGTCGTGTCTCGGCAGAGAACAAAACGGAAAACGCACGATCAGTCGATGCAGGACCCAGTGCTCGGCAATGCCGTCTAGAACACGACAAAAAACTTAGTCGTGTTCATCACCGCTTCGTACAGGTTTGGCCAGAAAAATTTTCTATTTGCAAAAGGATCGCCGCACACATAAGAGGGAATTTATATTCGAGAAACTTACCATCTCCACACGTCAGTATGCACAAGTTTCTTAAACGTATAAGGGAAATAATGGACACGACTCCAATAGAATACAATTCATAAGAGGGACTTAAAGTCCAGGTATGTTCAGAAAAGAGATTAAACAATTTGGAAAAAAAGAAATTAAGGCTCTCAGGGAGACTTACAACGCAGGTGGCACGAGACGATGGCATCTAGTGATATTCCTCAACACAAACAATAATTAACCACACGACAAAATAGACCCAATAACCGACAGCCTAGGTATTCAGGAACTTAGGCTCTGATACCATATTCTGTAACAACCCCGTCCCGGGCTGGAACTGTTACAGCGCCGTGGATCCATTTTGGGCCTGTACCATATTCCGGAATAATACGCATATCATCATTATAACACAACCTCCCGAGCTGTACTGGCCCTGTACCTCATGCAAGATACACACCCCAGAGAGTCCTCATCAGGCCCTCTCTGGTTATACAACTCCACCGAGTGATCCGTAGGAAACGCGGCCTAGCGGATTCCAGGGACCCTCACTGGTTTTTACTCGGTTCACACACGTTCAGAAACCACATGGCATAAACCACTTTTCACAGTAATCACAGTCCGATGCCACATACTTTGACGATGCCAGTTTCAAATCATCAAACATTGCAACTATGCTTTTCAATCATAATCAGAAGCGATATCTCCAAATTATTTTCAACAAAATATTTATGAAATGTCATCATCTCGATATAATTTAGGAAGATCAGCCCTTGACATTTTCGAAGAACCATTTCCAGTTTCTTTTCGAAAAGCCTTTTGAAAATCCTTTTGAAACATCGTTCATAAATATATTTTTCAAATCTCAAAACTCATTTATTTGTTTGGAGAATATTCCCAAAAATATTCAGAATATCAATAAACATTAGTGAAATTCAGAATACAAAAGATTCGATTCCAAAAACACATTTATACATTTTAAATTGTAAGATAATACATAAACATAATCAAATACTCACCTGATCTTTTAACAAATGGGTAAAGTTCGACGGATATGAAGACGGGATGGATGATTCATTAGACATTCAATCTCGATAAATCCCGGGAATACTCCAAAGAACACGGTCAATTGGAAACTTCGGGATTTTTATGACGACGATGAATGGAAGAGCTTAACACCAGCTCTTTGCATGGAACTCGACCCTAATATCCTAGCATCAAGTCAATCGGTGATTACGCAAGGAAACATATCGTAGAACGCCCGAATTCCCTTTATGGCATTTTACCGGACACCTTGAAGCCATTGGTTTAAAACTCAACAAAGCAACGGATTGCGTATAATTAAACCATGGAAAAACAATGAACTTGGTAGAATACTGCTAGATTATTGATAATCCTTCAATAATCTAGGCTGATTCGGAATAGACGGGCCAAATCATTCAAAACAACCAAATTTCTCAAAACTAAGATTTTAGGAAACTTATCATGATTCGGTCGATCGGAAGAGATTAGAGGATGATTATGCAGATGTTAGGAACTCATAAACCTTGTGAATTTATAGTTTTATAGCATTCCTTTGTCTCCTCCAAGTCTAAACCGCGGAAACATAAGTAGGAAAGAAAAATTATGCCAAAAACCCGTCTGCTCGGTCACATTTATAGGCCTGCCCGCCGCCTTTCGGACATGTCCGAGAAGCTTCCAGACATGGTCGGCCGCCGCGTTCCGGACAGATTCAGGAACCTTTCGGACATATCCTGTCGGCCTCTTGTCGGACAAGTTCGGGAACCTTCCGGACATGTCCTGTCGGCCGCCTTCCGGACAGGTTCGGAAACCTTCTGGATACATCCGATCCACCGCCTTTCGGATGCATTCGAGAGTCTTCCAGGCACGATCGGTCGAACACGGCCGGTTCTTGCCGCACTCGGCCGGTTCCTGCCGCAATCGGCCGGTTCTTGCCGCACTCGGCCGGTTCCTACTACACTCGACCGGTTCCTGCCGCACTCGGCCGGTTCCTGCCGCACTCGGCTAGCCAGTGCCCATCCACCATGACTCTGCAACTCGGTTTTTCTGAAATCGCATGGAAACGAACATGTCGAGACGCTCGGTAAGAGTCTCGATCATGAATTTTTAATTACGCATTAGGAGAAAACATTGTGGGAGAAAAGAAAATTAAGGATTAAAATAAATCTAGATATACGGAAACAGGAAGAATAGGATTATTAAAGGCAAGTAATAGAGCCCTGAGTTTTTGTTGTTCACTCGGGCTTGTGTGTTATGTGGTTTACCATTGTGATACTCTGGTTGTCTTAATTATCTAAATGGTATTGACGTGGTTCTTTGGAAAGAGATGTGTTGTATTTTAAGTCAAACTGATTTTGCAAAACGTATGTTTTGGAAAAATACTTGTATCGAGTAGATTTCTAAAGTTGAGACATATGCCAGTATCACGGGGAATCGTCAGCTTCACAATCTGTAAGTATTTGGATTTTTGGATTGCATTGAGGTTATTTGCAGTTATAAGTTGATGTACTTTGAGATTTGGAAAAATATTGTGTTACAGTATGAGGTAGCAGAATATAATTGTTGGGACAAAAACGATGATCTTGAGAAACTATGATTATGGAAAATCAATAGGTAGGGTAAATTTGGGAAATCGAGTTGTGATTTTAGGAGAAATGTTGTGAATGGTTATGAGGAAAATGTAGTCATGCTAGTTCATTTTAAGATGCACGATACTGTTTTTGAACATCTACAAATGATACTTTTCAAAACAATATATTTTGAATAAACTATTTTGCTTGCTAATGTAAAAATGTATTTTTCTTAAAATTTGTTTTGAGAAATAATATTTTTATTAAAATAAAAATAGAACATATTTATCATGGCATAGTTGAGGTAATCCAGGATGGAATAATGGTCGATGTAGCGAGTCACCTATGGAAAAGAGCGATTTTAACAATGTCTACACAATAAGATTTGGGATAATTGTGTGGTTTTCCGATCGAATGTCAGTAGAATTGTTGTTGTAACACCCCCAAGTTATTCAGGGTATATTACAGCGCCGTGAGCCCCGGCATGGGACCCACAAGGCTATTTACACGCGGAACACATGAACTCTGACCGAGGAGGTCCAATACAATGAAATGGACAATAAAAATGGTATTCAAACCATATCCAATATACATCCAAATACAACACATCTCAATTCAATAACCCGGCAACACAGGCTGGAACATCAAGAAAACTGAGAATAGTAGTCGAGTATTTAAAAACAATTCCAGTACAACAACACTGAATGGAGGAAATACAAAACATAACCAAAGACAAGACACAACATCACACATGCCCATCATCTTCATGCCAACCTGGTACATGCCTATCCGCTCTCCTGGATCCTGAAATACATGAAAGGTATTTCCCCCATAAAGGGGTTAGCCGTCGAATATCTAGTGCAAGTATATCGAATATGAAACACATTACTCCTCGACAATAAAGTAAATGTAATCGTCATCTCATCAATTCAAGACTAGTATTCTGGAATAACTAAATCTCATAGCATCACAATCAATTCATACGTGATTAACCGCGGAACCGCACAAGAGGCTACGGAACCCTCAGAGGACCCGTTGTTCCGTCCCATAGTGGTTAACCCAAAATATCCATGGAACCACACCAGAGGCTACGGAAACCTCAGAGGACCCGTCGGTCCGTCCCAGACTGTATATAAACCATTATAGAATTCATATATCTTACTTTCAAAGTCGAGAACGCACAATCATAAACATATACTTGCCTTTGAGACATCGTGAATTCAGAAGGAAAAGAGTATAAGTTCGGTAGGTCCAAGAACGCACTTCTGGCACCTATACGATTTTGTAAGGAATACGATAATCAATAATCCATAGTCAAATCACACGAAGAAACTCCCAAAACCCGCCTACAATTGACGAAACTACAAGGTAGTCATCTAGAGGTTTGAAAACCATCCAAACCCTCTCAAGTCCAAACAAGGTACAAAACAATCCATATAATCATAGGGGAAACATGGGTACGGGGTAGATGCATCATATTCTCAAAGATCTGAAGCTCCAAAATGGATAAATTGGACGAATCTAAGAAAATCCCCAAAATTCCTAAAAATAGGGTTATAAGAAATTTACCTTGATTTGGAAGATAAAACCGGATTAGATGTCTAATCTTTGTTACTCAACCAAAGATGATGATAACTGAAGAAGGACCGCCTCGAATCGCCCTCTCCCGAGCTCTCCCGTCGAAAATGAGTGAGAAGGATGAAAAATGACAAGTGCAGGGGTTGACTGCCCCTTATATAAAACGTCAGGTTAGCGCGAGCTAAGAATCGAGGCTAGCATGCGCTAACGGGGTCACCCGGTAGTCCAGTGGCTTCTGACCTGGGATGCTAGCGCGCGCTACCACACCTTAGCATGCACTAACTGTTGTCTTGCAAGAGTTCCAGTAAACTGCGCAACTCCGATAGCATGCGCTACGACTGGTCATTAGCGCGCGCTACGTAACGCCTATAGCATGCGCTAGCTGCTGCCTAGCGTGCGTTACTTGCTAGTCCAGAAAGTAGAAATACCTCACTGCCTCTGCCGACTTAGCTCGTTAGCATGCGCTACGGACGATGTTAGCACGCGCTACTGACCTGAATAGCATACGCTAACTGCTAGTGCAGAGAGCAGAATTAGCTACTGCCTCTGCCATGCTCCAAACATCAGCGCGCGCTAAGGCTCAAAGCTAGCGTGCGCTACTCAAGTAGAAATAGCGTGCGTTAGCCTAGACCTAGCGTGCGCTATCTCCCTATCCCAGAACACTACCGAAAGCTCCAAACAACACGATCATGATCAAAAATGGTTCGAAACTCTAAATCAACATCGACATCATCTCAAAGTGTTTACACAGCGACAAAATAGGAAGAATGGCAAGGTCAAACAGTCAATAAAAGGTACGGATATTACATTCTTCCCCTCTAAAACGAAGTTTCATCCCGAAACTTAAGAAATAAAAAGTTCGGAGCATTCCGATCGCATCTTCTCTTCGGTATCCCAAGTCGCCTCCTCAACTCCATGTCTCGACCATTGCACTTTAACCAACGGAATAGTTTTGTGTCGAAGCTGCTTGTCACGACGTTCAAGGATCTTCACTGGCCTGTCTTGAAAGGTAACATCCTCGGCTACGTCAATCTCACTGTCGATAACATGACTTGGATCCGGCACGTACTTCCTCAACAGAGACACATGAAAAACGCTATGGACATGACTCAAAGCTTGAGGCGACGCCAAGTGATAAGCTAAATCTACAACCCTGTCCAAAATTTCAAAAGGTCCGATATACCTCGGACTAAGTTACCCATTTTTTCCGAAGCGGAAATCTCCTCTGGTAGGCGACACTTTGAGTAGAACATGGTCTCCCACTTCGAATTCTAAAGGTCGACGACGAGTATCAGCATAAGATTTTTGACAGCTCTGGGCAGTCAACAACCGATCTCGGATAATAGAAATCTTCTCCTTAGTTTCCAACAACATATCCGATTCCGTTCCGACTAGCTACTAAGCCTCGTCCCAACATAATGGCAATCTACACCGCCTATCATAAAGTGCCTCGAATGGTTCCATTGGATCGACGCACTCCAACTATTATTGTAGGCAAACTCGAAATGGCAATTGAAGCTCCCAATCATACTCCAGTCTAGGGCACTAGCCCGCAACACATCCTCCAATGTCAGAATCGTCCGCTCCGTGTGACCGTCCGACTGAGGATGAATAGACGTGCTCAATCTCAATTCGGTACCCAAAGCCTGATGAACGGCCTGCTAGAAATTCGATACGAAACGGTCATCTCGATCGGAAACAACGGTCTAAGGGGCACCATGCAATCTCACAACCTCAGCTAAAAAGTGTGAGCCAATCTCTCCGGTCCCCAAGTATCCTTAATACCTAGGAAGTGTGCAGACTTAGTCAACTGATCGACGATTATGTTGGGATTCGGTACCTAAAACGAAGGCCCAATGGAAGTGGTAAAACAAAAATTAATTCGATCTGAATACCTATGAGGATCGATCAAGCTACATATATACTAATATTAAATTAACAAAGGAATAGTCGAAATCATACCCTTGTAGTCCGTTGATTAAATGATGTTCTTATCTTGAGCGGTTCCCCAAGCTTTAAATGCTTTCCACGAATCCAATCCGCTCCAAGTTCTTGAATGATCCAATGCCGAAAGCACCGCGTCTCTACTTGCCACGCGCCGGAGAAATGACCGGAACACCTATACCTCGTTATCCTCCAAGGATACGGCTAGAACAAGGTTATAGGAGCTAATCTAAAATGTGATTATAACATTCTAAGTGTATAACTCACAATCTCTCAATATGTGTTGAATTTTCTCCAAGAATAACTCAAGATATGAAATGAAGAAGATGAAGACTAGGAGAAAACAATTTTCTCTCTCTCTTTTCTTTCACTTACGTATGAATGCATCAAGTATAATTGGAAGAGTTAGTCTACACTTCATATAATACTCCTCCCACATGAGAGATCGCCCTACCCTATAAAGATAATAATACTTGTCCCCTCAAATCATGATATTCCATTCATCATGATGAGGACAAGTCAAAACTCACATGGATGAAGTGGGGGGTGGCCATCATGAAGAAATCAGACACGTTCGGTTCGTTTCGGAATCCCGTGAGTCCAAACAGATAAACTCCAATTTTGTTCCGATGTATTTATATCAATTAATTAATCTAATTAATTAATCATATCAAATACATAATAACATAATTAATTTCTCCAAGAAATAATTATATTCATGAATTAAATAAATGAATTAAATTAATCACCCACTAATGTATTTAATTCATTAGGCCGTAAATTAATTTATCCAATAAATCAATTTAGACATCCAATATCCCAATAAATTAGATATCCAATATTTAATATTCATAATGAGAGAGTAAGCTCGATTAATTCCATTCTCAATCCTATTGCGCAACTCAGTAGGTTTGTCTCAGTTAGCAGTGGGAGGAACCAAAGAGTAGTAGCACCATCTAGCCAGCCTAGAGGCCTACACCGAACCCCAACTGAGAACGAATGATTCAAGAACCATTCTATCGTGAATACCAGTATACGTATAAACCCTTCTTTCAAATGTCCCGATCAAGTTATAAGGTCACGGTCAGTCAAACCCTATCTGTACTTGACTCTATGCATGAGTTAATACAAATCGAGATCATCGAGCTCTCGTGTATCCATTACAACTAGCTCCAATGCTTTGGCCAAAGACTTATGATCTCATCTGCCAATAACCGCATAGGACGTATAACCCGTTCACTAACAGGAGAAAGAATTCCATCTTGGTATTCAGTAGGACCTTCTACTTGCCCATCAAGATGCACGTCGACATTCACCCCCATCTTCTGGTTTTCTGGGTCAAACTACTCTAATGAAAATCTTGAGGTCCCAAGTACATCCCTACCAAATCCTCAAGTGGAAGGTTCACGAATACCTATCACAACCTTTCTATTCCGTCATTGACTGTCCCGGAGTGAAATCCGTGTGACGAATCGAGGGTGAGTCGGTTTGAATATACTAATCCAATTAGCATACCTATAGCGTGTGCTCTACTAACCATTAGTGTTCGACAGGCACTCTCCATGTCAAAAAACACGTCCTACAAGTCTTCACATAAACTTAATGCCCAGTCAAGTTTCATCGACTTGCGAACGATTAATTATTTGAGCTATAAACCTTTCCAGTGCCGATCCCCTTATCCCATAAGGAGTGGAATATTTTGCTCAAATACACATACTAGTTTCTATATACCAGTAACTACCAATAAATAAAGAAGCATCCATTGCCTTATATTAATGATTTACATAATAACAAGTACAATGCCCTCACTCAACATCCCCTTAGTGGCATTCGAGGGCATACTCCTAACAATCTCCCACTTGCACTTAATACCACACACTATGGTATCTAATACCTATGTTCTCCAGATAACGCTCCAATCTAATATGAGAAAGTGGCTTGGTCAGTGGATCAGCGAAGTTGTCGGCTGAGTCTACTCTATGCAGCACAATGTATCCCTTTGCGAACAAATTCTCTCACGATATGATACTCTCTCTCAATATGTTTTGTACCATTATGAAACCTCGTCTCCCAGGCCTGTGCTACCGCTCTATTGTTATTGTACAAAAATGAAAACAGGTAGCACAGTACATGGTGTCACGTGAAGATTACCCAGTAACTTCTTAACCCTTCCTTTGGAGGCCTTCGAGACCGCTTTATACTCAGCCTAACAGGTGGAATCAGCAATCGCGCTACACTGGGAACTATGCCAAGATACTTCTAGGTCACAAGTCATCCAGGAATAAGTCTAGAGGGGGGATGAATAGACTTATTGAAACTCTTAAACTCTTTTTCACAAAGAGTAAGTTTCTTCAGCTGATAGATATGCAAATGACTTAGAGTCGTTTGTTCTCAATACGTGCGGAAGTCAGCTGATGATGAATACAAAGCTACTAATGAAACACTTAACAATGAATGCAGCGGTTAAAGTATGATGTTATAAAACAGTAAAATACGCAGGCAGTTATAGTTGCCTCAGAGGTGGGGTAATCCTCTACTAATCCACTTTTCTCCAAACCAGCTGGAGATGAATTCACTATAATTGTCAACCAGTGATAAAGATTACAGTGATTCAACCAAATTACAACAGCTTCCAACCAGTGGAAATCCTTGCCGTTGCAACACTGTTGACTGCCTTGCACCTCTTGATCCGCGATCCTTGGATGCCTTTACAGTCTCGAACTTCAACCAGTGAAGTACCCCGAACTCAGGATTAAAGACCTGAGTTGTTATCTTCTCCAACTAAGAGCTTCTTCAAGTATGAACTTTTGAGAACTGCTCTTTTCACGATGCTATATTTCGCTTTTCGATTGCTTAAAATGCTTTGATTGCTTGAGATTTAGTTCGCACCGATGTTGTGTGTTTTGCTCAACTTCAAATCTTCGGATATATATAGGTCACGATCTCTGAGCATTTCCTTCATAGCCGTTGCAAATCTTTTCAACAAATCCGTCCGTTGGAAAGGTAGACTTCATTGTTTTCTTTCTGAACGTTTCAAGGCTGGATTCCCATATTTTAATCCATCTTTCGACTGTTGTGAAGGCTTTGCATGTGAGGCGCCGTATCTTGTGAATATAAAAGGTTTAAAGTCTTCAGTGGTAGGCCTGGATGAATTATTTAATTCATATCCTTTGCGGGAATCTCTCCAATATGTCTCTTCATGCTTGCATGTGACTTTCCGTAATATTTGACTATTCAACGCATGCTGACGTGGACTTGGAGTACTTGGCTGATCTCAAGTAGGCTGGTGTACAGTCAACTTTTTTGCAGTCTGGACTTCTCTGATGGTGACTATTTGGGACTCGCCTGATCAGATGGCTTGTCTGAGGTCACTTGACTGCAGTCTGGTCAAGCATCTCTAATTAACTTTGTTGACCAGGACTTCTCTGACTTGACTCGGCTGTACCTCTTTGTTAAATTCAGCTGTACTTTTGTACTTAGCCGATTTGAGCCTAACTTATTTTGGCCTATAGAAGATACTCATTTGGTTCTTCTTTACATTTTGCCAAGTATTAAACTTAACATAATTTGGCCTATGGAAGATACTCAATTGGTTCTTCCTTACATTTTTGCCAAGTAATAAACATTTGAATTAAATTAATGACATCATCAAAATCTAACAAGTATTCCTACCAAATTTCCCCTATTTTGATGATGGCAAAACTTAAGCAAACTATTCAAATAAACAAGTCGGCACTTGAGTGCAAGACACAAACTAAAATCAGTCTAGTTTTGAGACAACTGGGAATTGTCATTCAAAAGACTGTTATAAAATTTTCTCTGAATTGTTTACAATTACAAGTCTTTCAATGATCAAAAATATTTACAGAAAATTATACAAGTACAAAAATGAATATAAAACAAATCATCTGCCTCTGCCTCTTCGAATAGGCTGCTTGGCAGGTTTGATAGGTTTAGCTCCAATTGGTCTTATCTTAACAGGAACAAGACCATATTTTATTCTAACAACAAGAGCGGCAAAGTCTTGCTCTTCTTGAGAGGAAAACTTATTCTCATCACACAGTTTCTTTATTTTTCTTTGAAGTGCAAGTTCATCCAAATCATCATTTTCCAAGGTAGGAGGTTCTTTCGGCCTGAAAGGAGGGATCATTGGATATGCATTGCATTTTTTTGCATGTTTTAGAAGGACAGCCCAGAGTTTTGGATGTGCTTCCTCCATGAAGTTAATGAAAATCTGATGTGGGGAGCAACTATTGTCCTGGAGTAACTCCCAGATATAGAAGTCTCTGATAAACTTGTTCTTTGCAGTTCCCCACATAGGTAAAGCTTCGATGGGGAGGAAATCTTCAACACGCCATAACTCTCTGCCTTCCCATTCTAGTGTAGGCTCGGATCCACTTCGGATCCTCCTTCTTTTGACTGCAGACTGATCATCAGCCTGTTCTGATTCTGCTTCTCCCCTTTTTTTAGCTGAACATGTCTCAGCAGTGATCAATTGGATATCTTGCCTCTTCTTAGTCCTCATCTCTTGAACATTCCCTAATTTCTCCTTGTTTGCTTCCTTCCCCCTGAACCCTTTCTTCCCCCTTTTTGCCAGCATCAACCACGGTGGTCAATTACTGCTCCATTCGATGCATCCAGTCAGACATTCCAAAAGGCATTCTGTTATTTGTAGGAGGAGGTGGTTGAGGGACGTCCCGCTGCAGCAAGGTGTCGATCTTTGCATTGATAGACTGCAAGTCAGGAGTGATTTGAGAAGCATGTAGTTCTCCAACAGAGTCTTTAACTATCTGTCTGATCAGCTTGGTCATCACAGGTGAAATTTGTGATGTCGGTGGAGAATGCTCGCCTGAACCTTCTACTCCTGCAGGTAGGTGTGTGGACGACCCACCTTTCTGCAGACTCCTGTCTGCAGCTGGCATTCCAGATGCGGTCTGTTCAGGGGTCCCCGATCTGGAGTCTTCAGCCAATTCTGCATCTAGGCTGGTATACCGGGCAGGCGCCCCATCCTTGTCTGTAGCCTCTTTTCTGGCTCCTTCTCTTGCTCCTCCTCTTTTTCTTCTTCTTCTTTTTCTAACTCCTTCTCTCCTTCTTCCTTCTTTTCTTCCTTTTCAACATTCTCTTTCTCTTTCTCAGCTTCTTTTTCTCCTCCTTCATCCTTACCATCATCATCATCATCATCATCATCATCATCATTATCATCCCTATCTTTTTCATCATCCTCCTTTTCTTCTCCATCCTCCTGATCAACTTCTTCTCCATCTTCTTCTTCTTGATCTACTAATTCCACAGTTTTTTCAACTTCTTCTTCTCCAGTTTCTTTTTCAACTAAGGTATTTTCTTCTTCCCTTTCTTCCTGTCTCTCTTCTTCATCATCAATGACAATAATTTCTTCTTCTTCTACTTCTTCATCCACTTCTTCTATTCTTATCTCTTTTTCTTCTTCCTCCTCTTCTTCTTCTTTACCAAAGGATTCATTAAAAATGCTATACATAATAGAGTGGATAAATTGGTCCATGTTGGTTTTGAAATTAGACATGAACCAATTTTCCTGAAGAATCAAAATTGTGCCTGACACTTTGCAAAAATGTATCAGCACATCTTCTGTGGCTTGGGGATATCCCCAACCACTTACTTCAACATAAGCTTGAAGTTCAGTGAAAGAAAGTGATTTAAAGGTTTTCCATTCTTCAAAAATATGGACAAAAGAGTGTTTTAGAGCTTATGGTTTAACCAACTGAAGTTCCTCTAAGGATAAGTTAAAAATATTGTTGTCCAGCAAGTGAAAAGTGTAATTTGCCTTAGGTATAGAAATTATTAAACCTGCTTTCTATTCTTCTGAGATGAATGTTGGAGTGAGGAGAGGAACGATCTGGGTCTCCAGGCTGCCCGGAGCAGGCTGGTCCTCCAGGTGGATAGGTGACCTAGCTGCAGGACTGGGAAATTATTCTGGCTGCTCCTCTTGGCTGAACTGCAATCGCCTGGGCCTTTTAGGAGATGGTTCTGGTGAGGAATAAATGATTGATGGCTCACCAGGGGCTGGTCCCCTTCTTTTGAAATGAAGAGCTATTGGCGTATTGTCCGATTCTGTCTCAGACTGGGCTGCAGGTGGGTTGCTGGCTGCAGCCTGGTCTGACTCGTCTGATGAAGGGTATTTGTAGGAAGGTCCCTTATCAGACAGCTGTTTTATCATCTGAGCTGCTCTTCTACCGCTTCCGAGTCTCCTCAATGTCTCTTGGTCTAGATAACCAAGTCTCTTGTTGATGTGGAAGGGGTTAGTATTTCCCTTCGCCACACTCAGCTTCTCCAGGATCCAACTTAGCTGCGTTCTGAATGCCAGCTTGGATCTGAACTTCTTCTCATCAACAAACCATTCGGCCTTGTTGACCTCGCGTACCAACTGCCTGAAAATGTATTATGTCCAGTCAATCGGCTCGTCCTGAATTAGTGCTCCCAGCACCATGAATTTAGCCGACGACAGTTGGTCGTAGCTTCCGGCCATACCCATGACGATTTTATTGGTGATGTCCAACACATACCGATACACCTTTTTAATTTCGCTCCTCTTGGTGGTGAGCTTTAGCTTCTCCGGCTGGTCGACCGCCTTAATCTTCAGCCAAGTATCGGCTGCGTTCTGCTTGAGGGCCTCGACCGCTATGCCACGATTCTTCATTCCAAAAACTATTTGGATCGTCTCCGGCGATATGTCAACTTGTACTCCGCCGACAGTGCTCCTAATTCCCGCTTCAATCACATGGGCTTTGCGGAAAAATGCGATAACGTCCTCCTTGTACAGGTGTTTAGGACTGATATCCAAAAATGGATAGTTCCCATTCTTCTTCATCGAGCGGATAAGGTCAAGCACATCGTAGTTCTCCAGATTCGATTCCAAAAGTCCTTCAAAATCAACGACCAGAGAAAAAATGATCTGGTCCTTGACAGCCTTCATGTTTACGCCTTCAAAGTAAGCTTCCATTCCTGCAGTAGGAGATTTCTTAGTGTATTTAGAGTTTAAAGGAATTTCTGCTCTTTAAATTAGGGTTTTTTGAAAGACTGGTAAAGGTAAAGTGAGGGGTTTTTTCATCCTTAAAAAGAAGATGAAACAACACTGGAATTAAATAATCATTTATTTTAAATCGGTGGTCCGCCTTTTGAGATTCCTTTTAAAGTTCAAATTTTAATCGGTGGTCCAGGTTTTGAGTTTGAAAATGGACGGTTGGATTTTAATTGGTTACAGTGGAGGTCGATTTAACCTGTGATTGCCATGTGTATTTAAAGCATATAGTATTATGCCATTTATGAAGCAAAATTAATATGATATTTTCATACATATAGCAGATAGTAATTTAATATTTAGAAGTCGGTCAGGATTAGAAAACTTAGCTGGTTGATCGTTGATCGTTGACTGTTCTGCATCAGGTGAGTTGACTCCTTTGACTTCTCGTCTAAGATTTGATCAGCTAGGTTTCTTCGTTTGTCCTCCGTCTTCTTATCTGCATCAGGTGGGTTCTGATTCCTGCGATCAGCTAAGTCCTTCCTTCGTCTGATCTGCTTCAGCTGGATTTTTCTTCTGTACTAGATTCCCAATCTAGTAAACCAATTTCTCTGCTCAGATCCAAAAACCTTTCTTCTGGCAAAGGTTTGGTGAAGATATCAGCAATTTGTTAGTCTGTGCTGACTCTTTCAACTCTGACTCTCTTGTTAAGCACGTGATCTCTAATGAAATGATGCTTAACATCAATGTGATTGGTCCTTGAATACAAAACTGGATTGTTGGTTATTGCAATAGCACTGTTGTTGTCACACCAGATAGGGACTTCATTGGCAATGATGTTGTAGTCCCTTAGCTGTTGTCTGATCCACAAGATATGGGCACAACAACTACCTGCAGCTAGGTATTCTGACTCTGTGGTGGAGATAGAGTTAGAAACCTGCTTCTTGCTAAACCAGGTTATCAGTCTGGTTCCTAGGAATTGGCATGTTCCACTAGTGCTTTTCCTATTAATTTTGCATTCTACAAAATCTGCATCTGAGTATCCTGATAGCTCGAAGTTATCGTACTTTGGATACCATAGTCTAACATTGACTGTAGACTTAAGGTATTCAATTATTCTCTTGGTTGCATCTTGGTGCGACTGCTTAGGCTTGGATTGAAATCGCGCACAAACTCCTACGGCATAAGATATGTCTGGCCTGCTTGCAGTGAGGTATAACAATGATCCAATAAGTCCTCTGTAGTGGGTTGAGTCCACTGATATGCCTTCCTCATCTGCACCTAGGTGAGTACTTGTGCTCATAGGGATTCTTGCTGGCTTGGCTGATTCCATTCCAAATCTTTTGATTAGATCTCTGGTATATTTGGCTTGATTGATGAAAATTCCATTTTCCATCTGCTTGACTTGTAATCCAAGAAAGAAGTTAAGCTCTCCCATCATACTCATCTCAAACTCTCCTTGCATGAGGTTTGAGAATTTCTCACACAGCTCTGGGTTGGTTGAGCCAAATATAATATCATCCACATATATCTGAACTATCAATATGTGGCCTTCGTGCTCCACTCTGAATAAGGTTTTGTCCACCTTTCCTTTGCAGAAACCGTTCTTCTCAAGAAATACAGATAGGGTTTCATACCAAGCTCTTGGTGCTTGCTTAAGTCCATATAGAGCTTTCAGTAACTTGTAGACTTTGTCTCCTTTGATAAATCCTGGGGGCTGCTCCACATAGACTTCTTATTCTAGGATGCCATTTAGAAATGCACTCTATACATCCATCTGGTAGACTTCAAAATCCTTGAACGCATCATATGCGAGGAATAGTCTGATGGCTTCTAGTCTTGCAACAGGTGCATAGGTTTCATCAAAATCTATTCCTTCACACTGTGCATATCCTTTAGCAACAAGTCTGGCTTTATTCCTAACAACAGCTCCATCTTTGTCACTCTTGTTTTTGTACACCCATTTGGTGCCAATAACCTTCTTATGATCTGGTCTGTCTGTTAGTACCCAAACATTGTTCCTTTCCATTTGCTCAAGTTCCTCTTGCATGGCATTTATCCAAGAATAGTCCTCCAAATCTTGTTCTGTTTTCTTTGGTTCTATCTATGACATGAAGCAAGAGAACATTGCCATTCCTGCAGGTAGGGTAGACTGTCTTGTCTTAACTCCATCAGTCAGCTTCCCAATGATTTGTTGGATTGAATGGTCTTTCAGCCACTTGGGTATATCTTCTTCTTCAGGGTCTGTTCCCCCTGTAGATTTGCTCTGGTGGATTTCCTCTCTATCTGCATCAGCTTGGTTCTGGTCTCCTTGGTCTGCAACTGGATCAGCTACCGTCTTGTCATCTGCAGGTTGGGATCTGGTCTGGTCTGCATATGAGTCTTTATCGGCAACAGATGAGTCTTCATCAGCGGCAACTGGATCAGGTAGGTTTGGTGTTCCTGTCTGATCTGCAGTTGGTTCTTCAGCAGCTACAGTTGGGTCATTGGGATGATCTGTAGATAAGTCCACCATTCCTGTGTCATGTACAATGACTTCTTCGAGGGTTGCTGTTTTGAGCTTATTCCCAATTAGCTCAACTTGTTTCCTGTACTCAACAGTAGATTCATCAAATACAACATGGGGTGTTTCCTCCACAACTAAGGTTCTTTTGTTAAAGACTCTATATGCCTTGCTTCTTTATGAATATCACATAAAGAGACCATCATCAGTTTTAACATCAAAGGCATTTAGTTGTGTTTTACCGTTGTTGTGGATGAACACTTACAACCAAAAATATGAAAGTAAGCAATAGTAGGAGTTCTATTATTCTAAACCTCATAGGGAGTTTTGCCATGTCTCCATACTATCATACTCCTGTTTTGAGTATGGCAAGTTGTGTTGACAGCTTCAGCCCAGAACTTCTTGGGCAGGTCTGCTTCTGCAATCATGGACCTGGCTGCTTCCTTTAGGGTTCGGTTTCTCCTTTCAGCAACACCATTCTGCTGGGGGGTCCTTGTAACACCCCAATTCTCAAATGGGACATTACATGTCGTAGAACCCTCGTGAGGTCTACCAGGCTAACACATGACACATATTCAGTATAAGAAAAAAAATCCCAAAGACACAATCACTAATGTAAAAAAAATGGGCCGCGGCCTCGGCCAAAACGTTTTAATAGAAGTACGGGAAAGTATAAGTCGATACCATGTCATTGCCAACGCAGGGGACTTTAACCGAATACAATAAAACCATTTAAATTCCAATACTCAGACAATATAAATGACCAAACATAATTAAAGACTCGAGCCTCATAATCATGCCAACCCATCTTTTGTGTGCATGTCCCGTGCCTACTCCTTAGCTCTCCCGGTACCTGAAATGCATAAGATGCATTTCCCCCATTTAAGGGGTTAGCATTCGAATAGCTAGTGTAAGTACACAATTACACAACATTATATACAAATACGATTTTACACAATCATCTCAGTCAGAAATCAATTGCCATAAATATTCCGGAATACTACATTGGCAATCAAATCAGTTTCCAATCATCACGATATCACAAAATCACAACTGGTATCCCGTGGTCGTACCCCTTAATATCGACCCCCAGACATCCCGTCGAACGCTCCGGGTGGGATACCACTTCCGCGGCCGTACCCCTTAGTATCGACCCCCAGACATCCCGTCGGACACTCCGGGTGGAAGTTCAACCACGCACGCACCCAAGTCCACTTCCGCGGCCGTACCCCTTAGTATCGACCCCCAAACATCCCGTCGGACACTCCGGGTGGAAGGAACACAACTCACGCACCCGAAAACCAAAATTCATCATTCATTTCGAAAACACAACATACATAACGTAATGTAATACATATACTTGACTTGGTTAACACGACGTGAAGAAAAACGGTGAACGGAAAGGTTTTGGCCCGAATAATCTTCACAAATCCGATCCTAACACAATAACGATAAACAACCAATCTTAAAACTACGAAAACGTAGGAATACATCCTAGTTCTACCCGCTGGAACAATTCGTCGAACATTACTAGGGTGTCGTCGATTATAAGTGACGAACAATGGAAAAATCGGAGTTTAAAACCACAAATCCTCAATAAAAATGAAGGATTACAAGTACATGATTGATGTTTAGCAATAATCCATGACAATTCGGATTGAAAGAGTCAAATCACAAGAAATCCCCAAAATTTCCCCAAAATCTCAAAACAAGGGTTTCAGTGATTCTTACCTTGATTCGTATGGTGGAAAATGTTAAGAACTTGAAGAATTCACGCAAGGAATGCACGGATGGTAGTGGATGATGATATTTGGTCGGAATCGGCCCTAACCCTCATCTGGAATCGCTCAGAGCCGAAGAGAATAAGTAATGATGGAAAATGACGAAGTTGGTCTGTTGCTGTCCTATTTATATTAAATAGGCTTAGCGCACGCTACGCACAAGAATTGGTGTGCGCTAACGGGGTGTGGAAATGCAGTCAGCCTACTGTCCTCTCGTTAGCGTATGCAAGCTAACAAGATTAGCGTGCGCTAATGCTAGAAATTAGCGTGCGTTAACGCTAAATTAGCGTACGCTATCTGGTCCAGTACAGAAATACTGAACCTTCTGCCCAGTCCGCTGAAATCGTTAGCGCACGCTACGAACTCCAAGTTAGCGTACGCTAACCACGCAGCAATAGCGCACAAAAGGAAACCAGGAGTAGCGTGCGCTACTCAGGCAGCAGTCCAGTACTGTTCATTGCTGTCGATAGTACAAAAAGTCGAAATGCGAAGCAAGGCCAGAATCCAGAAACACAAACATGGAATATTCAAGACGAAAGAGTTAAGCGCTGAAAGGAAATACATTTCCGACCACCATAGAGTCCGTAATACGACAAAGAAAGTGAAATTCCCTAAACTTATGGAAAATTACAAAAATAGCCCAAGTGCCCGAAAATCACGATACGACGTCGGACTAACAAACCGAAAGTTTCAACACGACCAAATCAACCATACAAACTTATGCAAACCAAGAAACAACGAAAACGAACGAGTTTTACGGGAATCGAACGTACATGCGACTAGATATAATTCAAGATAAAATTACGTAAAAACATCCTCGAAACTCGACCAAACGGAAAAACTCCAAGAACAAAATAGGTTCAGAATCCCAAAACAGTAACAAGCGAGTCGTCCGAAACGAACATATCCCAAAAATAGAAATTACCAAAAATAGAAAGTACAGATATTACATTCTCTCCCCCTAAAAATAAGTTTCGTCCCGAAACTTACAACGCGAATAACTCGGGGGTATCTCAACTGCATACTCTCTTCCATCTCCCATGTGGCTTCCTCGGATCCATGCCTCGACCATTAAACTTTAACCAAAGGAATGGTTTTGTGTCGAAGTTGCTTCACCCGACGCTCTAAAATCTGAATCGGCCTCTCCTCGATGGTAATGTCGGGTCCCAACTCGATCTCTCCGAAATCAATAACATGGCTAGGGTCCGGCACGTACTTCCTAAGCTGGGAAACATGAAATACATTATGCACGTGACTCAGGGACGGCGGCAAGCCTAACCGATAGGCAAGCTCTCCAACTCTCTCTAAAATCTCGAACGGTCCAATATATTTCGGACTAAGATTACCCTTCCGACCGAAACGGTAAACTCCCCGCGTCGGCGACACCTTAAGCAAGACATGATCTCCCACCTCAAACTCCAACGGCCGGCGACGCGTATCATCATAAGACTTCTGCTGACTCTGGGCCGTCAACAACCTATCGCGAATCAGAGCAATCTTCTATCTCGTCTCAACTACTATATCAGGCTCGGTACCAATCAGCTCGGACGCATCGTCCCAACACAACGGCGATCTGCACCTCCTCCCATACAATGCCTCAAATGGTGCCATTTTGATCGAGGCGTGCCAACTATTATTGTACGTAAACTTGATCAACGGCAAGTGCGACTCCCAATCATCCTTCCAATCTAAGGCACAGGCTCTCAACATATCCTCCAGTGTCTGGACTCTGAATGCCCGTCAGTCTGAGGGTGGTAATACGTACTCAATCTCAACTCAGTCCCCAAAGCTCGATGAACAGCTTGCCAAAAATGTGATACAAACTGGCCATCTCGATCCGAACCAATACTCCTAGGAGTCCCATGCAATCTCACGATCTCTGCAATAAATACTCGTTCCATCCTCTCCGGTACCCAAATGTCCTTAATACCCAGGAAATGAGCTGATTTGGTTAGTCGATCGATAATAACCCAAATCATATTCATTCCAGTCCGAGTCCTAGGCATCCCGGTAATGAAATCCATAGAGATGTCTTCCCACTTCCATTTTGGAATGGGAAGCGGTCGTAGCAACCCCGCGGGCCGCTGATGCTCAATCTTAACCTGCTGACAGGTCAAACACTTCGCCACAAACTCGCCAACGTCCGCCTTCAAATTGCTCCACCAGTAGTTACTCCTCACATCCCTGTACATTTTGCACGTACCAGGATGTATGGAGTATGGCGTAGTATGAGCCTCACTCAAAATCTTCTGCCTCAACTCAATGTCATTCGGTACACATAATCTGCCGCGAAACCTCAAAACGCCATCATCCTGAACTACAAATCCAGGGGCCTTCCCTTCCTCAAATCCTCCCTCAATTATACCAAAAACGGATCATCATACTGTTTCGCCTTGATATCATCAGTCAAGGACGAAGTGATCTCCAATGCACATAACTGACCCTGAACTCTCTGAACCCAAACCTCGATATTCTGACAAATCAAATCTTGTTGGATCCTGCTCTATGGTGTAAGTACCTCTAACATCTGTAATGCCATTAGTTTCCGGCTCAACACATCATCCACTACATTAGCCTTACCCGGATGATAAAGTATCTCGAGGTCTTAATCTTTAATTAGTTCCAACCATCTATGCTGCCTCATATTCAACTCTTTCTGACTGAAGATATACTTCAGACTCTTGTGATCCGTAAAAATCTTACATGACGACCCATAGAGATAATGCCTCAATATCTTTAAGGCGAAAACGACCGCAGCTAACTCCAAATCATGCGTGGGATAATTTACCTCATAAGGTTTCAACTGGCGGGACGCATAAGCAATCACCTTGTCTTTCTGCATTAAAACACATCTGAGCCCAAGGCCCGAAGCATCACTATACACCACGAAATCCTCTTTCCCCTGAGGCAATGCTAAAATGGGTGCGGTAGTCAATCGTCTCTTCAACTCGTCAAAACTATCCTGTCTGTCTGCGGTCCACTCGAACTTCTGAGTTTTCTGGAGTAACTGAGTGAGCGGTCTAGCGATCTTAGAAAATCCCTCAATGAACCTACGATAATATCCTGCAAGTCCCAGAAAACTTCTCACTTCCTTCACATTCTTGGGCGGTTCCCATTCCATCACCGCCTCTATCTTCTTTGGATCTACCCGAACTCCCTCCGCTGAGATCACGTGCCCGAAGAACATCACTTCCTTGAGCCAAAACTCACACTTAGAGAACTTCGCGTACAACTGCTCAGTTCTCAAAGTGTCCAACACAATCCGGAGATGTAAAGCATGCTCCTCTTGACTCTGGGAATAGATAAGGATGTCGTCGATAAAGATGACTACGAATTTGTCCAAATACTCGATAAAAACTTTGTTCATTAACTGCATGAACACAGCCGGGGCATTGGTCAGCCCGAAAGGCATAACCACAAACTCGTAATGGCCATATCTCGTCCGAAAGGCAGCTTTCGGTATATCGCTGTCCCGAATCCTCAACTGGTAGTAGCTGTAACACCCCAAACTAGGCGGATATTACAGTGCCGTGAATCCCCGACTGGGACCCACCAGGCAAATGAAAATGATGAATTAAATAATATAATTGTAGTACCGAACCACATTATATTACCAAGTACTCCGATGAGGAGTTTAAGTACAACACACCAGGACAAAACCGAATACTAGTATATATTTTATATGGAGATAAAATACACCACCCTGAACAATTAAACATCTCAAACGGAATTTGCAGCGGAAAATACAAATGACGGACATGACTGAAATGACTGAAACAAACGGAATAGCTGGGGCCCCTACTAGTATCACTAGGACTCCTCGCCGTCAGCATGCTCTTCCCGTGCCTTTGCCTTGCCGTGACCTGAAAACAAAAATTCCCCAAACGGGGTCAGTTACACAGAACAACAATCCTCAAGGGTTGAAATTACACAATCATGATATATCTGAAGTTATGAAATATCCTTAGTTATGAATTACGCTGAAGAGGAGTGCCATAGTACGCCCGTAGTGTTCTGTGCAAGTGTACAAGACGGATGACCGGACACACCCGTCCTTGTACCTAATTAGTCTCACGGAGGTAATCGTTACCGTGTGCACAGTCCAATGTATCACTCCCAATACATGGCCATCATGTGCCCGACTAAAAATTCCACACATCCGCACCCGGCCACGCAATATGAACCCAGAAGGTCATATGAACGAGAATGACCATAATGAATATCAATGAATAATAATAATCGACAAAGTCAAGAATGACTCACCGATATGAAAGTGATAATGAAGTGATTGATAGTTTCAATGAAATGATTGGAACCGTTCCTCGCTAATGAAGTGATTATTCGACAATTACAAGTCTCAATATGATTAATACAATGATGAATGAGTTATGATTATGAATGATCAACAACAAAAGGAATGAATATCCTTTTAACCGAGTAAGAATTAACTTACACAATACCGATGAAGAATGTCCTTCCACGAACAAATGTCCTAAATGAAGTGTCGGTCGCTCGAACAACCTTAATTCAATACAATTACCAACAATCCGTTCAATATACGAATTAAACACGAATATAACGAACTCAAAACGTCGATACGATTAAACCAAGTTCATTGGGGCATTATATCGAACACTTTGTGGCCAACTTCGATTGATTACAACTAAACCTCAATAATACCAACCTCAAATCCCCAAGAAGTGTTTCAAACCAACAAAACATCTTCAATACAATCAATAATCCGTTATGAATATCCAAAAACGTGATTATAACAACAATTAATCGAAAATCCCCAAATCCAACTCGATATTCAAAGTGTTCTTGAATAATCCATCAATAATCCAATGAATCTATATACAAACTCATAATCATATGCATATCCCTTAATATAACATGATTATCGCGTCCAAAACATCATATCTCAACACAAAATCGAAATCCAAGATGTTGAAGAAATTACCTCTTGAAGATCCAACCACTTCGATCCGAAGAACACGAGTTAAATCGAGTATCCAAGCTTCCCAAATGAATGAAGATGATGAAAAATACACACTCAAATGATTGATGATGGCAAAATCTCTCCCTCAACCCTCTCTCTCGGATAAAAGTTGGAGAAATGAAGAAATGAGGAAAAATGTCCCGGCCAAAACCTTATATACTGCCGGAAGTTACGGCCGTAACTCGGCCCTCTTACGTCCGTAACATTCCAGGTCAATGGCCTTACGGCCGTAACCGGCCAACTCGTACGGCCGTAACTCGGCTTCGTCCGAAAGCCTGCCGACAGACTTACGGCCGTAACCGCTCCTGAGTTACGGGCGTAACCCGCCTTCGTCAAAAACATCTGCCGACATCCTTACGGCCGTACCCGCACACCTTACGGGCGTAACTCGGATGATACGGCCGTATCCGGCCAAACTTACGGGCGTAAGCCCCCTTCGTCGAAAATGACCAGGCACCTTGCCTGCAGCGTACGGCCGTATCCGGCCAAGCCTTACGGCCGTACCTTCCTCGACTTACGGCCGTATGCCGCAACCCTTACGGCCGTAAGTCCCCCCTTGCCCGACAACACCTGAATTTACGAAGACCACTTACGGCCGTATCCAACCCTCCTTACGGCCGTAACTCGCCTTCGGCCAAAATGCCTGGGCAGCCTGCTGGACCACGTACGGCCGTAACCGGCCAAGCCTTACGGCCGTACCTGCTCAACTTACGGCCGTATTCCGAAACCTTACGGCCGTAAGTCCCGTTCGTCCAAAATGGCCTGAAATCAACGAACCCTTGTTACGGCCGTAACCCAAAGTCCTTACGGCCGTAACTCAATGCTGGCCAAGGTGAAAAATCCGATAACTCCGATTCCTCGCTACGACTGATGAATGATCCGACATATCATACGAATGTGAAAGTGAACAAGTCTAACACAAGCCAAAGATGATACTCCCAGTACAAGGCTATCAATCACAATGAAAATGATAATACTCCCGTCTCGGTCTATAAACGGAGATGAAATGACGATCGGTAACTGATATACGATTACAACATGCCAACAGTGAACACAAATGAATGAATCATGAATGATGAGTGATTATTAATGAGTGAGAATTACTGAGTGACAATTACAGACTGATAATTACTGAATGAAAATGAGTGAATTACAACCGGGTATTACAATAGCCCGATCGTAAATCAATCTTCGAAAAGACTATCGATCCCTGAAGCTCATCAAACAAGTCGTCGATCCTGGGCAAAGGGTACTTGTTTTTGATGGTCAACTTGTTTAATTATCGGTAGTCGATGCATAAACGAAGCGATCCATCCTTCTTCTTAACAAAAAGTACGGGCGCACCCCAAGGCGATGCGCTCGGTCGAATATACCCTTTATCTAACAATTCCCCCAACTGATTCTTCAATTCTAACATCTACTATGGTGCCATACGGTATGGCGCTCGAGAAACGGGAGCCGCATTCGGATAAAGATCAATAGGAAACTCAACCTCTCGCTGTGGTGGTAATCCCGGCAAGTCATCTGGAAATATGACGGGGTACTCGCTGACAACTGGAATCGACGACATGTCGACTCCACCATCCTCCGCCTACAAAGCGTAACACCAATAGCCGACACAACCATGATTCAAAAGTTTCATCGCCTTCAAGGCGCTAATCACACTTCCCGATCTACCCGGTTTACAACCGACGAGAGTATGCTTGGTGCCGTCCTCAGCCACTATCGAGATGGTGCGAGTCCGATAATTCATGATAGCACCGTGACGATCCAACCAATCATCCCCGAGGATCAAATCCTCACCCTTAAGATCTATAACAATAAGGTTCGAGGGCCAATCTCGGCTCCCGATCCTCACTGGACAATCCCTAACTTCTCGGTCCCCAACCATACGATCCCCGCTAGGCGTACCCACTACAAATGGTTCGCACTCAAACAAGCAGTCAATACTAATACGACACATACAATCCGAAGCAATAAAAGAATGAGTAGCACCCGAATCGAAAAGCACCGAAACTGGATGAGAAAGGATCTGAGTGGTACCTTGATGCCACTGGAACATCTGTCTCCTCCGTGCGCCTCATCTGATATAACCGAGGGTGGACTGAGTCCGAACTAGATGCAGTTCGGCAGTCCGGCTGACCCCGACCCCTACCATGGCCCGAACTCTGAGGAACATGAGTAACTGGAGTCTTCTGATCAATACTGTGCTCTCTCTGAACGGCGGTGGTAGTCGGAGCTCTGGCAGCCATGGTGGCTCTCTCACAATGTGCTACTCGGTGTCCGGTCTGCCCGCAAGTAAAGCAAGTAACTGGAGGAGAAGGGCAATCCTTCATTAAATGCTCATATTGGTTGCAGTTATAACAAACCCTGCCACCAGAAGCAACAGACTGGACTGAACGATTACCCTGTGATCCCCCAGCCTGATAAAACGACCTCTTCCCAGGTGTAGGGATAGACTGTGCTCTCAAAAATCGACCACTCTTGCCGGATGAAAAACTGCCAACTGTTTTCTGTTTCTTGGTCTCGGTACCCAACTCTGATTCCGGTGCGGCCATCTCGATCGCTAGAGCGCGATCATGATATTCCTTCAAAGTGACACACATGAGCGGTGCTATACTCTGCCTGATATGCGATTTCATGCGCACATTGAAATAACGGATCTTGTCGGCCTCGGTCCTCACCTGATCTTTCACAAATCCTAATTGCTGATTATAAGTGATGATGGCTTGAGAAATAGGCACATCCTGAGGTGTAGCGGTGAAGAACTCCACAATTCTGCGCTCCTTAACTGGCGGTGGACAATATTCTGCTTCCATAGCAGCCTTAAATTCCTCCCAAGTGGCCTGGCGGTCTCTGGGCGTCACAGCCTCCCACCATTCCGCAGCTTCCTTATCCAGGAGGTACTGAGCAATATGTACCCTCCTGTCATCGGGACAAGCTATGGCATCAAAAGTCCTGCCCAACTGAAAGAGCCAATTCTTCCAACCTAGGGAGTCCGAAGAACCAGTGAAGCGAGGGGGGATGCATCTTAGTTACTATCTGCAGCCATTTACTAGCTTCGTCCTCTGGAGTCGGGGGCGGATTTTGGCGTCCACCCTGGGCTATCTGAGTGAGTTGGACTACCAACTGCTGAAGTACGGTACTAGCCCCGGCGTCGGCGTTATTACCCGACGGAACTGAATGAGAAGCCGAATCCGCAGAGGACTGAGAAAGTGAGCCTTCCTCATCATTAGCACCACGACCACGGCCTCGGACGCGTCCCCTAGCTGGTCTACCACGACCTCTCAACATACTGAAGAAAATACGAAAAGGACAAGATCAGAAAGATTCACAATTTACAAAATCGGTATCACAATTCACAATTCCGAACAACACAAGAAAATGAATTACAGAAGTATAAGAGTTCGAGGAGACTTATAGCCACGGGTTGCACAAAAAGACGGTAGCATGATGATATTAGGCTCAACGACTGACTCAAACGACTTAACTGATAGACCCAAAATTAACTGACAGCCTAGGCATTCAAAACCTAGGCTCCGATACCTAAAATGTAACAACCCAATTCTCAAATGGGACATTACACGCCGTAGAACCCTCGTGAGGTCTACTAGGCTAACACATGACACATATTCAGTACAAGAAAAAAAAATCCCAAAGACACAATCACTAATGTAAAAAAAATGGGTCGCAGCCCCGGCCAAAACGTTTTAATAGAAGTACGGGAAAGTATAAGTCGATACCATGTCATTACCCATTCAGGGGACTTTAACCGAATACAATAAAACCATTTAAATTCCAATACTCATACAATATAAATGACCCAACATAATTAAAGACTCGAGCCTCATAATCATGCCAACCCATCCTTTGCGTGCATGTCCCGTGCCTGCTCCTCAGCTCTCCCGGTACCTGAAATGCATACGACGCATTTCCCCCATTTAAGGGGTTAACATTCGAATAGCTAGTGCAAGTACACAATTACACAACATTATATACAAATACAATTTTACACAATGATCTCAGTCAGAAATCATTTGCCATAAATATTCTGGAATACTACACTGGCAATCAAATCAGTTTCTAACCATCACGATATCACAAAATCACAACTGGTATCTCGTGGCCGTACCCCTTAGTATCGACCCCCATACATCCCGTCGGACACTCCGGGTGGAAGTTCAACCACACACGCACCCAAGTCCACTTCCGCGGCCGTACCCCTTAATATCGACCCCCAAACATCATGTCGGACACTCCGGGTGGAAGGAACACAACTCACGCACCCGAAAACCACAATTCATCATTCATTTCGAAAACACAACATACATAACGTAATGTAATACATATACTTGCCTTGGTTAACACGACGTGAAGAAAAACGGTGAACGGAAAGGTTTTGGCCCGAATAATCTTCAAAAATCCAATCCTAACACAATAACGATAAACAACCAATCTTAAAACTACGAAAACATAGGAATACATCCTACTTCTACCCGCTGGAACAATTCGTCGAACATTACTAGGGTATCGTCGATTATAAGTGACGAATAATGGAAAAATTGGAGTTTAAAACCACAAATCCTCAATAAAAACGAAGGATTACAAGTACACGATTGAAGTTTAGCAATAATCCATGAAAATTCGGATTGAAAGAGTCAAATCACTAGAAATCCCCAAAATTTCCCCAAAATCTCAAAACAAGGGTTTCAGTGATTCTTACCTTGATTCGGATGGTGGAAAATGTTAAGAACTTGAAGAATTCACGCAAGGAATGCACGGATAGTAGTAGATGATGATATTTGGTCGGAATGGGCCCTAACCCTCATCTGGAATCGCTCAAAGCCGAAGAGAATAAGTAATGATGGGAAATGACGAAGTTGGGCTGTTGTTGTCCTATTTATATTAAATAGGCTTAGCGCGCGCTACGCACAAGAATTAGCGTGCGCTAACGGGGTGTGGAAATGCAGTCAGCCTACTGTCCTCTCGTTAGCGTACGCAAGCTAACAAGATTAGCGTGCGCTAATGCTAGAAATTAGCATGCATTAACGCTAAATTAGCGTAGCTATCTGGTCCAGTACCGAAATACTGAACCTTCTGCCCAGTCCATTGAAATCGTTATCGAACGCTACGAAATCCAAGTTAGCGTATGCTAACCACGCAGCGATAGCGCATGCAAGGAAACCAGGAGTAGCGTGCGCTACTCAGCGGCGATCCGATCTTGTTCAAGACATCGCCGGCGATAAAAAGTCGAAATGCGAAGCAAGGCCAGAATCCAGAAACACAAATACGGAATATTGAAGATGAAAGAGTTAAGCGCTGAAAGGAAATACATTTCCGACCACTGGAGAGTCCGTAATACGACAAAGAAAGTGAAATTCCCTAAACTTATGGAAAATTACAAAAATGGCCCAAGTGCCCGAAAATCACGATACGACGTCGGATTAACAAACTGAAAGTTTCAATACGACCAACTCAACCAGACAAACTTATGCAAACCAAGAAACAACGAAAACGAACGAGTTTTACGAGAATCGAACGTACATGCGATAAGATATAATTCAAGATAAAATTACGTAAAAACATCCTCGAAACTCGACCAAACGGAAAAACTCCAAGAACAAAATAGGTTCAGAATCCCAAAACAGTAACAAGCGAGTGGTCTGAAACGAACATATCCCAAAAATAGAAATTACCAAAAATAGAAAGTACGAATATTACAGTCCTGGCTGCAGAGATCTCATGCTGGATCCCATTCTGATCGTTGTAGTCAGTGATCGCCTTGTTGAAAAACTCTCTTCCTCTATCTGATCTGATCTTGATGATTCAGAGGGATTTCTCATTCTGTATCCTTCTCAACAGCTCAGGTAGCTTGGTCAAAATTTCACTCTTCTTGTACAAGAAGATAATCCATGTGTACCTTGAATAATCATCCATTACTACTAGTGCATGTTTTCTTCCACATAGAGTCCTCGGCTTGATAGGACCAAATAGATCCATGTGTAGTAGATCTAAGATCCTTGATGTGATGGTTGTAGGCTGGACTGGCTTGAATGATGCTCTGGTCTGCTTTCCTTTCTGACATGCATCACAAATAGCTTCCTTTTTGAATGCTTCCTTTGGGAGTCCTCTGACCAGCTTCTGAGAACTAATCTTGTTGATGGCTTTGAAGTTCAGGTGACATAATCTTTTGTGCCACAGACATCCATTCTCAGCTATTGTCTTAGATAGAAAACAGGTGTTGGGAGTTTCTATGTTCCAATCTATCATATAGACATCTCTCCTTCTGAAACATTATAGCTTCACTTCTCCAGATAGGATATCTATCACCATACATTTCCAAATGGTGAAGACTACTAGATTCTTTTCATCGCAAAACTGGCTTATGCTCAAGAGATTATACTTGAGCCCTTTGACATAGTGAACTTTGTATATAATGATGTTTCCTCGGTGCAGCTCTCCAAAGCCCTTTGTTTATCCTCCAGAGCTATCTCCAAAGGTTACGTCAGGACCTCTTTCTTTGGTGTATTTGGTCAGCATCTTCTTGTTCCCGGTCATGTGCCTCGAGCATCCAGAATCTACAAACCATTCTTCACCTCCAAAGTTTGAATTTGTGGAGATGTGGTAGTAGTACTTCCACCTTTTTTGCAATCATACAAGCAGAGATTTAGGTACCCAAATCTGTGTGGGTCCTCTAGGGTTAGCTGGTTTCCTGGAGAATTGATTTCTCCTTGGCTTGTGAAAATTGTTATTATTATTACCCTTATAAGGTGTGTAAGGTCTAGGTCTATATCCTCTATTAGTATTGTATTCCGGATATTCCTCAAAATATTGGTAGTGTGGGCCATTTCTAAACCTTGGCTAAGACCATTTATTAAATCTATGAGGTCTCCACACTTGTTCATTTTGAAAATTAGGATAACCTTGAGGTTTCCATCTGCCCCTCCCATTTTGAAATCTGTTTTTGTGGAGTTTTTGATAGTAATGGGCATGTTGTCTGGGCTGCTGCTTCTGCCTTGGCCATTGCCTAGTCGCTTGTCTAGGTGGCTTCCTCGTGAACCCTGGCTGCAGCATAGAATTGTGACTTGGTTGTTGCCTATTTTTAAATATCGGTTTGTATATAGGCTCAGCAGTCGAGAAAATTGTTTCTCCCTTGATGAAAGTGGTTTTAGAACTATAGAGAGTGTGAGGATCATATCCAAGGCTTGATCTGGAATATAGTGGCCTCTTATTAGTACACAGTTCGTCTAGAGTTAAAGACGCCTTCAGGGTGGTTATTTCCTACGCCTGAGTCTTATTTACCTGAGTCAGTTTAGTAAATTCGGCTTTGACATGAGCAAGTGCTGCTGATTTTTCACTATTCAAAATAGTTAATCATTGTATTTCAGCTGTAGTGACATCAGCCTGGTTTTTCAAGTTAACTGCAGCCTGGTTTTCAAAATCAGATTTTACTTTACTCAATTCTAGGCTGAGTTTTTCAAAATCATTTTTCAGCTGCCTATTCTCATCTTGCAGATGAGTCTTCTAGGCTGATACAGATAGGTGTGCAGATTTTAGTGTCTCAAAATCCTTAAGTAGCTGATTTACAGATTCGTGCAAGTCCATATCTTGTGACATGGCTGAACTATTATTTGAAACAGAGGGTTTTGATGTTACCTCTTCATCAGCTAGGTTGGCCATCAGGCAATCATACTCTTCATCATCATCAGAGAAGAATCCGCTGCTTGACTCTACACGCTCTTGATCTTCTCCGATGAGAGCCTTCCTTCTGTCTTCTTTCCTGCTCACCTCCTTCTTGCTCTCGTCCTTCTTATGATCAGGATAGTCGATTTGAATGTGTCCTGTCTTATGACAGTTGTAACACTCCACCTTCCAGCTTCCGACTTTCTGGTTTCTTCTGGGATTCTCCTTATAATTCTTCTTGTATTTGGAGTAGTTCTACCGGAAGTTACTGAACCTCTGCATTGTGAATGCCATTTCTTCCTCAAAATCTAATGGATTTGGAGGCTTTACATCAGATAAGCTCTTGGCAGGGGACTCGGCTGCAAAGGCTATTCCCTTCTCTGCTGGCTCGGTTGATGATGAGCTTGGAAGCTCGAACTCATAAGCCTTCAGGTCGGAGAACAGCTCTTGGATCTTTATCTTATTAAGATCCTTGGATTCTCTCATGGCCACTGCCTTCATGCTCCATTCTGGATTGAGAGATCTTAGGACCTTCAGCGCCATTTCCCTGTTACCATAAGATTTACCAAGGGAGTTGATCTCATTGATGATCTCAGTGAACCTTGTGTCCACTTGGTCTATAGATTCGCCATTCTTCATTTTGAAGTTGTCAAATTTTTGAGTAGCAATTAACAACTTGTTCTCTTTGATCAGCTCTGTTCCCTCACACATTAAGGTTAATGTGTCCCAGATTTCCTTGGCATTTTTGCAGTTTTTGATCTTGACCATTGTTGATTTGTCAAGAGTTTGATACAGCACGTCTCTGGACCGGTTGTCAAGGTTGGCCAGCTTTCTTTCTTCGGAAGTCAGCTCTGTCCTCTTCTTTGGGATCTTCTCTGGCTTCCCTGCTGCGATCTCCTCGGGAGTGTTGTCCTTCTTGATGGTGAATGGACCATCTTCTATGATGCCCCACATGTCATCATGGACTGAAGATAAGTGTGCCTGCATCCTTATCTTCCAAGGATCATACTCGTCAACTGAAAACACAGGTAATCTAGATTGCATGTATTCCATTTTATAATGAGAGTTAAAAAAAATATATCCTTGATATATGGATATGGTTCGTGAAATAAATGAACCAACCTCTCCGATACCACTTGTAGGTCATAAGTCGTCCAGGAATAAGTCTATAGGGGGGGTGAATAGACTTATTGAAACTCTTAAACTCTTTTTCACAAAGAGTAAGTTTCTTCAGCTGATAGATATGCAAATAACTTAGAGTCGTTTGTTCTCAATACGTGCGGAAGTCAGCTAATGACGAATACAAAGCTACTAATGAAACACTTAACAATGAATGCAACAGTTAAAGTATGATGCTATAAAACAGTAAAATACGCAGGCAGTTATAGCGGTCTCAGAGGTGGGGTAATCCTCTACTAATCCACTTCTCTCCAAACCAGTTGGAGATGAATTCACTATAATTGTCAACCAGTGATAAAGATTACAGTGATTCAACCAAATTACAACAGCTTCCAACCAGTGGAAATCCTTGCCGTTGCAACACTCTTGACTGCCTTACACCTCTTGATCCACGATCCTTGGATGCCTTTATAGTCTCGAACTTCAACCAGTGAAGTACCCCGAACTCAGGATTAAAGACACGAGTTTTTGTCTTCTCCAACTAAGAGCTTCTTCAAGTATGAACTTTTGAGAACTGCTCTTTTCACGATGCTATAGTTCGCTTTTCGATTGCTTAGAATGCTTTGATTGCTTGAGATTTAGTTCGCACTGATGTTGTGTGTTTTGCTCAGCTTCAAATCTTCGGATATATTTAGGTCACGATCTCTGAGCATTTCCTTCATAGCCGTTGAAAATCTTTTCAACAAATCCGTCCGTTGGAGAGGTAGACTTCATTCTTTTCTTTCTGAACGTTGCAAGGCTGGATTCCCATATTTTAATCCATCTTTCGACCATTGTGAAGACTTTGCATGTGAGGCGCCGTATCTTTTGAATATAAAAGGATTAAAGTCTTCAGTGGTAGGCCTGGATGAATTATTTAATTCATATCCTTTGCGGGAATCTCTCTAATATGTCTCTTCACGCTTGCATGTGACTTTCCGTAATATTTGATTATTCAACGCATGCTGACGTGGACTTGGAGTACTTGGCTGATCTCAAGTAGGCTGGTGTACAGTCAAGTTCTCTGCAGTCTGGACTTCTCTGATGGTGACTGTTTGGGACTCACCTGATCAGATGGCTTGTCTGAGGTCACTTGACTGTAGTCTGGTCAAGCATCTCTGATTAACTTTGTTGACCAGAACTTCTATGACTTGACTCGGCTGTACCTCTCTTTTAAATTCAGCTGTACTTTTGTACTTATCCGATTTGCGCCTAACTTATTTTGGCCTATAGAAGATACTCATTTGGTTCTTCTTTACATTTTGCCAAGTATTAAACTTAACATAATTTGGCCTATAGAAGATACTCATTTGGCTATTCCTTACATTTTTGCCAAGTAATAAACATTTGAATTAGATTAATGACATCATCGAAATCTAACAAGTATTCCTAACAATACTACTTCTCGATTAAGAGTAAAATGTAGCCATAAGTAGACATAGAGTCGTTTTTATGTCCTTGGAAGTCTGAATCAGTGAAGCCCATCATTCAGTTATCCACCACAATATTTAAGAACCAGATTTCTAGTCCTTCTAAAGTACTTGAGAACATTTTTACGGCGGTTTAATGTTCCCTAACTGGGTTATCCTGAAACCTATTTATCACGCTCCCAGTATGCGCAATGTCATGTCTCGTACATAACAAAGCATATATAAGGCTACCCACTTCCGAAGCATATGGTATAGTACTCATTTCCTTTCATTGTTCCTCACTATGAGGACACATCTTCAAGGTGAGTTTTATTCCATGTCGCATTGATAGGAACCCTCTTTTAGAATCATCTATCTTAAATCGCTTTATGATTTTATCTATATAGAGGGCTTGGGAAAGAACTATCATTCTCTTTGCTCTATCCCGGTAGAGCCGAATACCAAGAATATAGTTTGCTTCTCCCAAGTCTTTCATGGAGAAATTACTCGAAAGCCAAGCTTTCACAGAATTGAGCATTCCCACATCATTTCCTATTAGTAGAATGTCATCTACAAACAGTACTAAGAATGCGATCTTGCTCCCACTAACCATCTTGTATACACAAGGTTCCTATTTATTTTGTACGAAGTCAAACTCTTTGACTGCATCATCAAAATGAAGGTCCCAACTACATGAAGACTGCTACAGTTCATTTCATGGAGTCTACATCCACCATCGCTAGGTCATTTCTCGTGGGTCGATCTCTTGGTTATCACCTCGAACCTCGTGGAAACCCAGTTCCTCCAAGTGCATAAAACTATACCTCTCAGGCAATTGAGACACCCTACTAGACCTACGAGGTGGTTGTACTTGTGTTTCATAAGGTTCGGTTCCAATTTATTGCACAGGTGTCTCCTGAGGAGTTTCATTGTATTCTTCCAAAGAAATATTTCTACCTACTCTGCCTTCCTGAATGAAATCATCTTCCAGGAAGTGTGCATGTAAAGCAACAACAATCTTTCGATCTTAGTACATGTAGAATAGCTAACCCATCGTCCCAGATGGGAATCCAATGAAATGTCCCTTCACGGACCTCGCTTCCAACTTCCCACCTTAGTCTTCTTGACATATGTAGGACATCCCCAAATCCTAATGTTATTAATACTTTGTTTCCTGCCCTTCCACATCTCATATGGAGTTTTAGGAACGGATTTGGAAGGACATCTCTTCAATATATAAGTAGCAGTCAGGAGTGCATACCCCCACAGGTAAATTTGTAAGTCAGTATAGCCTAGCATGGAATGGACCATGTTCAACAAGGTCCAGTTCCTTCTTCTGACAAACCATTTAACTAAGGAGTGCATGGAGGTGTTAGTTGTGATACTATTCCATGTTCCTTTAGGAACTATTCAAACTCCGCACTCATATACTTGCCACATCGGTCCGACCGACGGGCTTTGATATGATTATCAGTTTGTTTTTCGACTAAGGCCTTAAATTCCTAGAATTTCTCAAATGCCTCGGATTTATGTTTCATTAAGTATACGTAACCATACCTAGTATGATCATATGTAAACGTAATGAAATACTGATATCCGTCATGTGTTGCTTCCAAAGCACCACATACGTCGGTATGTATTAATCCTAGTTTATCTACGGCTCTTTCAAAAGTCCCTGTGAAGGGGGACTTGGTCATTTTGCCTTTAAGGCAAGATTCACAAGTAGGAAAGGGATCTGATCCCAATGGACCCATAAGTCCATCTTTTTCCATTTTGTAAACCTTGGTCTGACCAACATGACCAAGTCTAATATGCCATTTCAAAACTTGATTAGTTTTATCCCTACCACGCTTCCTAGTCATAGTATTCACAACGACTTTGTTACTGATGTTTAGATGATACAGTCCATTCAACAATGTAGCAGTGCCCACTAGTTTATTTCTAAAATAAATTTTGCAGGAACCATCACCAATGAAAAATGAAAAGCCTTTCCGATCCATGACCGGAATGGATACAATGTTTTTATGCCCCTTGGGCAAAACAAGTACATCTTCTAAAGTTAAAACGAAGCTGGATTCTAAACCCAAACGAAGTGATCCTATGTCAGTTGCCTCGACACTATGCCCGCTTCCGACAGTAATCATCACTTCCCCAGCTCCAACCTTCCTATTTTGTTCCAGATCCTGATTCACGGTACAAATATGAGAACTAACACCTGAATCCAGTATCCAAGAAGTAGAAAATACAGTAGCATAACAATTTGTTTCCAAAACTAAAAGTTATGTACCTGAAGTGCCATGAAGAATCGGACAGTCTCTTGCCCAGTGGCCCAGCTCACCGCATTTGAGACAAGCGTCCTTATTCTTGCTCTTTGGAACCAATGAGGCCTTTCCCTTACCCTTAAGGTCCTTGACTTGTGGTCCCGTCCGCTTCTTGGTCTTTTTCTTCTTATTCTTAGATGTCCAAGATACCGAAGAAATCACAAGGGCAGACTCCTTCATTCGCAGAGTCTTTATCTGAGACTGAGCGATCACAAGTTTGTTCATTAGTCCTGCTAAGTTTCATGCAATCTCATTGCAGTTGAAGTTCATAAGAAACTATGAGAAGGAATCAGGGAGAGACTGTAGGATAAGGTCGTCTGCAGAGAAGTATCCATCTTAAAATCAAGAGCCTCCAATCCCTCGATCATAGATATCATTTTGAGGACGTGGTCCACAACCTTCTCACCTTCCTTCATCCTGGCACCGAACAATTGCTTGGATATCTCATATCTAGCAGTTCAACTGTGCTCACCATAAATCTCGATTAAGTGAGATAGAATCTCTCTAGCAGAAGTCATTTTCTCATGAGATCTCTGAAGCTCATTAGACATAGAAGCCATCATGTAAGCACGAACTTTTACGTCATCCTTAACCCACTTTTTGTGGGTTTCAATATCTTCCTGGTTGGCTCTTGTCCGCACGGGAGGCGACGGAATGTCCGTATCCAAGACGTATCCCAGTGCCCTATTATGAGGTCTATCATCAGATTGCGGATCCAATCCACGAAGTTAGGTACGATCAAGGTGTTTTTTCGAGTATAATTGCGAGTGGGTTCATTGTCATATTGAGAGATATCTCTGCATTAAGTACGATAGATTAATTAGTGACTCGTTTAATTATCTGAGTATAGAATTAAGGTCTTTTCTATTCTTTAATCCAGCTCCCACTATTTTTATCGGAATAACACACTCCCATATGAAATCCGGAAGTATCGTTCGCTCTACTTCATAGTGGTGATCGAGTTCGTTATAAATTTTAATAGAGGGCAACCGAACAGGTTTCTAGTCTATTAATTTTCATAAAGTGGTGTCCAACACCAACCCATCTAATGGATGATTCGATCTTCTTTTTCCCCTTGTTCACTCCCCTCAACCTATACGGTTTCTATGGTTCGTGAACAAGTTAAGTTTGTACCATCGACGCAAATCAGTTTCATAATTGAATCTTATCCGGCAACCGAACAGGTTTCTAGGGATAAAATTTGCTCCAACCGAAGGCATCAAATGCACTACCGGTAATTTATCCATCCCCAAAACGACTACCTCGATAACTCGGAAGCATAGCACATCCGGTTTGGATTTCAATTTTCCGAAAACCTTATAAACTTAATAATTTGTCGTGGGAGGATTTTCGCGATTAATGTTACTCTTTGCACATTAATTCTTTTAAGCGCGTTTGTGCATTCATACAATATGAATAAACATTCACAACCTAGTTGCTACCAACATGTAGTTCATGGACCATTCCTATAATCAAAAACTCCGTAATCTAATTACAAGCCTTTGGTCTTGAATCTTCCTCTTCTCGAACGGATCTTCCTCCAGTCTTCGTCATTATATATAAATTTTACATTGAAAAATTGCATCCTAGATACAAATATTTCGAGTAAAATAAATAGGCTCAAAACGGCCTTTACAACCCAATCGAATAAAACCGAACGATTCAAAACTAAGTCCATGAACCACATCACCATTAAAAAATAATGCATCAAACACATTGAATAAATGGAATTCATAATTAAACTAAATATTGATCCAATCAATATAAATTAATCCATCCAAACAAATTAATCCAATTAATTCAAACAACCGTTAATTTTAACTTGTTCCGGACAAGAAAATATTTCATTAAATTAATTCCCTTAAGAATAAAATTACCATAATTATATCTTAGTCAAATTAAATCCAATTTAATTTGTGGGAAATTAATTTCCGAACGAAATATAAAAAATAGAGTCGAAAAACACGACCGGGCCAAGCCCGGGGCATTGCCCAGCAGGCTGCCGAGCAGGACCGGACTGGATCGCAATACACTGCCAGGCAGCGGCCGGCAGGCTGCCGAGCAAGGCCGGATAGCAGGGCCGAATCATGATCCGCTGCCTGGGACCGCGAGGCAGCGCCCGGCCAGCTCCAAGCTGTCAGCTAGCTCTAATCTTTATTTACATATTAAATCAGCTTTTTAAAATAAAAATAGATTTATATTGTAACATAAAATCATAAAAAATTAATTTTTAGATGAACAATAGAAAATCAACGATTAATACGATTATGATTCCAAATCATACACCATCCAATGAAGCATTCCAAATGCCAAATATCATATATACGATCGCAAGACCTACGCTCTAATACCACTGTTGGGATTCGGTGCCTAAAACGAAGGCCCAGCGGAAGTGGTAAAACAAAAATTAATTCGATCTGAATCCTTACGAGGATCGATCAAGCTACGTTTATACGAATATTAAATGAACAGAGGAAGATTCCAAATCATACCCTTGTGGTCCGTTGATTAAATGGTGTTCTTCTCTTGAACTATTCCCCAAGCTTTAAATGCTTTCCATGAATCCAATCCGCTCCAGGGTCTTGAATGATCCAATACCGAAAGCACCGCGTCTCTACTTTCCACGCGCCGGAGAAATGACCGGAACGACTATACCTCGTTATCCTCCAAGGATACGGCTAGAACAAGGTTATATGGGCTAATCTAAAATGTGATTATAACACTCCAAGTGTATAACACACAATCTCTCAATATGTGTTGAATTTTCTCCAAGAAGAACTCAAGATATGAAATGAAAAAGATGAAGACTAGGAGAAAACAATTTTCTCTCTTTTATTGCAGTTACGTATGAATGCATCATGTATATTTGGAAGATTTAGTCATCGCTTCATATAATACTCCTCCCACATAAGAGATAGCCCTACCATATAAAGATAATGATACTTGTCCCGTCAAATCATGAGATTCCATTCATCATGATGGGGACAAGTCAAAACTCACATGGATGAAGTGGGGGGCGGCCATCATGAAGAAATCGGATGAGTTTGGTTTGTTTCGGACTCCCATGAGTCCAAACAAATAAATTCTAATTTCGTTCCGATGTATTTATATCAATTAATTAATCCAATTAATTAATCATATCAAATACATAATAACATAATTAATTTCTTCAAGAAATAATTATAATCATGAATTAAATTAGTCACCCAATAATTTATTTAATTCATTAGGCCGTAAATTAATTTATCCAATAAATCAATTTAGACATCCAATGTCCCAATAAATATCCAATATCTAATATTCATAATAAGAGAATAAGCTCGATTCATTCCGTCGTCAATCCTATTGCGCGACTCGGTGGGTCCATCTCTGTTAGAAATGGTAGGAGCCAAAGAGTAGTAGCACTATCTAGCCAGCCTGGCGGCCTACATTTAATCCCAACTGAGAATTAATGATTGGGATCATTCAAGAACCATTTTGTCGTGAATACTAGTATACGTATAAACCCTTCTCTCAAATGTCCCGATCAAGTTAGAGGGTCACGGTCAGTCAAACCCTATCTGTACTTGAATCTACACATGAGTTTGTTAGAAGTATGCCCTCGAATGCCACTCAGAGGATGTTGAGTGAGGGCGTTGTACTTGTTATTATGTAAATCATTAATATAAGGCAATGGATGTTTCTTTATTTACTGGAAGTTACTGGCATTCCTAACTCGTAAATATACATATAGAAACTAGTCCATGTATTTGAGATCAAAACGTTCCACTCCTTGTTGGATAAGGGGTCGGCACTGGAAAGGTTTATAGCACAAATACTTAATCGTTCGCAAGTCGATGATACTTGACTGGGCGTTAAGTTTATGTGAAGACTTGTATGACGTGTTCTTTGACATGGAGAGTGCCTGTCGAACACTAATGGTTAGTAGGAGCACACGTTATAGGTATGCTAATTGGATTAGTATACTCGAACCGACTCACCCTCGATTCGTCACACAGATTTCACTCCGGGACAGCCAATGACGGAATCAAAAGGTTGTGATAGGTATTCGTGAACCTTCGACTTGAGGATTTAGTAGGGATGTGCTTGTGACGTCAAGATTTTCATTAGAGCAGTTCAACCCTGTAAACCGGAAGGCGGGGGTCAACCTCGACGTGCATCTTGACGGGCAACTCGCAGGTCTTACTGAATACCAAGATAGAATTCTTTCTCTTGTTAGTGAACGGGTTATATCTCCTATGCGGTTATTGGCAGATGAGATCATAAGCCTTTGGTCAAAGCATTGGAGCTAGATGTATTAGATACACGAGAGCTCAATGATCTGGATTTGCATTAACGCATGCATAGCGTCAAGTACAGATGGGGTTTGACTGACCGTGACCCTATAACTTGATCAGGACATTTGAAAGAAGGGTTTGTACGTATACTGGTATTCACAATAGAATTGCTCTTGAATGATCCCAATCATTCGTTCTCAGTTGGGGTACGGTGTAGGTCGCCAGGCTGGCTAGGTAGTGCTACTACTCTTTGGTTCCTCCCATTGCTGACTGAGACGGACCTACCGAGTCGTGCATTAGGATTAACGACGGAATGAATCGAGCTAATTCTCTCATTATGAATATTAGATATTGGATATCTAAATTTGGGACATTGGATGTTTAAATCGATTTATCGGATAAATGTTTGGACTCACGGGAGTCCAAAACAAACCGAACTCGTCCGTTTTTGCATAGTAGCCCCCCCCCCCCCCCCCTTTGTTTCCACTCACTTTCCTCTTGTCTTGTTGCTTTCATTTTATATAAAAGAACATGACATTGTGGGGTTTAAAATCATGTGGCATGATTTGTATTATTAAAGTGAGAGTTGAATAAAGGGAAGAAGACATCTCTCACTTCTCAATCTATTCCATTCCAACCGTGAGTTGTGTTATAGTGAGAGAGAAAATCATTTTTTCAAGTCTTCGTCATCTTCTTCACTTTTGTTCTTGAGTTTTCTTGGAGAAAATTCAAGATACATTGAGAGAGAGATATTATACATTTAGAGTGTAATAATAAAAAGCTTCATCACCTTGTTCTAGCCGTATCCTTGTTGGATAACGAGGTGAGTGTCATTCCGATCATTTTTCCGGCACGTGGCAAGTAGAGACGCGGTGCTTTCGGCGTTGGATCGTTCAAGGGCTTGGAGCGGATTGGATTAGTAGAGATCAAGCAAAGCTTGGGGAATAGCTCAAGAGAAGGATACCATCTAATCAACGGACTACAAGGGTATGTCTTTCGTAACATCTTGTGTTTTGTTTCATATATTCGTATAGACGTAGCTCGATCGATCCTCGTAGGGATTCAGATCGAATTAATTTTTGTTTTACCGCTTCCGCTGCGGCCTTCGTTTTAGGCACCGAATCCAACAGTGGTATTGGGGAGTAGGTCTTGCGATCGTATATACGATATTGGCATTTGGAATGCTCGACTAGATGGTGAATGATTTGGAATCATTTTAGTCATAATCGTGGTACATGTTTTACGTTCGTTGTAGTTATATTTTTCGTAAGTTTATGTCTAAATATAAATCTTAAATTTCTGGGAAATATGATTTATATTGAAGATATGAATGTTGAAAAATATTGATATTGGATATCCGGTCGAAAATCGAGCTCCGATGTAACACCCCCAAAACCGACCGGGAATATTACAGCGCCGTGGGGCCCATATTGGAACCCACAAGGCTAAAGTCATTTTCGCAAACGTTTAAAAATGCAAAAAGGCCCTTTGAAAGTACACACACACACGCAGCGGATGAAAACACAATTCAAAGAATACCGAAAGCCATTTTAAAATATACACATGCAGCGGATAAAAACATAATTAAATACAATTGCAGCGGAATTAGAAAAACCAGAAAAGAATACAAAATCCCAACAATCACGCCATAGCCAGTATCACCGGAAAGCTCATCCCTTCACGACCGCTACTAGCTCGAACTCCGAGTACCTAAAAGATAAAGCCCAGGACGGAGTCAGCTATAATACTCAACAATGATAACGAGCACATCACAAAAATAGTTACATATCAATGTAATCTACAGAGTAAGAACATTCCCCATGTAATCTTACCGAAGTAACCTTACCAACCTATCACAATCTATAATAAATCAATTCTTATCATAATCCCATCTTGCGTTCTTAAGTGATGAATGAATTCAAAAGTAATCACCTGTACTGTATCCGAAACACTGCCAAGATTTCCAAACATAAACATATCTGGAGTACAGAATAATCTGGCCAAGTTCAATTCTGCTGGCTGGGTCGCACAATTGGTTCCCAATACTGATAGAAACCGATATCACACGATACATCTGCAAATCAATAGTCCCGAAACAATGGCAAGTCCCGGATATCAATACAAAGCATGAATGCTCACACAACCAATAATGATAAACAATCGATGCATCACAACGGAAATATCAATGACATGATATTTCCATACAAGATTGACAAAGGATCAACCACAGACGAGAATACCATGATCTGGTGACTCCAACAAGATCAACGAAGAATCAATAACTCAGAATACCGACGACACGGTAAGGATAAACGAAGAATCAACAACTGTGAATACCGACGACACGGTTAGGATCAACGAAGAATCAATAGCCGAGAATACCGACGATACGGTAAACTCCAACAAGACCAATAAGAGTCGACAACCAGAAATACCAACGATACGATAACTCCAATAAGATCAATAAAGGGTCAACAACCAAGAATACTGACGACACAGTAAACTCTAGCAAGATCAATAAGGACCAAGAACCGGGAATACCAACGATACGGTAAACTCCAACAAGAGCAATAAGGAGTCGACAACCGAGAATACTGACGACACGGTAAACTCCAATAGGGATAATAAGGGATCAACAACTGAGAATACCGACGACACGGTAAACTCCAATAACATCAATCAAGGACTAATAACCAAGAATACCAATGATGAGACAACTCTCAAACGAAATCAATAAGGATCAATAACGAACGAGATTACCAATGACAGGGTGAACTCCAAACGAGATTTATAAAGGATCGATATCAATGAGTTGACCATCGATATGGTAACTCCGAACGAGATTAGTAAAGGTTCAACGAAGATGGATACACGAGGGAATAAAATCATCAACCATATACAAATCATATATACGGGATTCCAAAGACAACCCGAATATTGAATAGATCCAATTATACATAGACTGTGAACGACCAATCAATAAGACTCAAGATGGACGTCACGATACGCTCGATCTGGACATGTGTCCGTGTACAAGCCAACCACGGGTATTGATCAATACACGTCTGGTCTCGTACCTAATCAGCCTCACAAAGTACGTCTCGTGTGCACGGTTCAATATGAGGTCGAAACCAACACATGATACACGTGCCTATCCCGAAAATCCTACACATGAACGATCAGAACGTATCTGACTCCAGATATGACACGATACAACATGACACCAAATCTCGAAGAAACGCATATCCAACAAGGATCAGAAGATTTTCCAAGAGGGCAACAATAACTCGATCATGAAAGACCGACACAACCACAATGTCATATTCCATAGGCAATAGTCCACAGCATGCTCAACAATGCATATAATAATAGCACATAAACTCCCAAGGTAGCAGCCAAGGGTCACGGAAGCATCTACTCAGGAATACTCCGGACAATATCACATAAACTCCCAAGGCAGTAGCCGAGGTTCACGGAAGCATCTACTCAGGAATACTCCGGACACAGGTTCCATTTAGGTCTTATCCCCTAACACATTTCCATTCGGGTACCATACAAGTTTTATCCCCAACACATCGGCCCCACAGATTATGGCTCAAAGAAAGAGCACGTCACAAAACGTAACAAACAATGGTGCACACTCACCACATGAAATATCAAGACACACATGCAATAATGCAATAGGATGATTATCATAATCCAACAATATTAATTTACATCAAGCTGGAGATGCTAACCTTTCCACGACCAACCGCCCTGAATGAATACACAGTTTATCCGACAATCCAAGATGAAGTGCAGTCCATAACTAATACCAAACCACCATCCCGAGTTCAACATCGACACGATAACTAACCTTGATATCCAACTTCTCATGCAATAGACTAAATTATAATTCACGTTCCCATTTCCACTAGACATCCTTAAAATCATATACATTATGATTTATCTTAGTCCAAAAATACCATACATACCACCATTCTGACAATTCATATATTCCATAATACCATTGCTATATAAATCATAAATGAAATGAAAAAGAAATCATTTATTAACATTATGAACTGAGCAAGCATAACTTGCCTTGATACCAATTCGACGAAGCCGCTATCAATCTCGCCATCTTCATCTACAAGCTCCTCAGCCCCAATCAAGACGATTCATGCATTCTCCAACCTTAACCGCATCACAACGATTAACATCATCGATCACTAATGCAACCTAATGCAGTAATCGATTAACGATACGTTCAATAACAATCAACAACCGAAATGACCAACTAATCAAACTCGATGGTTCAACGATATCTCGATCATATGAAACCAAACCGTATCAACTCTTAACAATACGAATTTCAAGCCGAATTTAGATAATCAATAGTTCTAACAACGTCTACAACATTCTTGGTTCCGACTTCAATCTTAGTTTCGGATTAACACGGATCATCTTTGTAAATTCATATAAATTCAATTACCGGTTTTCATCACGAATAATCATATACCAAAACTAACTGCAATCATTCTAATTTACGGACATATATTACTCAAGAACTCTTCAAGAATGTGAATTAATCCATAATCATGTTCGTAGCCAACAAAACGACGTAATTCGATATGTTCTAACATCTAACCATCATCTAGTTCATAATCCAAAGCATATATCACCATATTCTTCAATATACGATTCGTATAATCTCAAAATCATAACAACAATACCACAATCATCATCATACGGAGAAGAACATCAATAACAACATCAATATCCGAATCGATGGAAGGAGTTTGTAACACCCCCTAACCTAGCAGCTGAACCGCAAAGGGGTCCGTGCTACTAAGTTGGGGAGTATCACACTTTTAAACTTTGAAAACCAATAAGAAGTAGATTTGGTAATGCGAGTACTCAGGGAAATAACGCAAACCGGTACTATTTATTCAAAACATTACACAACCTTAAGTTTAATACATAACAAAACCATAACAGAGTGATCTTATTAAAAACAAAACATAGTCTTGCAGCATAGGGCCGAAATAGCTGGGGGAATGGCATATGGACAAGTCTCCGGCTGTCAACACTGAAGAAGATAGTCAACTCCTAAACATGAGCATCATCACCTGTATCATAAGAATCTAATGAGCTAATGGCTCAGTAAGATGAGACTTCTGTAATAGCAAAGTATCACGTATCACATTTATCAACAAATAACTACTATATATATAGTCATGTTCTTGTAAAATCCTTTCTTCGGGTACCCTTGAAGTGTGATACTCGACTGATAGTGATAGGCCATGGTTTTCGGAACCTGTTCATATAATTGGCCAATAAAAGATGTATACGGGGGTTCCCATACTGGTTTTTCAACCAATGGTATTAGCCGTATTCAACCTTTTTCATTCAGTGTGGGTTTCCTTGACCGACTTTCAGCCGCAAGTATTTGCCACCATGTGTTGGGTCCGCCGGTCCCCCGCGTCCCGTGCCTACCCGCCATCAATCAAGTACCATACTTCCTGTTCTTAAACATTCTTTCACATACACATGTTATGCATGATCGTTCAATAACAGTCACATATGCAAATATCAATCAATATATGATCCTTATGATACAGCAAGGTGTTGTGTCGAGAATTATACTCTCCGACCGGCGATCGCCTCGGAGATCGGGCGACCTAGCCCTTGCCGAGCAGCCGAGGCAGAACTGCCGACCAGCGACCATGCGACCTAGCCTTAGCCCGGCAGTCAAGATAAATCGGCCAACCGAAGGTCCCAGGACAAGTCCCGGTGCCGAGCGATCGACATCAAAGACGATCGTCTCTCGGTACTTGGCGAGCGACTCCTGGCGACCGACTAGCGGACGATCATCTCCCGGGATTTGCCGACCAACCCTTGGTGATCGACCAATGCCGACCCTCAGTGACTGGCCGATGCCGACCTCTGGTGACCGGCTATAGATGACCGCCTCATGCCGCTCGAAGCCGATAGTCATCCAGTCGGCAAAGGCCGAGCCTTAGGACAGACCCCACGTGCAGTGCCGAGACAAGAGCCGCATATCACGGATCATTGACCACAGCCTGTCAGCATTCGTCCACCAGCCGACAGGCCCGCCGAAAGTTGTCAGTAGGACCGCATGTGACAGTGACTCCGGACGCATGCTGGCTCCTCATTGGACCGCACAGCTGGCTGCCGGCTGTAGCCTTTGACTTTAGGCAGACTGCCCATGTGACCTTTAGGACAATCGCCCCATTATTATAATGGCCGGAAGACGATCGCCTGCTAGGAAACAGGGCACCTCTGCCCCTATAAATACAAGGCAGCCTGCACTTGTCAAAGGACCGAACTTCTTGAGAACAAACCGAAATTCTTCAGCACTCTCTGCATTCCCACGAGATTTCACACAGCACTTGGCTATATCCTACTCTTGGCAACAACTATCTTTTGGTTCTTTCTTCTCTTGGCCTCTCTCATTCAGAAGACGATCGACAGGGACGAAGAACACCACGCTTCGCTCAAGAGCTGGATTAACAGAGTCTTTTTACACTCATTGTACTTAGATTCTCACATTAATACTTGTATCCACGAATATTTGTATTAATAACATCTCACAAGAGCATTCAAGCCCGGGCCTAACAAACCCGACAAATTTTGTGTTTATTCATATTCTCTCGTAAGTGCTCCCGCAAATTTTGTTTGTTGTCCGTTCATTCCAGCAGTATTTAATCTTCGGATAAATATTTTGGGCAACAACAATTGACGCTAGAGGAAGGGGATCTAACCCTCAAATTTTTATTCCTACCGTCTCGAAGAACACTCACTGTTCTCGGGGCATATACTTGAAGTGACACTCACTGCGCTTCAAAGAAATCTTTCAGAAATCATGTCTTCCGCCTCCGCGTCGAAGAAAGCCGCTGGCCATCCCTCCAGACGCCTCATTCCATCCCAGTCCGAGCCACAGCCGATGGCGGAAGGTAGCCGCCGTGGTCAGAGACGCTCGATCCCCCCCTGGGCGGCGGCCCAAGCCTCTCGCTAGATCACTTCCGAACCGCATAACAGATCGACGAGGCCATGGCCGTCGTACAGGAGCGACGGAGTGCTCTCGACGCGCCTCCCACTATCACCCCCTCGGCCATCCACCGGAAGAACAAGCGGAAGTTCAAGGCATTGCTGACCGGGCGATCGCCAGGAGGCTCTCATCCGCAAGAAGAGGCGCCCGCCAGCTGGGGCACCTCTGTTTTCGATCGCCTCGGCAGTGACCCGTCTTGGCGACCGGGGCAGTCCGGCCCTATCTACGAGACGACGGAGTTTGAGTCCGTCACCAGGAGCTCGGCCTACTCGACTCCCAGAAGGCAGCCCAGCCGTCTGGCTCCCCCTCTCCAAATAGCCGAGGTCGGCAGCAATGGAGCCCGGAGATCGGTACACGATCGCCTCGGCTCCCGCTCCCAAAGCCGATCAGCAAGCGACCGAGCCATGGCGTTGGCCGCGATGCACCGTCAGCTCGACGACATGAAGGCGCTCCTGGAATCTGGCGCAGGCGCCAAGAATACGATCGCCGAGCCGAGCGAGCCGCTCGCGATCGACATCGAGTTCGCCCCTGTGCAGCACAAGATCGCTCCCCCGCAAACACCTTTGTACGAGGGGAGATCAGACCTCGAAATGCACCTGAGCAAGTTCAACATCTACATGACCGGGTGTGGGGCATCAGACGTGACCAGGTGCTGAATCTTCCCTATGACGCTGGACGACCTCGCCTATAGGTGGTACACCTCATTGCCACCTCGGTCCATTGGCTCGTTTAACTAGCTGGCGCACGTCTTCACGGAGTACTTCGCCACCAGGGTCGCTCGGCCAGAAGGTCCCCTTCGCATGATGCAAATCAAGCAGGGAGAAGAAGAGTCCGACTCGGACTACATCGACCGAGTAGAGGAGATCATCCTCAACGGCGAGCCCATAAGCGATGAGATCGCCCTCCACTCAGTCCTACGAGGATTCCATGGCCTTTCGCCTATGTTCAGGCATCTTACGAAGAGCCAACCCTCGACCTACGCGACCTTCCGAGCTAGAGGCACAGACTTTCTGGCCAGGCAAAGGTTTCTCCTCATCCTATGAGCAGCGCGATCGGCGCCCGAACGACGATCACCGATCTCCCCCTATCGCCGATACCAACCTACATATAACGCGATCGGCAGCCGAGCGACGATCGCCAGTCTTCCAGCCCGATCGCCGATCTATAGCAACATCACCAAACCCAGAGGACTCGTTCGTCATCGACAGTTCACCATCTAACATGATGGACCAAGGCATGAGATCGCCTCCACCGCACATCATAAAGCCATGGTCCTGGTAGTCGATGGAATCGGCTGCTTCGGCCATGCAAGGTCCCTTTCGGCCAAGATCGCTCGCCCTTTGTTTAAATACGAGGCCGGCGTAGTCTGAGGGCTCTCCAAAATTAATCAGTGGACACGATCGCCCGCCCTCAAAGGATCATCATCTAACATGGTGAACCCGGACAATGCGACGTGCCACTACCCCCGTCTCAACGTACACCGTCAAGGTTCGCCATCTCCATGGCAGGCCGAGGTGGAAGCAGAGCTAACAAGCCGCGGGCGTGGAGTTGAATCATATGACGCTGCCCCGCGCAAGGACTCCTCTAGACCGAGACCGCACGCCCTTCGTTTAAATACGAGGCGAGGCGCAGCCTAACAGAGGACCCTCACAATAAAATGAGTCACGAGACACTCAATGTCTTCGCGCACCAAGACACAGTCATGGAGTCGGTCCATCGAACTCCGCGACTGTGCACGGTTCCTCAGCGACGATACAATCAAGTTTCTATGAGGGATCGGCCAATGTTTTTTTTGCAGGTATAAGACCGAAAGATAGCTAGCCAATCGACCAGATAGCCTAAGTCCGAATCCAAAGTCAGCTCAACGGATCGCCCGTCCTCACCTTACGCGATCGCCAGCAAGAACCACCTCGCCCCATGTCTTCAACATGGGAGCAAGCTGGGGGGCAATTGTTGTGTCGAGAATTATACTCTCCGACCGACGATCGCCTCGGAGATCGGGCGACCTAGCCCTTGCCGAGCAGCCGAAGCAGAACTGCCGACCAGCGACCAGGCGACCTAGCCTTAGCCCGGCAGTCAAGATAAATCGGCCAACCGAAGGTCCCAGGACAAGTCCCGGTGCCGAGCGATCGACATCAAAGACGACCGTCTCTCGGTACTTGGCGAGTGACTCCTGGCGACCGACTTGTAATATCCGCAATTTTCGAATTTTGGTAAATTTCTTTTTTCGGCCGGAGTCCGTTTTGACAACTCGCTCATGACTGTTTCGTCATTTCGAGAATGATTAATTCTGCACTTTTTGTCATCCGAGTTCGTTTCGGTATCGTTTTGTTGAGTTCCGAGCTTTTTAGCGACCTTTCCACACTTGAGTTCGATTCTTGCGAATCTCGTCCGAAACTATTGTTTCGAGTTTCTCATAAGTTCATTTGATGTTATTATTCATGTTGCGAGCTTTGGTTTGGTGTTTCGATCGCGTATCGTGATTTTCGGACGTTTTGGGCCATTTTCGTAATTTCCCAAAGTTTTGGGTAATTACTTCCGTTGTCGAATTCCGAGCCTTCGGGTGGTCGGAATTGTGTGTTCTCTTAGCTCTTAGATTCGTCTTTGCGAGTACGTCGTAACCGTATCATCGATTCGTATTCAGGTTCGGGTTTCGGGGTCGTTCGGGCCGTCGGAGTTGGCCGGAAGTCATGGCCGGCAATGGGCCAGGCCGGCCTTGGCCGAGCTACGGCCCGTAGTGCTCGGCGGTCCCGCCGAGCTACGGCTGGTAGTGCTCGGCAGCTTCTGGCCGAGCAGGCCGTACCGTGGGCCGCGGCACATGCCGGCAGGGCCGCGGCACACTCGTGCATTTTTCGGCCAAACCGACTGTACCGGGTGCCGTGGCACACTGCCGACCACTGGGAGCCATTTTTGGGCCTGTGCCGCGGCACACTCCCGCTGGGCCGCGGCACACTGTGCAGCCTATTTAAGGTCCTGCACACGGGTTTTCAGCCATTTTTCTCCTCCTTCTCCTTCTCTTCCGCGGCTGAGGGTATGCTCATCATGGAGCCATGTTGTTGGACAACAAATCATCGAAGTTATTGAGGTTATATCATCAATCAATCATCCGTTATCATCCTTTGATCCAGCGAATCAAGGTAATCTTCCTTAGAACCCTAATTTCGTGAATTTGGGGGTTTTTGCATTTTTGTCCGATTCGTTCCGTGTTGTTGATTAATTCATGATAGGTATGATTAATCTTGGTAGTATTCTTGTGTTTAACATCATTTAATCCATTGTTCTTCGTCGAATCGAAGTATATTTCTCGATTTCCTTCAAATTGACTTTTTGGGGGATTTGTTCTCGATCTCGTTTTTCATCCATTTTTGATGGATCAATTGTGGTTAAATGATTTTGTTTAACACATTCTATGGATTGTATATCCATATTTCAACTTGGAATTCCGTCTTCGTGTTTTGTCGGGACGAATCGTGTTCTTGGTCGTTTTGGGGGAAATCCTTGAACTTTCGTCATTTTAGCCTTAAAGGCATTGTCGAGATGTTTCATGTTGTTACTAGCCTGGTAGGTTCTTGAGGAAAGGTTCTAAGGCGTGTAATATCCATGAGCGGATTGGGGGTGTTACATAAATGGTATCAGAGCCAGGTTGAGGAAACCTAGGCTGTCGGGTCAAGTTGTGTTGTTTGAGTCTTGTTTCGTCGGATTTTATCTGACTGAGTCGTGCCGCGATGCCTCGTTTGAGTTTGTTGGTCGTGATTAGTATCGTGGGGCGATCATCATCTTCGTGCGACCTGTGGAAGTAAGTCTCCCTTCTTTGTGTTGTGCCTCCTGTGACACGAGCTATTTTTATGATTATTTGTTAAGTGGTGGAATCCTTATGTGGATTTTGATTTCACGATATGTATTTAGTCGACTCTCGTATTTGATTTATACGAGGAGTGTCGTCGCTTGTGATGTATTTTTATTGTTGTTTTTGTCCGTTGCTGATGATTTTCGAATCGATTTACACGTTTTACAAGTTCTCTTGTGGAAGCTTTGTGCTTATATGTGTTCGACTTGTTCACTAGCCAGTGCGGGAGGGTCCTTAGAGGCCTCAAATGGGGTCAGTGGTTTTGTTCTGAATGTGGTATTTTATCGTTTATTTCCGTTTAAATACATGTATTGTCTTGATTTTAAACGTTTTGATGTGTGTACTAGGAGTTGTTTTAGTGAACGTCGATATGTGTGAGTTTTGGGCATTCTGGCCTATTGGATTTTTGAAAACCTTGAGTATCTTAGAAAAGTAAATTTCGAGACATACGTTTCAAATGAGTTATTTTCTTGTGGTACTTCCAAGGTGCCACAATATATTTCAAAAAAAAAATTTCTGCTTCGAGGACCAAAATGCTTTGAGATATTTTCAATGTTTTAGAAACACTTTTATTTAGACCCGAGGGTCGAATATTTCTGAAAGTCTTTCGCTAAAAGAAAATGTCCTCATTTTTACTAAACGCATGATGGTTTTCAAAGTCTCGATAACGATGTCTCACGTGTGTATTTTTTTGAAAGGTGATAATCAAGATCAACCGGTGTTCTTCTAAATTATTTTCAAAATGAGGTTTTCGTTTTTAAAACCTATCCATTCCCGTTTGAGGGCTGGGTACGTATGTGTGATGTTCGCGTTGTCATTTTGATGTTTGCTCCTGAGTATGATCGAATTGGCGGTGTGAGCGTTGAGTCGTTTTCCACACATTTGTTGTGTCAGCCCCCTGTGAGAGGCGGGATGTTGGTGTTGAATGTTGTCGCCTCGTGGTGATTTTTTCAAGGTTGCGCATGTGCGAGCTGTTAGAGCTTGGTCTGGTATGACCGTGTGCATCGGTGATGGTTCCATTATGTGTCGGTTGTTTAATGTCCTGTTACCTTGCTCCCGTTTTTGTGAATTTCATGGACGAGGTCGGAGGTAATACCGTAATATTTTGACTTCTGTATTTTCTCTTTCTCCAGTCTATCGATTCGCTCATGTTCTTTGATACTTTATGAACTTGTTCTGTATTTCGGTTTCATCGTCCGAACGAACTGTGATCTTGTTGTGGGTCGACCTGGTTATCACTATGACTTTTTCGAGTTCGGTTTTATTCTTGTGAACCTTGTTCAGGAGTGACATCATCTGGTTCTATTAGTTCTTTTATTCGAAGTAGATCGGATTTGGAACTCTTGTGTTTTCAACTTCGTCGACTCATTTATGTTCGTTGACATTTCTGAGCTTGTCCTGCCCCTTGCTTTTGTTGATCGAACGAGTGTGGTATTGTTTTGGAATAACTCGTTTGTCGCTGTGACTTTTCAATCGCTATTCCCTTTCCTGTCGATCTTATGGGAATGCATGTCTTGTAGTTCTCACCAGATCATCCTGGGAGTTGTTGTTTGAGTTTTATTATCCTTTGTGTTTCGGACATGATTGTTCGATTTTTGTTGTCTCGATCGTTTGTTTGTTCGGTTTTTCTTCTCGTTTTGTGATTGTTGAGCGTTCAGGCTCCTTCCTAATTCCCTTAAGTTCGGGAAATTAGTCTCGTTTTTGATCTTCCAACCCTTGGGCAATGGAATTCCGTATTTGTTCAGCGTTTGGCTCGCGTTTTGATTGATGCACCGTTGGGTTGGTCAATCGTATTGATTTTCGTTCGTTGTGTTTTGTGATTGTTCGGATAATTGACTTGATTGTATTATCCATTTGATGACGCTTGTCACTTGTTGGTTTTATTATATCCCTAACGGCGACGTTGTGTTGGTCGTCGTGGAGCGTGTTTTCACGCCGTATATTCCTTGCGTTGCTTGTAACGTTTCGCCGATGGGCATAATTTACGCATTTCCTTGCGTATCTCGTTGAGTTTTCCTGGCGGGATATTGCTTCTCCCTACTTGTTTTAAGTTTCGGGACGAAACTTCTTTTAAGGAGGGTAGAATGTAATATCCGCAATTTTTGATTTTCGGTAAATTTCTTTTTTCGGCCGGAGTCCGTTTTGACGACACGCTCATGACCATTTCGTCATTTCTAGAATGATTAATTCTGCACTTTTTGTCATCCGAGTTCGTTTCGGTATCGTTTTGTTGAGTTCCGAGCTTTTTAGCGACTTTTCCGCACTTGAGTTCGATTCTTGCGAATCTCGTCCGAAATTGTTGTTTCGAGTTTCTCGGAAGTTCATTTGATGTTATTATTCATGTTGCGAGCTTTGGTTTGGTGTTTCGATCGCGTATCGTGATTTTCAGACGTTTTGGGCCATTTTCGTAATTTCCCAAAGTTTTGGGTAATTACTTCCGTTGTCGAATTCCGAGCCTTCGGGTGGTCGGAATTGTGTGTTCTCTTAGCTCTTAGATTCATCTTTGCGAGTACGTCGTAACCGTATCATCGATTCGTATTTAGGTTCGGGTTTCGGGGTCGTTCGGGTTGTCGGAGTTGGCCCCGGCCGAGTCATGGCCGGGCAATCTGGGCCCAGGCCGGAACTGGCCGAGCAGGCCGTACCGTGGGCCGCGGCACATGCCGGCAGGGCCGCGGCACACTCGTGCATTTTTCGGCCAAACCGACTGTACCGGGTGCCGCGGCACACGCCGGCCGGGCCGCGGCACTTACCTTTTACAAATGTGGTTTGACTATGGCATTTCCGTAAATGAGTGCTTTCGAATGGTTTTCATGATTGCGTGCATCGACTAAGTGTGTAAGAGGTAAGTGTTCGTTTAGCTTACTTGGCTAGGATGGCACTAGAGTATTTTGTTGTTTGTTTTGAATCCTTTATTTGTGGATTTTGATATTGGGAGACGAACCTTGTGGTCGTTCTTGTGTACTGTGAGTTGATGAGATTTGGGGCTAAAATCCTAAGGGTTTGGTAAAGGTTATTTTACGGAATGTAAACCTTTGGGGCGGTGACCCCCTTTTGTCTTTTGGATTTTGAAAAGTAGGATTTGATAATCCTAAATTGTTTTCTATTAAAACTCTCGATGGCATTCTAAACTGTTTTTATAAATTTTTCCATTGATTTGTGATCTTTCGATTTTGGAACGTTTTCTCAAATTCTTGCCTCGGGAAGTGATTTTCGTTTTGTTTGGATCTTTGAGGATCCTTGATTATTGTTTTTCGTGGAATGTAAATTGTATGGCTCGTATTTGCACTTTGTTTTTGCACTAGCAAAACAGTGGAATTTTGCTAACCCCCGAGTATTCGGGGGGTGGATGTCTGTTTTTGCATTCAGGTTTTGGAGCATAACACAGGGTCAGCACGAAGGATGATGAAAGATGATCGATACTAATCACAGGGACATGATTGTTCGATTTTTGTTGTCTCGATGGTAGGTTTTGGAGCATAACACAGGGACATGATTGTTCGATTTTTGTTGTCTCGATCGTTTGTTTGTTCGGTTTTTGTTCTCGTTTTGTGATTGTTGAGCGTTCAGGCTCCTTCCTAACTCCCTTATGTTCGGGAAATTAGTCTCGTTTTCGATCTTCCAACCCTTGGGCAATGGAATTCCGTATTTGTTCAGCGTTTGGCTCGCATTTTGATTGATGCACCGTTGGGTTGGTCAATCGTATTGATTTTCGTTCGTTGTGTTTTCTGATTGTTCAGATAATTGACTTGATTGTATTATACATTTAATGACGCTTGTCACTTGTTGGTTTTATTATATCCCTAACAGCGACGTTATGTTGGTCGTCGTGGAGCGTGTTTACACGCCGTATATTCCTTGCGTTGCTTGTAACGTTTCGCCGATTGGCATAAGTTACGCGTTTCCTTGCGTATCTCGTTGAGTTTTCCTGGTGGGATATTTCTTCTCCCTACTTGTTTTAAGTTTCGGGACGAAACTTCTTTTAAGGAGGGTAGAATGTAATATCCGCAATTTTCGATTTTCGGTAAATTTCTTTGTTCGGCCGGAGTCCGTTTTGATGACTCGCTCCTGACCGTTTCGTCATTTCGAGAATGATTAATTCTGCACTTTTTGTCATCCGAGTTCGTTTCGGTATCGTTTTGTTGAGTTCCGAGCTTTTTAGCGACTTTTCCGCACTTGAGTTCGATTCTTGCGAATCTCGTCCGAACCTATTGTTTCGAGTATCTCGTAAGTTCATTTGATGTTATTATTCATGTTGCGAGCTTTGGTTTGGTGTTTCGATCGCGTATCGTGATTTTCGGACGTTTTGGGCCATTTTCGTAATTTCCCAAAGTTTTGGGTAATTACTTCCGTTGTCGAATTCCGAGCCTTTGGGTGGTCGGAATTGTGTGTTCTCTTAGCTCCTAGATTCGTCTTTGCGAGTACGTCGTAACTGTATCATCAATTCGTATTCAGGTTCGGGTTTCGGGGTCGTTCGGGCCGTCGGAGTTGGCCCCGGCCGAGTCATGGCCGGGCAATCTCGGCCCAGGCCGGCACTGGCCGAGCTATGACCGGTAGTGCTCGGCACTGGACGTACCGTGGGCCGCGGCACATGCCGGCAGGGCCGCGGCACACTCCGTCCGGGCCGCGGCACACTGCCGGCCACTGGGAGCCATTTTTGGGCCTGTGCCGCGGCACACTCCCGCTGGGCCGCGGCACACTGTGCAGCCTATTTAAGGTCCTGCACACGGGTTTTTGTCCATTTTTCTCCTCGTTCTCCTTCTCTTCCGCGGCTGAGGGTATGCTCATCATGGATCCATGTTGTTTGACAACAAATCCTCGAAGTTATTGAGGTTATATCATCAATCAATCATCCGTTATCATCCTTTGATCCAGCAAATCAAGGTAATCTTCCTTAGAACCCTAATTTCGTGAATTTGGGGGGTTTTGCATTTTTGTCCGATTCGTTCCGTGTTGTTGATTAATTCATGATGGGTATGATTACTCTTGGTAGTATTCTTGTGTTTAACATCATTTAATCCATTGTTCTTCGTCGAATCGAAGTATATTTCTCGATTTCCTTCAAATTGACTTTTTGGGGGATTTATTCTCGATCTCGTTTTTCATCCGTTTTTGATGGATCGATTGTGGTTAAATGATGTTGTTAAACACATTCTATGGATTGTATATCCATATTTCAACTTGGAATTCCGTTTTCGTGTTTTGTCGGGACGAATCGTGTTCTTGGCCGTTTTGGGGGAAATCCTTGAACTTTCGTCATTCGTTCTTTGAATTCAACGGCTTTGAGTCGTATTATGGAATTCATTTTCGTTGTTATTGTTTTCGTTCATAGTTCATTGTTGCGGATTGTCGTTCGGTGGAATCGGCGAGTTCGTAGTCGGTTCGTGCCAACCTACTTCGGCCGATTCTCCGCATTGTGGTTATTCGAGGCAAGTACCTTGCCCATACTTTTCTCGTTTTATGGATATGATGATCGATGGTCGTCTTGATGTGTTTGTTTGGTTATCTGAAATGAAGTTTCAAAAGATTTTGGTTTGGCCTCGTTAAAGGCTCTCTTTCAAAACGCGTGTGTGTTTTGTGAACGTTGTGTTTTGGGAATTGATTATGATTTGATTATTTTGAACGTTGGAGGCTTTGATGATATCCTTGTTGTTTAAAAGTTATGGAATCGTGTATTCCGTGTTTAATCTTGTTATTGTGTTTTGAAGAGTTTGATAATGGTGTCGGATTAGTGGCCATCTCTAGTAAGTATTCTTGATGAACTTACATTCTTAGCATATTAGTATTGCATGAGTAACGTGTGTGTGTATGCTCACTATGGGTTAGATCCGACGGGGTCTCGGTAGGGGTCCACGGAGGGGTGGATCCGCGAGCTTGCTTTTAACCACTATGGGTTAGATCCGATGGGGTCTCGGTAGGGGTCCACGGAGGGGTGAATCCATGGTTAATTGTGGTGCATTTTACAAATGTGGTTTGACTATGGCATTTCCGTAAATGAGTGCTTTCGAATGGTTTTCATGATTGCGTGCATCGACTAAGTGTGTAAGAGGTAAGTGTTCATTTGGCTTACTTGGCTAGGATGGCACTAGAGTATTTTATTGTTTGTTTTGAATCCTTTATTTGTGGATTTTGATGTTGGGAGACGAACCTTGTGGTCGTTCTTGTGTAATGTGAGTTGATGAGATTTGGGGCTAAAATCCTAAGGGTTTGGTAAAGGTTATTTTACGGAAAGTAAACCTTTGGGGCGGTGACCCCCTTTTGTCTTTTGGATTTTGAAAAGTAGGATTTGATAATCCTAAATTGTTTTCTATTAAAACTCTCGATGGCATTCTAAACTGTTTTTATAAATTTTTCCATTGATTTGTGATCTTTCGATTTTGGAACGTTTTCTCAAATTCTTGCCTCGGGAAGTGCTTTTCGTTTCGTTTGGATCTTTGAGGATCCTTGGTTATTGTTATTCGTGGAATGTGAATTGTATGGATCGTATTTGCACTTTGTTCTTGCACTAGCAAAACAGTGGAGTTTTGCTAACCCCCGAGTATTCGGGGGGTGGATGTCTGTTTTGCATTCGGTTTTGGAGCATAACACGTGGTCGGCACGAAGGATGATGAAAGATGATCGATACTAATCACATGAGGAACCGTACATCGTGTATTGGTTCGATTGTACTTTATTTTCATTGCTATATTTTTCCGTTATGTACGGTGTGGTTGTGTTTTGACCCCTGCGTGGGCATGAGTTGTAATCGAGTTGTATGTTTTTATTGAAAGGCCAAATCGGTCTACTGAGTCATTTTAGCCTTAAAGGCATTGTCGAGATGTTTCATGTTGTTACTAGCCTGGTAGATTCTTGAGGAAAGGTTCTACGGCGTGTAATATCCCTGAGCGGATTGGGGTGTTACATAAATGGTATCAGAGCCAGCTTGAGGAAACCTAGGCTGTCGGGTCAAGTTGTGTTGTTTGAGTCTTGTTTCGTCGGATTTTATCTGACTGAGTCGTGTCGCGACGCGTCGTTTGAGTTTGTTGGTCGTGATTAGTATCGTGGGGCGATCATCATCTTCATGCGACCTGTGGAAGTAAGTCTCCCTTCTTTGTGTTGTGCCTCATGTGACACGAGCTATTTTTATGATTATTTGTTAAGTGGTGGAATCCTTATGTGGATTTTGATTTCACGATATGTATTTAGTCGACTCTCGTATTTGATTTATACGAGGAGTGTCGTCGCTTGTGATGTATTTTTATTGTTGTCTTTGTCCGTTGCTGATGATTTTCGAATCGATTTGCACGTTTTACAAGTTCTCTTGTGGAAGCTTTGTGCTTATACGCGTTCGACTTGTTCACTAGCCAGTGCGGGAGGGTCCTTAGAGGCCTCGAATGGGGTCAGTGGTTTTGTTCTGAATGTGGTATTTTATCGTTTATTTCCGTTTAAATACATGTATTGTCTTGATTTTAAACGTTTTGATGCGTGTACTAGGAGTTGTTTTAGTGAACGTCGATATGTGTGAGTTTTGGGCATTCTGGCCTATTTGATTTTTGAAAACCTTGAGTATCTTAGAAAAATAAATTTCGAGACATACGTTTCAAATGAGTTATTTTCTTGTGGTACATCCAAGGTGCCACAATATATTTCAAAAAAAAAATTCTGCTTCGAGGACCAAAATGCTTTGAGATATTTTTAATGTTTTAGAAACACTTTTATTTAGACCCGAGGGTCGAATATTTCTGAAAGTCTTTCGCTAAAAGAAAATGTCCTCATTTTTACCAAACGCATGATGGTTTTCAAAGTCTCGATAACGATGTCTCACGTGTGTATTTTTTTGAAAGGTGATACTCAAGATCAACCAGTGTTCTTCTAAATTATTTTCAAAATGAGGTTTTCGTTTTTAAAACCTATCCATTCCCGTTTGAGGGCTAGGAATGTATGTGTGATGTTCGCGTTGTCATTTTGATGTTTGCTCCTGAGTATGATCGAATTGGCGGTGTGAGCGTTGAGTCGTTTTCCACACATTTGTTGTGTCAGCCCCCTGTGAGAGGCGGGATGTTGGTGTTGAATGTTGTCGCCTCGTGGTGATTTTTTCAAGGTTGCGCATGTGCGATCTGTTAGAGCTTGGTCTGGTATGACCGTGTGCATCGGTGATGGTTCCGTTATGTGTCGGTTGTTTAATGTCTTGTTACCTTGCTCCCGTTTTTGTGAATTTCGTGGACGAGGTCGGAGGTAATACCGTACTATTTTGACTTCTATATTTTCTCTTTCTCCAGTCTATCGATTCGCTCATGTTCGTTGATACTTTATGAACTTGTTCTGTATTTCGGTTTCATCGTCCGAACGAACTGTGATCTTGTTGTGGGTCGACCTGGTTATCACTATGACTTTTTCGAGTTCGGTTCTATTCTTGTGAACCTTGTTCAGGAGTGACATCATCTGGTTCTATTAGTTCTTTTATTCGAAGTAGATCGGATTTGGAACTCTTGTGTTTTCGACTTCGTCGACTCATTTATGTTCGTTGACATTTTTGAGCTTGTCCTGCCCCTTGCTTTTGTTGATCGAACGAGTGTGGTATTGTTTTGGAATAACTCGTTTGTCGCTGTGACTTTTCAATCGCTATTCCCTTTCCTGTGGATCTTATGGGAATGCATGTCTTGTAGTTCTCACCAGATCATCCTGGGAGTTGTTGTTTGAGTTTTATTATCCTTCGTGTTTCGGACATGATTGTTCGATTTTTGTTGTCTCGATCGTTTGTTTGTTCGGTTTTTGTTCTCGTTTTGTGATTGTTGAGCGTTCAAGCTGTAATATCCGCAATTTTAGATTTTCGGTAAATTTCTTTTTTCTGCCGAAGTCCGTTTTGACGACCCGCTCATGACCGTTTCGTCATTCTGAGAATGATTAATTCTACACTTTTTGACATCCGAGTTCGTTTCCGAGTCGTTTTGTTGAGTTCCGTGCTTTTTAACGACTTTTCCGCACTTGAGTTCGGTTCTTGCGAATCTTGTTCGAAACTGCTGTTTCGAGTTTCCCGTAAGTCCGTTTAACTTTGTTAGACGTGATGTGAACTTCTGTTTGGTTATTCGATCACGTATCGTGATTTCCGGGCGTTTTGGGCCATTTTGTAATTTCTTGAAAGTTACGGGTATCCGTATCTGTAATTGTTGTCTTGACCCGTTTCTTGGTCGCGTATGACTAATTATTGTATTATGTTTTCATTCCGGGTCGTTGATGTTGTCCGCGAACTTTTCGTCGTGTTCGTTCCGTACGTTTTCGGAAATCGGGTCGTCGAGCCCTAGTGGTCGTCTTGGCCGGACAGTTCTTGGGATCGGCGGACGATTGCGCACCGGCCGGACAGTGCGGCGAGAACCGCGTAGCGCACGCCTTACGGCCGAAGGCTGCCGCGCGCTTCCGCAGTGTAGCGCCACGCTTCTGCCGGCGCCTTGCGCTATCGGAGTGCAGGCAGTGGAGTCGGGGGTTGGAATCGGTCGGGCTCGGCGGGTAGCGCACCTCTTGCCGAGCATTGCGTGCGCTACGGCCGTGAGTAGCGCTACGGCGGAAGGCTGCGCAGGTACTGGCCGAGTCGGTAGGGCGATGTGGGCGGGCTGCGGCTGGGCCGATAGCGCACGCTAGCTCGGCAGCCTCGCGCGCGCTAGTCCGGCCCAGTATAAATGTGACAGAGCAGTCACATTTCATCTCGTTTTTCATTTCTTACCTTTCTCTTCCGCGGCTGGAGACTTGGAGATCTTCGAGCCATGTTGTTTGACAACAAATCCACGAAGTTTTTGAGTTCATAACATCAATCAATCATCCGTTATCGTCCTTTGATCCAGCGAATCAAGGTAACCTTTCTTAGAACCCTAATTTCGTGAATTTGGGGGTTTTTGCATTTTTGTCCTATTCGTTCCGTGTTGTTGATTAATTCATGATGGGTATGATTAATCTTGGTAGTATTCTTGTGTTTAACATCATTTAATCCATTGTTCTTCGTCGAATCGAAGTATATTTCTTGATTTCCTTCGAGTCGACTTTTCGGGGGATTTGTCCTCGATCTCGTTTTTCATCCATTTTCGATGGATCGATTATGGTTAAATGATGTTGTTAAACATATTCTATGGATTGTATATCCATATTTCATCTTGGAATTCCGTTTTCGGGTTTTGACGGGACGAATCGTGTTCTTGGCCGTTTTGGGGGAAATCCTTGAACCTTCGTCATTTGTTCTTTGAATTCAGCGGCTTTGGGCCGTACTTTGGAATTCATTTTCGTTGTTATTGTTTTCGTTCGTAGTTCATGGTTGTGGATTGTCGTTCGGTGGAGTCGGCGAGTTCGTAGTCGGTTCGTGCCAACCTACTTCGGCCGATTCTCCGCGTTGTGGATTATTCGAGGCAAGTATCTTGCCGATACATCTCATATTTCATAGGCATAATTATTGATAAATGATTTGATGCGAAATCCAATGTTTAATGAACGTTAAAAAGGATCGGTATGTTCTCGATAAATATTGTCTTTCAACGATAATTCGTATACTTCGTGAATAGATATATTCTCGGAATATGTGTGTTAGTTTCGTACGTTGAGAGACGTTACGATCGCATTGAGTGAATATAATAGACCATAATTGTTTGCCGAGGATTGTGCATTGAATTGTATATTTGTTCGGTGGGTATTCGACATGATGTGATGTTAGTCGTTACTCCTTTGAAAGGAGGTTGTGCTGCTTAGTGTTGCTTGTCTTGATAATCGATTATTTTTGTGTGCTTGTTGTATGTGATGTGCCTCCGGGTAGGATTGTTGAATCTCCGGGATCCATACTTGCTATTATGGGTCGGGCGAAACCGTAGGGTTATCCAATACGGGTATGTCTTGCGGGGACTCCGAGGTTCGGGGCTTGCTAGCTCGATGCCGGGATAACTTCTGGGGTTATCATCGGGTATGTCTTGCGGGGACTCCGAGGTTCGTGGCTTGTTAGCGCGATGCCGGGATAACTTATGGTTGTGGTTTGATTGTGATATTCGTGTCGTGGAGACATGCGATTTGATATGTTTTTCCTATTGGGTTATTCACTCGGGTTTGTTCTTCGGGAGCATCTGAGGTTCGTGGATTGTTAGCACGGGACACGAATAATCCTTAGGAACATGTGATTTGTGATTTGGGTCACGACCCCGTGTTTTGTGAAATGGGTTGTGGACCCCGCGTATTGTTATCGGAACTTGAATTTTGGAAAATGACTTTTTGGGCCGTGTCCCTAAATGTTTTCGAAAGGTTTTAGAATTCCTAAATCCCAAATGTTTTCTAAACTCCCGAGATCGTCAAATGTTTTGTAATATGTACATTGGGTTATTTCCTACCTTTCACGTTTTGAATGGTTTGATCAAGTGAATTTTCTCGGGAAGTATATTCGCGATTATTCTGTTTTTTTGGAGTATGATATGTATGGCTTGTTTTCGTATTTATACTTGCACTAGCAAAACAGTGGAGTTTTGCTAACCCCCGAGTATTCGGGGGGTGGATGTCTATTTTTGCATTCAGGTTTTTGGAGCATAGCACATGGTCGGCACGAAGGATGATGAAAGATGAACGATACTAATCACACGAGGATCCGTTGATGTCGTATTGGTCTAGTTGTATTTTCTTTTCCGCTGCACTATCTTTTCCCCGTTGTACGGGAGTTTATTGTATTTTGACCCCTGCGTGGGTATGTGTTTGGAATTGAGTTGTATGTTATTATTGAATGACCAAATCGGTCTACTGAGTCATTTTAGCCTTAAAGGCGATGTTTAGATGTTTGATTTTAGTTATCAGCCTGGTAGATCCTCGAGGAGAGAGTCTACGGCGTGTAATATCCCTGAGCGGATTGGGGGTGTTACAGAATGGTATCGGAGCTTAGGTTGTGGAAACCTAGGCTGTCGGGTCAGTGGTGTCTGTTGAGTTTTGTCTCATTGGATTTTGTCTGACTGAGTCGTGTCGCGACGCGTCGTCTGAGTTGGTTAGTCGTGATTAGTATCGTGGGGCGATCATCATCTTCGTGCGACCTGTGGATGTAAGTCTCCCTTCTTTGTGTTGGGCCTCGTGTGACACGAGCTATTTTTATGATTATTTGTTAAGTGATGGAATCCTCTTATGGATTTTGATTTCTTGATATGTGGTTATTTGACCCTCATATTTCGTTCATATGAGGAGTAGTGTTACTGGATTGTGCATGTTTGACTTTATTTCTTTTATCCGCTGCGTGAGTTCTTTTGTAATGACTTTCTGTATTTTACCGACGGAGTTTTATTTCAAAAACCGATTCCCTTAACCGAGTTTTTGGCATTATGGCCTTGATTGTTTTGGCGAAATTCTTATGACGGTATTTAGCATTTTGTAAATGGCTTCTGTGAGTTTTTGAAATATTACCGTCATCGGCCTTTTTGGCATTTTTGTAAATGATTTTTAGCCTGGTGGATTCCGACGCGGGACCCACAGCGCTATGATGTTCCTTGTGATTGCCTGAAATTTTTGGGCATTCTAGCCTTTTTGGCATCATCCTTTTTGACATTGAATTATTTCGAAAACTTGAGTATCTTAGAAATAAATTTCGAGACGTACATTTAAAATGAATTTTTTTCTCGCGGTACTTCCAAGGTGCCACAATATGTTTCAAAATTCTTCTACCTCGAGGACCAAAATGTTTTGAGATATTTTCAATGTTTTATAAACACTTTTACTTAGACCCGAGGGTCGAATATTCTGAAAGCTTTTCACTAAAAGAAAGTGTCCTCATTTTTATCAAATGCGAAATGGTTTTCCAAAGTCTCGATAACGATGTTTCACGTTTTTACTTTTTTTTGAAAGGTGATACTCAAGATCAACCGGTGTTTTTCCTAAATTATTTTCAAAAGGTGGTTTTCATTTTTTTTAAAAAACCTATCCATTCCCATTTGAGGGCTGGGTATATATGTATGATGTTCGCATTTTCATTTTAATGTTTGCTCCCGAGTATGATCGAGTTGGCGGCGTGAGCGTTGAGTTGTTTTCCACACATTTGTTGTGTTAGCCCCCTGTGAGAGGCGGGATGTTGGTGTTGAATGTTGTCGCCTCGTGGTGATTTCTGCATTGTCGCGCATGTGCGAGCTGTTAGAGCTTGGTTTGGTATGACCGTGTGCATCAGTGATGGTTCCGTTATGTGTCGATTGTTTAATGTCTTGTTACCTTGCTCCCGTTTTTGTGAATTTCGTGGACGAGGTCGGAGGTAACACCCGTACTATTTTGACTTCGGTATTTTTTCTTTCTCCAGTCTATCGATTCTCTCATGTTCGTTGATACTTTATGAACTTGTTCTGTATTTCGGTTTCATCGTCCGAACGAGCTGTGATCTTATTGTGGGTCGATCTGGTTATCGATGTGACTTTTTCGGGTTCAGTTCGATTCTTGTGAACCTTGTTCGGGAGTGACATCATCGGGTTCTATTAGTTCTTTTATTCGAAGTGGATCGGATTTGGAACTCTTGTGTTTTCGACCCTGTCGACTCATTATGTTCGTTGACATTTCTGAGCTTGTCCTGCCCCTTGCTTTTGTTGATCGAACGAGTGTGGTATTATTTTGGAATAACTCGTTTGTCGCTGTGACTTTTTAATCGCTATTCCCTTTCCTGTGGATCTTATGGGAATGCATGTCTTGTAGTTCTCACCAGATCATCCTGGGAGTTGTTGTTTGAATTTTATTATCCTTCGTGTTTCGGACATGATTGTTCGATCTTTGTTGTCTCGATCGTTTGGTTGTTCGGTTTTTGTTCTCGTTTCGTGATTGTTGAGCATTAAAGCTCCTTCCTAATTCCCTTAAGTTCGGGAAATTAGTCTCGTTTTCGATCTTCCAACCCTTGGGCGGTGGGATTCCGTATTTGTTCAGCGGTTGGCTCGCGTTTTGATTGATGTACCGTTGGGTTGGTCAATCATATTGATTTTCGTTCGTTGTGTTTTGTGATTGTCGGATAATTGACTTGGCTATATTATCCATTTGATGACGCTTGTCATTTGTTGGTTTTATTATATCCCTAACGGCGACGTTGTGTTGGTCGCCGTGGAGCGTGTTTTCACGCCGTATATTCCTTTGCGTTGTTTGTAACATTTCGCCGTTGGGCGTTAGTTACGCATTCTTGTGTATCTCGTTGAGTTTTTCCGGGCGGAATATTTCTTCCCCCTACTTGTTTTAAGTTTCGGGGCGAAACTTCTTTTAAGGAGGGTAGAATGTAATATCCGCAATTTTCGATTTTCGGTAAATTTCTTTTTCGGCCGAAGTCTGTTTTGACGACTCGATCATGACCGTTTCGTCATTCTGAGAATGATTAATTCTACACTTTTTGACATCCGAGTTCGTTTCGGAGTCGTTTTGTTGAGTTCCGTGCTTTTTAACGACTTTTCCGCACTTGAGTTCGGTTCTTGCGAATCTTGTTCGAAACTGCTGTTTCGAGTTTCCCGTAAGTCCGTTTAACTTTGTTAGACGTGATGTGAACTTCGGTTTGCTTAGTCGATCACGTATCGTGATTTCCGGGCGTTTTGGGCCATTTTGTAATTTATTGAAAGTTACGGGTATCCGTATCTGTAATTGTTGTCTCGACCCGTTTCTTGGTCGCGTATGACTAATTATGGTATTATGTTTTCATTCCGGGTCATTTATGTTGTCCGCGAACTTTTCATCGTGTTCGCCTGCACGCTGAAATCGGGTCGCCGAGCCCCGTGGTCGCATCGCCGGACGGTTCTGGATCGCCGGACGATTGCAGGCACCGGCCGGACAGTGCGGCAGAACCGGCGAAGCGCACGCCACGGCCGGCAAGCGCGCGCTAACCGGCAGTGTAGCGCACGCTACGGCCGCCTAACGACGCTATCGGGTTTGACAGCTGGAGTCGGGGGTTCGAATCGGTCGGAGCTCGGCAGTAGCGCCTTTATCACGGCCGATACCGACAACTAGACATGTGTGCGCAGACGGTCGCACAGGTGCCGAGGGACCGCACGGCAGACGCCATGGATGGCATCGGGCTGCATGGGAATACCCAGCCTTCAGGACGGCGTGACCGGACGGAGAGTCACGCGAGTAAGCCGTGGGAGGAGCACGGACGCTGCTATGGGAAGCGGATCGCCCAAGGGACATTCCGGACTGGACATGTTCGGGACTGTCCGGCAGCGCAGGAGGCGCGGGCAAGGCCGGACGAGCACATGTCGTGTGGGACAAGGCACGACGGGACAAGGCCGAGTCTGGGAACAGGACTCGAGCTGGGCGGCCGGACGCGGGCGCAGGATGCCGGGCGCGGCCGGCGTGCGCGGGCGCGCGCGCGCGAGGTGCGAGAGAGACCCTTCCCCCTATAATAGGCTTAGACGGAAAAAGCCTTGTGGGGGCAGTAGACATTGAAAAGCTAAGGAGTCACTCAGCAGAAAAGACTCGACCGGAAGCAACTAGAAGCGGACCGGGTTGGTCCAGGAGGTTCGGGAAGAGTCTGGAACATTGTAGAGACGGGCCCAGATGGTCGGGCCGAGACGGGCCGGTGCGGGCCGGGACGGGCCGATGCGGGCCGGGACGGATAGAGGCGGGCCGGGCGCCCGGGATGATGGAAGAACCTTCTAGGACCCTCCTAGAAGGATGTAGCACTTGAAGGATGTGGAGTATTCTAGATTGTACTTAGTTTTGTACTTGTAGAATACTCTAGACTTGTATATTGTAGACAAGTTTGGATGATTCTAGAGTTAGGTTCTAGAATTGTAATGTTGTAGATAGGTCTAGAACCCTCCAAATGTGGAGGTGGAGTAGAAGGTTCTAGGTTCCTAGGAGTTGTATAAATAGGCAAGGGGGAGGCTCATTTGCAACCAAGCCTCAAAGACTCAACATTCTTGTACTTGTAAAGTGTTTGTGAAATAGTGAAGTGTTTTACTCTCAACTCCCAAGTATTAAACCCCTTCTTACACACTTAGCAACCGAGTGAGTTAGGCTTACTAGCTAGATCGAGGCAATTCTAGTCTAGTGCCGCACGGGTCCGAGGAGCTTTCGAGTGCTCAAACCCAACCCCGTGACAAGTGGTATCGGAGCCACGCTGGTGGTTCAAGGAGCTTCCGCATTGAGACGTTGCTGAGAGGTTTTGTGCAAGGAGGACCGATGGAGACTACGTCCAGCGTCACCAAAGTTCAACCCGGCCAGGAGAAGGACAAGTCCAGGAAAGGGTCTAGGGACAAGTCCGTGGAAAGAGGTGTTGCCATGGAAGCACGAGTGGCTCGGCTGGAGGAAACCATGGGCAGACACGAGGATGCTCTCGAGGCATGGAGCAGAGTGGCCGACCAGGTGACGGAGATGAGCGAGTCGTTGGAGGAGCTTGAGAACCGGGTGACGGGCACCCTTAATGCGTTGCGACGCGAGTTGTGTGAGGAGATCCTTGAGGCTGTCCGGAAGGAGGTTCGTTCGATGATCGCAGCCCTTCGAGAGGAGATCATAGGGAGGATCGAGACCATCGAAGGAAGGACAGCACTGTACGAGGGGGCGATGGCCCACGGCAGGGACCAGCGGTGTGCGGCACCCCATCGAATCGACATCCCCCGGCCGTGTTCGTTCCAAGGATCGAGGAATGGTAGGGACGTGGACGACTTCCTGTGGAACATGGAGCGTTATTTTGGTGCATCGGGGATAGTAGATGATGCGACCAAGTTGCAGACGGCTCCATTCTTCTTAGCAGATGTGGCGCTGCTATGGTGGAGAAGGCGCGAAACAGAGATCGCGCGTGGTACATGTCGGATGGAGACATGGGAGGATTTCAAGGCCGAGTTCAAGTGGCAGTTTTACCCGGAGAATGTTGAATTTGAGGTCCGGGCTAGGTTGAAGGAGTTGACGCACAGCAAGACGATCAAGGACTATGTGAAGGAGTTCCAGGAGATCGTGCTGGAGTTGCCTAGCCTTAGTGAACAGGAAGCTTTGTTTGCGTTCGTGGATGGGCTAAAACCGTGGGAAAAGTTGGAAGTGCAGAGGGCCAAGGCACAGAACGTGTCCGAGGCGATTGCGATAGCGGAACGGCTGATCCAGTTGAAACCAGCCGGGGAGAGCCGGAAGTCCAGGAAGGACGAGGACGGCATCGGTACGCAGGACAAGTCGTACCAGAATGCAGATAGGGGCGCGAGGATGGCCAGGCCCAAGGACGGCAAGCAGTCAGGATGGGCTCGGACTTGCCATGGGTGCGGGAGTGCAGACCATCTCGTAGCAGCGTGTCCGAAGAAGAAGAAATGTGAGATTTGCTGGAGCACGGAGCATTCGACGAGGCAATGCTCAAAGTTTCCGAGGGTAGCCGCCATGGAGTACACCAAGGCACGGGACGATGCCGAGGGTGATGGGACATCGATGGCACTTCAGGTGTTGAACTCAGCTATAGGGATGGCATCGCGGGACGGAGCACCGCTTGAGGGAAACTTGTTGTATGCGACGGGGCTGATCAATGGGAAACCCGTCAAGGCGTTGGTCGACACAGGGGCCGATTACAACTACATTGACGAGGCTGAAGCACAGAGGTTGGGGCTTCAGGTCATCGAGGGATGGGGCTGGATGAAGTCGAATAATGCACCACCCGTTCGGGTCACAGGAGTCGCCAATGGGGTGCGACTAAAGATTGGTACGTGGGAACCGCGCGTGCACTTCAAGGTGACGAGCATGGATGATCGGGACATAATACTGGGCATGGACTTCCTGAGGAAGAACAATGTTGGCGTAGTTCCGCACAAGAGGGCGCTGTACGTGTGTGATCAAGCCAAGGTGCAGGAAATACACTTGACCACAGAGCCTTCGAGACAATCTATGTCGGCACTCAAGTATGTGAGGAAGCTTGAGGAGGAGCCGAGTTACCACCTTGGAGCAGTTCGGTTCATCGAGGGGCCGCCACGTCGCCGAGGACGTCGACGAAATGGGCGGGGGAGAATGTCACGGCCGACAGTCGACAACGAGACATGTGTGCACAGACGGTCGCACAGGGTGCCGAGGGACCGGCACGAGCAGGACGCCATGGATGGCATCGGGCTGCATGGGAATACCCAGCCTTCAGGACGGCGTGACCGGACGGAGAGTCACGCGAGTAAGCCGTGGGAGGAGCACGGACGCCGCTATGGGAAGCGGATCGCCAAAGGGACATTCTGGACTGGACATGTTCGGGACTGTCCGGCAGCGCAGGGGGCGCGGGCAAGGCCGGACGAGCACAGGTCGTGTGGGACAAGGCACGATGGGACAAGGCCGAGTCTGGGAACAGGACTCGAGCTGGGCGGCCGGACGCGGGCGTGGGATGCTGGGCGCGGCCGGCGTGCGCGGGCGCATGCGCGCGAGGTGCGAGAGAGACCCTCCCCCCTATAATAGGCTTAGACGGAAAAAGCCTTGTGGGTGCAGTAGACATTGAAAAGCTGAGGAGCCACTCAGCAGGAAAGACTCGACCGGAAGAAACTAGAAGCGGACCGGGTTGGTCCAGGAGGTTCGTGAAGAGTCTGGAACATTGTAGATACGGGCCCAGATGGTCGGGCTGAGACGGGCCGGTGCGGGCCGGGATGGGCCGATGCGGGCCGGGACGGATAGAGGCGGGCTGGGCGCCCGGGATGATGGAAGAACCTTCTAGGACCCTCCTAGAAGTATGTAGCACTTGAAGGATGTGGAGTATTCTAGATTGTACTTAGTCTTGTACTTGTAGAATACTCTAGACTTGTATATTGTAGACAAGTGTGGATGATTCTAGAGTTAGGTTCTAGAATTGTAATGTTGTAGATAGGTCTAGAACCCTCCAAATGAGGAGGTGGAGTAGAAGGTTCTAGGTTCCTAGGAGTTGTATAAATAGGCAAGGGAGAGGCTCATTTGCAACCAACCCTCAACGACTCAACATTCTTGTACTTGTAAAGTGTTTTTGAAATAGTGAAGTGTTTTACTCTCAACTCCCAAGTATTAAACCCCTTCTTACACACTTAGCAACCGAGTGAGTTAGGCTTACTAGCTAGATCGAGGCAATTCTAGTCTAGTGCCGCACGGGTCCGAGGAGCTTTCGAGTGATCAAACCCAACCCCGTGACAGCACGCTACTGTCGGGCATTACGTACGCTACGACCGGCAGGTAGCGCGCGCTACGGCCGGAAGGCTGCGCACGCTACCTGGCCGAGTCAGTAGGGCAGTGTGGGCACTGGACTGCGGCCTGGGCCGATAGCGCACGCTAGCTCGGCAGCCTAGCGCGTGCTAGTCTGGCCCAGTATAAATGTGACAGAGCAGTCACATTTCATCTCGTTTTTCATTTCTTACCTTTCTCTTCCGCGGCTGGAGACTTGGAGATCTTCGAGCCATGTTGTTTGACAACAAATCCACGAAGTTTTTGAGTTCATAACATCAATCAATCATCCGTTATCGTCCTTTGATCCAGCGAATCAAGGTAACCTTTCTTAGAACCCTAATTTCGTGAATTTGGGGGGTTTTGTATTTTTGTCCGATTCGTTCCGTGTTGTTGATTAATTCATGATGGGTATGATTAATATTGGTAGTATTCTAGTGTTTAACATCATTTAATCCATTGTTCTTCGTCGAATCGAAGTATATTTCTTGATTTCCTTCGAGTCGACTTTTCGGGGGATTTGTCCTCGATCTCGTTTTTCATCCGTTTTCGATGGATCGATTATGGTTAAATGATGTTGTTAAACATATTCTATGGATTTTATATCCATATTTAATCTTGGAATTCCGTTTTCGGGTTTTGACGGGACGAATCGTGTTCTTGGCCGTTTTGTGGGAAATCCTTGAACCTTCGTCATTTGTTCTTTGAATTCAGCAGCTTTGGGTCGTACTTTGGAATTCATTTTCATTGTTATTATTTTCGTTCGTAGTTCGTGGTTGTGGATTGTCGTTCGGTGGAGTCGGCGAGTTCGTAGTCGGTTCGTGCCAAACTACTTCGGCCGATTCTCCGCGTTGTGGATTATTCGAGGAAAGTATCTTGCCCATACATCTCATATTTCGTAGGCATAATTATTGATAAATGATTTGATGCGAAATATAATGTTTAATGAACGTTAAAAAGGATCAGTATGTTCTCGATAAATATTGTCTTTCAACGATAATTCGTATACTTCGTGAATGGATATGTTCTCGGAATATGTGTGTTAGTTTCGTATGTTGAGAGACGTTACGATCGCATTGAGTGAATATAATAGACCATAATTGTTTGCCGAGGATTGTGCATTGAATTGTATATTTGTTTGGTGGGTATTCGATATGATGTGATGTTAGTCGTTACTCCTTTGAAAGGAGGTTCTGATGCTTAGTGTTGCTTGTCTTGATAATCGATTATTGTTGTGTGCTTGTTGTATGTGATGTGCCTCCGGGTAGGATTGTTGAATCTCCGGGATCCATACTTGCTAGTATGGGTCGGGCGAAACCGTAGGGTTATCCAATACGGGTATGTCTTGCGGGGACTCCGAGGTTCGGGGCTTGCTAGCCCGATGCCGGGATAACTTGTGGGGTTATCATCGGGTATGTCTTGCGGGGACTCCGAGGTTCGTGGCTTGTTAGCGCGATGCTGGGATAACTTATGGTTGTGGTTTGATTGTGATATTCGTGTCGTGGAGACATGCGATTTGATATGTTTTTCCTATTGGGTTATTCACTCGGGTTTGTTCTTCGGGAGCATTTGAGGTTCATGGATTGTTAGCACGGGACACGAATAATCCTTAGGAACATGTGATTTGTGATTTGGGTCACGGACCCCGTGTTTTGTGAAATGGGTTGTGGACCCCGCGTATTGTTATCGGAACTTGAATTTTGGAAAATGACTTTTTGGGTCGTGTCCCTAAATGTTTTCGAAAGGTTTTAGAATTCCTAAATCCCAAATGTTTTCTAAACTCCCGAGATCGTCAAATGTTTTGTAATATGTACATTGGGTTATTTCCTACCTTTCACATTTTGAATGGTTTGATCAAGTGAATTTTCTCGGGAAGTATATTCGCGATTATTCTGTTTTTTTGGAGTATGATATGTATGGCTTGTTTTCGTATTTATACTTGCACTAGCAAAACAGTAGAGTTTTGCTAACCCTCGAGTATTCGGGGGGTGGATGTCTATTTTTGCATTCAGGTTTTTGGAGCATAGCACATGGTCGGCACGAAGTATGATGAAAGATGAACGATACTAATCACACGAGGATCCGTTGATGTCGTATTGGTCTAGTTGTATTTTCTTTTCCGCTGCAGTATCTTTTCCCCGTTGTACGGGAGTTTATTGTATTTTGACCCCTGCGTGGGTATGTGTTTGGAATTGAGTTGTATGTTATTATTGAGAGACCAAATCGGTCTACTGAGTCATTTTAGCCTTAAAGGCGATGTTTAGATGTTTGATTTTAGTTATCAGCCTGGTAGATCCTCGTGGAGAGGGTCTACGGCGTGTAATATCCCTGAGCGGATTGGGGGTGTTACACAGGCTCCTTCCTAATTCCCTTAAGTTCGGGAAATTATTCTCGTTTTCGATCTTCCAACCCTTGGGTAATGGAATTCCGTATTTGTTCAGCGTTTGGCTCGCGTTTTGATTGATGCACCGTTGGGTTGGTCAATCGTATTGATTTTCGTTCGTTGTGTTTTGTGATTGTTCGGATAATTGACTTGATTGTATTATCCATTTGATGACGCGTGTCACTTGTTGGTTTTATTATATCCCTAACGGCGATGTTATGTTGGTCGTCGTGGAGCATGTTTTCACGCCGTATATTCCTTGCGTTGCTTGTAACGTTTCGCCGATGGGCATAAGTTACGCGTTTCCTTGCATATCTCGTTGAGTTTTCCTGGCGGGATATTGCTTCTCCCTACTTGTTTTAAGTTTCGGGACGAAACTTCTTTTAAGGAGGGTAGAATGTAATATCCGCAATTTTCGATTTTCGGTAAATTTCGTTTTTCAGCCGGAGTCCGTTTTGACGACTCTCTCATGACCGTTTCGTCACTTCGAGAATGATTAATTCTGCACTTTTTGTCATCCGAGTTCGTTTCGGTATCGTTTTGTTGAGTTCCGAGCTTTTTAGCGACTTTTCCGCACTTGAGTTCGATTCTTGCGAATCTCGTCCGAAACTGTTGTTTCGAGTTTCTCGTAAGTTCATTTGATGTTATTATTCATGTTACGAGCTTTGGTTTGGTGTTTCGATCGCGTATCCTGATTTTCAGACGTTTTGGGCCATTTTCGTAATTTCCCAAAGTTTTGGGTAATTACTTCCGTTGTCGAATTCCGAGCCTTCGGGTGGTCGGAATTGTGTGTTCTCTTAGCTCTTCGATTCGTCTTTGCGAGCACGTCGTAACCGTATCATCGATTTGTATTCAGGTTCGGGTTTCGGGGTCGTTCGGGCCGTCGGAGTTGGCCCCGGCCGAGTCATAGCCGGGCAATCTGGGCCCAGGCCGGCACTGGCCGAGATACGGCCGGTAGTGCTCGGCAGCTTCTGGCCGAGCAACGGCCGGTAGTGCTCGGCGGCTTACGGCGGCGAGGGTCATCGTGGGCGCGGCACATGCCGAGGGCGCGGCACACTCGTGCATTTTTTCGGCCAAACCACTGCATGCGGTGCCGCGGCTGCGCCCGTCCGGCCGCGGCACACCGCCGACCACCGGGAGCCATTTTTGGGCTGTGCCGCGGCACACTCGGCAGGCCGCGGCACCGTGCGGCTATTTAAGGTCCTGCACACGGGTTTTTGTCCATTTTTCTCCTCGTTCTCCTTCTCTTCCGCGGCTGAGGGTATGCTCATCATGGAGCCATGTTGTTTGACAACAAATCCTCGAAGTTATTGAGGTTATATCATCAATCAATCATCCGTTATCATCATTTGATCCAGCGAATCAAGGTAATCTTCCTTAGAACCCTAATTTCGTGAATTTGGGGGGTTTTGCATTTCTGTCCGATTCGTTCCGTGTTGTTGATTAATTAATGATGGGTATGATTAATATTGGTAGTATTCTTGTGTTTAACATCATTTAATCCATTGTTCTTCGTTGAATCGAAGTATATTTCTCGATTTCCTTCAAATTGACTTTTTGGGGGATTTGTTCTCGATCTCGTTTTTCATCCGTTTTTGATGGATCGATTGTGGTTAAATGATGTTGTTAAACACATTCTATGGATTGTATATCCATATTTCAACTTGGAATTCCGTTTTGGTGTTTTGTCGGGACGAATCGTGTTCTTGGCCGTTTTGGGGGAAATCCTTGAACTTTCGTCATTCGTTCTTTGAATTCAACGGCTTTGAGTCGTATTATGGAATTCATTTTTGTTGTTATTGTTTTCGTTCATAGTTCATTGTTGCGGATTGTCGTTCGGTGTAGTCGGCGAGTTCGTAGTCGGTTCGTGCCAACCTACTTCGGCCGATTCTCCGCGTTGTGGTTATTCGAGGCAAGTACTTTGCCCATACTTTTCTCGTTTTATGGATATGATGATCGGTGGTCGTCTTGATGTGTTTGTTTGGTTATCTGAAATGAAGTTTCAAAAGATTTTGGTTTGGCCTCGTTAAAGGATCTCTTTCAAAACGCGTGTATGTTTTGTGAACGTTGTGTTTTGGGAATTGATTATGATTTGATTATTTTGAACGTTAGAGGCTTTGATGATATCCTTGTTGTTTAAAAGTTATGGAATCGTGTATTCCGTGTTTAATCTTGTTATTGTGTTTTGAAGAGTTTGATAATGGTGTCGGATTAGTGGCCATCTCTAGTAAGTATTTTTGATGAACTTACATTCTTAGCATATTAGTATTGCATGAGTAACGTGTGTGTGTATGCTCACTATGGGTTAGATCCGACGGGGTCTCGGTAGGGGTCCATCGAGGGGTGGATCCGCGAGCTTGCTTTTAACCACTATGGGTTAGATCTGACGGGGTCTCGGTAGGGGTCCACGGAGGGGTGAATCCACGGTTAATTGTGGTGCATTTTACAAATGTGGTTTGACTATGGAATTTTAGGAAATGAGTGCTTTCTAATGGTTTTCATGATTGCGTGCATCGATTAAGTTTGTAAGAGGTAAGTGTTCGTTTGTCTTACTTGACTAGGATGGCACTAGAGTATTTTGTTGTTTGTTTTGAATCCTTTATTTGTGGATTTTGATGTTGGGAGACGAACCTTGTGGTCGTTCTTGTGTACTGTGAGTTGATGAGATTTGGGGCTAAAATCCCAACGGTTTGGTAAAGGTTATTTTACGGAAAGTAAACCTTTGGGGCGGTGACCCCCTTTTGTCTTTTGGATTTTGAAAAGTAGGATTTGATAATCCTAAATTGTTTTTTATTAAAACTCCCGATGGCATTCTAAACTGTTTTTATAAATTTTTCCATTGATTTGTGATCTTTCGATTTTGGAATGTTTTCTCAAATTCTTGCCTCGGGAAGTGCTTTTTGTTTCGTTTGGATCTTTGAGGATCCTTGGTTATTGTTATTCGTGGAATGTGAATTGTATGGCTCGTATTTGCACTTTGTTCTTGCACTAGCAAAACAGTGGAGTTTTGCTAACCCCCGATTATTCGGGGGGTGGATGTTTGTTTTTGCATTCAGGTTTTGGAGCATAACACAGGGCCAGCACGAAGGATGATGAAAGATGATCGATACTAATCACATGAGGAACCGTACATCGTGTATTGGTTCAATTGTACTTTATTTTCCGCTGCTATATTTTTCTCGTTGTACGGGTGTGGTTGTGTTTTGACCCCTGCGTGGGCATGAGTTGTAATCGAGTTGTATGTTTTTATTGAAAGGCCAACTCTGTCTACTGAGTCATTTTAGCCTTAAAGGCATTGTCGAGATGTTTCATGTTGTTACTAGCCTGGTAGATCCTTGAGGAAAGGTTCTACGGCGTGTAATATCCCTGAGCGGATTGGGAGTGTTACACGACTAGCGGACGATCATCTCCCGGCACTTGCCGACCAACCCTTGGTGACTGACCAATGCCGACCCTCAGTGACTGGCCGATGCCGACCTCTGGTGACCGACTATAGACGACCGCCTCATGCCGCTCGAAGCCGATAGTCATCCAGTCGGCAAAGGCCGAGCCTCAGGACAGACCCCACGTGCAGTGCCGAGACAAGATCCGCATATCACGGATCGTTGACCACAGCCTGTCAGCATCCGTCCACCAGCCGACAGGCCCGGCGAAAGTTATCAGTAGGACCGCATGTGATAGTGACTCCGGACGCGTGCTGGCTCCTCATTGGACCGCACAGCTGGCTGCCGGCTGTAGCCTTGGACTTTAGGCAGACTGCCCATGTGACCTTTATGATGATCGCCCCATTATTATAATGGCCGGAAGACGATCGCCTGCTAGGAAACAGGGCACCTCTGCCCCTATAAATACAAGGCAGCCTGCACTTTTCAAAGGACCGAACTTCTTGAGAACAAACCGAAATTCTTCAGCACTCTCTGCATTCCCACGAGATTTCACACAGCACTTGGCTATCTCCTACTCTTGGCAACAGCTATCTTTTGGTTCTTTATTCTCTCGGCCTCTCTCATTCAGAAGACGATCGGCAGGGATGAAGAACACCAAGCTTCGCTCAAGAGCTGGATTAACAGAGTCTTTTTACACTCATTGTACTTAGATTCTCACATTAATACTTGTATCCACGAATATTTGTATTAATAACATATCGCGAGAGCATTCAAGCCCGGGCCTAACAAACCCGGCAAATCTTGTGTTTATTCATATTCTCTCGGAAGTGCTCCCGCAAATTTTGTTTGTTGTCCGTTCATTCCAGCAGTATTTAATCTTCCGATAAATATTTTGGGCAACAACACAAGGAAAAGCCTCATCTTACCTCAAGTCCTGTGCCTGTTGATGTGAAAAGATCAGTTTCTATGGATGGATGTGCTAAATTCCTTGAAAAAACAATCTGAAATCTCTTTGGGGACTTTTAACAAACACCTTGAAAAAACTGTTAGATTTGATCTTCCTATTTTATCGGGCTTTTTCTAGCTTTTAAAATTTTTAGAAGTGAAATATGTTTCGGGCGTCTTCAAGTAGAGGTTCACATCTCCAAAATGGTATATCATTTGTTGGTATATACGTACGTATACATATATTTATAGGAGACCAAAGTAGGCTGAAAGTCAATCTTACTCGGACAGCTGGAGGCCTTATCCGGACAGCTGGCTGAGAAGGTTCTGTCGGTCGTGACCGACCTTATCCGGACTGCTGGACAGCCTTATCCGGATAGTGGCCTAGAAGCTTCTGTCGGTCGTGACCGACCTTATCCGGACAGCTGGACAGCCTTAGCCGGATAGTGGCCTAGAAGCTACTGTCGGTCGTGACCGGCAGTTGTCAGTCGGCGTGTCCGGGGTGACCGGCAAATGTCAGTCAACTTGGCTCAGCCGGTTCGACCCCTTCCCGATATCCAAATTCGATTTTCTGACCTGTTCCGGACTCTTCGGAGTTAAATCTTCGATATGCTCAGAACGGATTTTCGATAATATTAAAACAATAATTTAATATTATTTTTGCAGTATAAGTGTTCTGTAATGAAAATTTTATCGTATCAATTCGTAGGAAATTTTCGAAATAACTTTCATAAATTCAAAAATAATCCTTATAATTTATTTTGAAATCTTTTCTTTTTAAATCTTTCATTTTATGTTGGAAACATATCGATCCAAGTATTGGACAACTTGTAATTATTGAAATTCCATGATCATTAGCAATATAAATAGCATTTAATTAAGTCTTTGAATTTTATAGGGTATTACAATTATTATTTTATAATCGTTTAGCACATCGATCTCCTTACTGAGAAACTGAGCTCCTCACTGCAACAAAACATCTCACAATGACCTTTATCATGTTAGAAGAGATAATTAACATGTCGTATAAAACATAATGCGAATGGACATAGCAGTTATTCATGCTCATGAAATGTCTACTTGTATGCCATGCTTCCATAATGCATATTATGTAAATGCATTTAGGTATTAAATGGTTATTGGCTTAGGGGATAACCGGGCATTACAGTCCTCCCCTCCTTATAAAATTTCATCCTCGAAATTGACATACCGAAACGATTACGGATATTTGCTTTGCATTTCCTCCTCTCTTTCCCATGTAGCCTCTTCAACATGATTCCTCCACAAAATCTTTACCAAATGAATTTCCTTGTTCCTTAGTTTCTTTATTTTCTTATCAAGAACTCATCTTGGTTTCTCTTCATAGGACAAATCTGGGGATAATTCCAACGGCTCATAATTTAACACATGTGAGGGGTTGGAAATGTACTTCTTTAGCATAGACACATGGAAGACGTTGTGTACACCAGATAGTGAAGGAGGTAAGGCTACTCTATAAGCTCTGTCACCAACTCTCTCAAAGATTTCAAATGGGCCAACATATCTCGGGCTAAGTTTTCCTTTCTTCCCAAATCTCATTATGCTTTTCATCGGGGATACCCTCAAGAAGATATAGTCTCCAACTGCGAATTCCAAATCTCTTCTTCGATTATCTGCATAACTCTTCTGTCTACTTTGTGCAATTTGCATTCGTTCTCTTATCTTTTCTACCGCCATAGCGATCATTGTATCATTTAAGGCCCAGTAGGCTTCTTTCTCCAACTTCATCTCAGTGTACGGGAGATCTACATTTTCTCCCATACAGTGCTTCATAAGGTGCCATCCCAATTGTAGATTGGTAACTGTTGTTGTAGGTGAACTCTACTAATGGAAGCTTTGAATCCCAATTGCCCTTGAAATCTAGTATGCATGCTCTCAACATATCTTCGAGTATTTGAATAACTCTTTCTGACTGCCCATCGCTTTGTGGATGAAATGCGGTGCTGAAAGCAAGCTTCGTACCCATTGCATTATGTAAACTTTTCCAAAATGCAGATGTGAATTTAGTGTCCCTATCAGATACTATAGATACTGGCACCCCATGTAGCCGGACTATCTCTTTAATATATTCTTGAGCATATCGATCCATATTATATGTGGATTTTACTGGAAGGAAATGAGCAGACTTGGTCAATCTGTCAACAATCACCCATATGGAATTATACCCACTTTGAGTCCTTGGTACCCCAAGCACAAAATCCATTGTAATGTGTTCCCATTTCCATTCCGGAATTAGTAAAGGCTTCAATAATCCCGCTGGTCTCTGATGTTCAGTTTTGGTCTGCTGACAAGTTAGACATTTTGCCACAAATTTTGCAATATCTTTCTTCATGTTAGGCCACCAATAATGTTGTTGCAAGTCTTTATACATTTTTGTGCTACCTGGATGTATTCAATAAGGACTGGAATGGGCTTCCTTCAGAATGTCCCCTATGATGGTTGTGTCAGCTGGCACACACAATCTCCCTTTATATCGTAATATTTTGTCACCAGAGACTGAGAAGTTTGGCAATTTGCCTTCATCAACTTTTTCCCTCAATTTGCCAATGTATTGATCCGCCTTCTGGGTTTCTTTGATTATATCTTGCAGTGCAGGTTTCAATATGAGTGCTGATAATGAACAAGTCTTCCTTTTGGGCACAATTTCCAGTTCTAATTTTTGCAAGTCTAATAATAGTGGCTTCTGCGTGACTAGCAAGGAAGACATAGACTTTCTACTTAGTGCATCTGCAACCACATTTGCCTTACCAGGATGATAGTTGATCTCGCAATCATAGTCTTTCACCAATTCCAACCACCTTCGCTGCCGCATATTCAGCTCCTTCTGTGTGAAAAAGTACTTCAAACTTTTGTGGTCTGTATAGATTTCGCACTTTTCGCCATATAGGTAATGCCTCCAAATTTTTAGTGCAAAGACAACAGCAGCCAATTCTAGATCATGTGTTGGATAATTCTTTTCATACTCTTTTAATTGCCTGGAGGCATAGGCTATTACCTTTCCATGTTGCATTAATACAGCACCCAAACCATTCTTAGAAGCATTAGTGTAAACTACAAAGCCACCTGTTCCCAAAGGAGTGGCAAGGACAGGAGCCGTAGTTAATCTACGCTTCAATTCCTGGAAACTCCCTTCGCAAGCATCAGTCCAAACAAACTTTGTATTTTTCCTTGTTAACAATGTTAATGGGGTTGCAATCTTCGAGAATCCTTGTACAAACCATCGGTAGTATCCGGCTAGTCCTAAGAAGCTTCGGACCTCTGATACATTAGTTGGCGTTGGCCAATTGCTCACCGCCTCTACCTTGTTGGGATCAACTGAAATTCCCTCCTTGGATACCACATGCCATAAAAATACCACTTGTTCTATCCAGAATTCACATTTCTAGAATTTAGCATACAACCGTTTTTCTTTGAGAATTTGAAGCACAATTCTGAGGTGTTCTTTATGCTCATCTCTATCATGTGAATAGATAAGGATGTCATCAATAAACACCACCACAAATTTGTCAAGGAACTCTTTGAATACCCGGTTCATCAGATCCATAAATGCTGCTGGAGCATTTGTCAAACCAAAAGGCATCACTAAAAATTCATAGTGACCATATCGCGTTTTAAATGTTGTCTTTTAGATATCTTCTTCTTTGACCTTCAGTTGATGATATCCATAACGTAAATCAATCTTTGAAAATACTGATGCTCCTTGCAACTGATCAAATAAATCATCTATCCTTGGAAGAGAATATTTGTTCTTGATGGTCACCTTATTCAGTTCCCTATAGTCAATGCATAATCTCAATGAGCCATCTTTCTTTTTCACAAACAAGACAGGGGCTCCCCAAGGTGAACAACTAGGACGAATGAATCCCTTATCAAGTAATTCTTGTAGCTGAGTTTTTAATTCTTTCAATTCTGTTGGTGCCATTCTGTATGGGGCTTTTGAAATAGGGGTAGTTCCTGGCATTACATCGATTGCAAACTCAATTTCCTGATCTGGGGGCAACCCTGGTAGATCATCTGGAAACACCTCAGGAAATTCTCTAACCACATCTACATCTTCACGCTTCAATTTCATTTCAAGGGAGGTGTCCAAAACATTAGCCAAATAGCCACCACACCCCTTATTTAACATCTTCCTAGCTTTTAGTGCAGTTATAATTGGCAAAGAGCACGAACATGAATTACCTTTAAAAATAAACCCTCCTTCATTTGATGGTTGAACGGCCACAATCTTCTTATTGCAATCAACATTTGCACAATATTTAGCTAGCCAGTCCATTCCAAGGATAACATCAAAATTAGATATTGATAGGACAACAAGGTCGGCGTAGAGTATTCTTCCGCCAATTTGAACTGTACAGGCCCTCAACATTTGGTCAGAATCCATATTTTCTCCAAACGGAGCAGCCACATTATAACCAACTTTCAAGAGTTCTGGTTTAACGCCCGATTTTCTCATAAATGCATATGATGCAAATGAATGTGTAGATCCTGGGTCTATCAATGTAAGTGCAGGAATTCCCGAGATCAGAATGGTACCTGAGACTACGGAAGCATCTGCATCAGATTCGTCTCGAGTCATTGCAAAGACCCTTCCCTGAACTTTATTTTCTATGTTTGGGCAATCTCTCGCCATATGTCCGGGCTTCTTGCATCTGAAACAATTATTGGACCCAACAAAACATTCTCCAATGTGATTTTTCCCACATTTAGTACACTTGGGCTTCTCAGTTGTATTTGGAGCATCTCTCGCTGTAGGATGCTTCTGATTGGCTTTGCATGGTTTTTGCTCCGATTTCTTCCAATGTGCTGAATTTTTTGAAGCAAATGCTTGCCTCTTTTGTTGATAAGACCTTTGTATCTCCTTTTCGTCAGCTTCTGTGAGCAGTGCTTTGTCAACTATTTCTCTGAACTCAGTTGATGTAGACATCCTCACATCTCTTCTAATTTCAGGTTGGAGGCCTCTTAGGAAATGATCCACCTTCTCAGCATTATCCCTAGCAATATAGGGAACATACCTACAGCCTTCTTCAAATTTCTGAATATATTCACAAACAGACATATCCCCTTGTTTCAGCTCCAAAAGCTCTTTGACCTTGAGAGACCGTGCATCCCTGGTGAAGTATTTATCATAGAATATTACTTTAAATCTCTCCCACGTCAACCCTTCCAAGTTGACTGCAAGTTTGGCTCCTTCCCACCAAGTTCTGGCATCCTTTTTGAGTTGAAAGATCGCACAAAGTATCTTCTCAAAGATCGCCGATGTGCATGTAGTCAAAGATAACATCAAGTGATTTGACCCATTCTTCCGCAACCATAGGATCAGCCCCACCATGAAAATCAGGAGGTTCCATTTTCCTAAATTTTTCATACACTGCTGGTCCATTATTGTTTCTTGGTGGAGGTTGTCGGTTTTGTTCTTCGTTTCTTTGTTGCATGTTCAGCAATTGTTGCATTTGTTAACCATACATCCTTGTCTGTTGTTGCATCAGCTCAGCTAAATTCTCAAGAAGGTTATGGTTTAGATTTGGATCATCTCTTGCCTTTCTTTTGGGTGCCATCACATCCGTTGTACTGCCCAATCTTACCCATTCATAAGCCAATAACGATCACATAACGATGATGATGACAACTAATATATTGTAATCTATTAAACACAATACTTAATAGATAAAAGTTGACCATATCCTTCAGTAGAGAATGTCCATATGCCATCTTCTGTCTGCAGGAAAGATTTAAACCTTCGCTCCGATACCACAACTGTAACACCCCCTAACCTAGCAGCTGAACCGCAAAGGGGTCCGTGCTACTAAGTTGGGGAGTATCACACTTTTAAACTTTGAAAACCAATAAGAAGTAGATTTGGTAATGCGAGTACTCAGGTAAATAACGCAAACCGGTATTATTTATTCAAAACATTACACAACCTTAAGTTTAATACATAACAAAACCATAACAGAGTGATCTTATTAAAAACAAAACATAGTCTTCCAGCATAGGGCCGAAATAGGTGGGGAATGGCATATGGACAAGTCTCCGACTGTCAACACTGAAGAAGATAGTCAACTCCTAAACATGAGCATCATCACCTGTATCATAAGAATCTAATGAGCTAATGGCTCAGTAAGATGAGACTTCTGTAATAGCAAATTATCACGTATCACATTTATCAACAAATAACTACTATATATATAGTCATGTTCTTGTAAAATCCTTTCTTCGGGTACCCTTGAAGCGTGATACTCGACTGATAGTGATAGGCCTTGGTTTTCGGAACCTGTTCATATAATTGGCCAATAAAAGATGTATACGGGGGTTCCCATACTGGTTTTTCAACCAATGGTATTAGTCGTATTCAACCTTTTTCATTCAGTGTGGGTTTCCTTGACAGACTTTCAGCCGCAAGTATTTGCCACCATATGTTGGGTTCGCCGGTCCCCCGTGTCCCGTGCCTACCCGCCATCAATCAAGTACCATACTTCCTGTTCTTAAACATTCTTTCACATACACATGTTATGCATGATCGTTCAATAACAGTCACATATGCAAATATCAATCAATATATGATCCTTATGATACAGCAAGGAAAAGCCTCATCTTACCTCAAATCCTGTGCCTGTTGATGTGAAAATATCAGTTTCTATGGATGGATGTGCTAAATTCCTTGAAGAAACAATCTGAAATCTCTTTGGGGACTTTTAACAAACACCTTGAAAAAACTGTTAGATTTGATCTTCCTATTTTATCGGGCTTTTTCTAGCTTTCGAAATTTTTAGAAGTGAAATATGTTGTGGGCGTCTTAAAGTAGAGATTCACAGATTCAAAATGCTATATCATTTGTTGGTATATACGTACGTATACATATATTTATAGGAGCCCAAAGTAGGCTGAATGTCAACCTTACTCGGACAGCTGGAGGCCTTATCCGGACAGCTGGCCGAGAAGGTTCTGTCGGTCGTGACCGACCTTATCCGGACAGCTGGACAGCCTTATCCGGATAGTGGCCTAGAAGCTACTGTCGGTCTGGACCAGCAGTTGTCAGTCGGCGTGTCCGGCGGTGACCGGCAAATGTCAGTCAACTTGGCTCAGCCGGTTCGACCGCTTCCCGATATCCAAATTCGATTTTCCGACCTGTTCCGGACTTGTCGGAGTCAAATCTTCGATATGCTCGGAACGGATTTTCGATAATATTAAATAATAATTTAATATTATTTTTGCAGTATAAGTGTTCTGTAATGAAAATTTTATCGTATCAATTCGTAGGAAATTTTTGAAATTACTTTCATAAATTCTAAAATAATCCTTATAATTTATTTTGAAATCTTTTCTTTTTAAATCTTTCATTTTATGTTGGAAACATATCGATCCATGTATTGGACAACTTGTGATTATTGAAATCCATGATCATTAGCAAAATAAATAGCATTTTTAATTAAGTCTTTGAATTTTATAGGGTATTACAATTATTATTTTATAATCGTTTAGCACATCGATCTCCTTACTGAGAAACTGAGCTCCCCACTGCAACAAAACATCTCACAATGACCTTTATCATGTTAGAGGAGATAATTAACATGTCGTATAAAACATAATGCGAATGGACATAGCAGTTATTCATGCTCATGAAATGTCTACTTGTATGCCATGCTTCCATAATGCATATTATGTAAATGCATTTAGGTATTAAATGGTTATTGGCTTAGGGGATAACCGGGCATTAGAGAGTTTATCAACATACCTCTTGAAGAAGAACTACAAGGATCAAACACTTCCAAAAACATCAAGAACTCCTAGTTTCAAGCTTCTAATCATCTTCATCAAAGTCTTGACGAACGTATAAGGGTCTGAAATGGATTTGAGAGTGAAGAGGGACGAGCTAGGGAGGAGGAAATGTGTTTCCATTCGTGAAGAAATGAAAGACCAGTTCTTATTTTAGAATCTGCACATCTCGTTACGTACGTTAAGTCACAACCTTAAAGTGCGTAAGCCCTTTAACGTACGCTATATGTCCTATATAGCGTACGTAATCGTCATCCAGGGTTAACTGTACTATTTGGTGTCATACATTACGTACGTAACATACTTGCCATAGGGTACGTAATGTAGCAGTTCACTTGCTACAGTATTTCGCTTGCTTACGTACGTAATTCTTCATCCTTAACGTACGTAAGTCTTGTGGTTGACTCGCCTGTCCACATCCTGCGCTGAAAGCCGCCGACACCGGGCCCACCTGCCGACCACAGCTCGGACCCGCTGATTCCATCCTTAACGTACGTAATGTACGCAGCTTAACGTACGTTAAGAGTACTTAACTACGTACGTAATCTCCAACATATAACGTACGTAATGGCTTTCATACTTAGCCATTTTGCTCTTGTCTGTCATCTCAATATACTGAATACGTACACGCGACTTACTGAATACACATGCTCGTTCCGATATCATTCTCATGCGATACTTCTGATGCACGATACCTCGAATACAACTGTCGACCAAGAACGACAATTGTACAAATACTGATACAGTATATCTGACATTGAAAAACATACCAAGCATGTAATATCCTAGTATCAAAATAACCTCGATAGACATACTGGCATGACTGTCACAGTTTCCAAAATTATCCACTCATATTGTGTCGGTCCCACTCTGTACAGTACATCCCAGATAAAATAATGTGAAAAATTCATAGTGAAATTCTAGGATATTACATATACACCCACTTAAATAAGTTTCGTCCTCGAAACTCACCACCTGTCATAATCAGTATCTCAATCCCGAAATATCTCAAATCACGACACCATACTCGATAATCATCATCAAAATTGAAATAACTGAAAGAACATACTTACAGGTCCGTGAAGTTGATGATCTTCCGTGATACCAGCATACGACTCCCATACAAAATACAGCAATTTGAAAATATTTCAAAAATTTTGAAACCTCCAAAATTGGTTTGACTCAAAAGTCAGAAAATCATTTTCAAAAGTCACGCTACTACCACACCGGTAGAGCCACATAACATACACGCCCGTGTTTTACGAAACCCAAGCTCCGATACCATCTTCTGTAACACCCCCAAAACTGACCGGGAATATTACAGCGCCGTGGGTGTAACACCCCAAACTAGGCGGATATTACAGTGCCGTGAATCCCCGACTGGGACCCACCAGGCAAAAGAAAATGTTGAATTAAATAATATAATTGTAGTACCGAACCACATTATATTACCAAGTACTCCGATGAGGAGTTTAAGTACAACACACCAGGACAATACCGAATACTAGTATATTTTATATGGAGATAAAATACACTACCCTGAACAAATAAACATTTCAAACGGAATTTGCAGCGGAAATACAACTGTAGAGGAATAAGCATGACTGAAATAAACGGAATGACTGGGGCCCCCTACTAGTATCACTGGGACTCCTCGCCGTCAACATGCTCTTCCCGTGCCTTTGCCTTGCCGTGACCTGAAAACAAAATCCCCCAACGGGGTCAGTTACACAGAACAACAATCCTCAAGGGTTGAAATTACACAATCATGATATATCTGAAGTTATGAAATATCCTTAGTTATGAATTACGCTGAAGAGGAGTATCATAGTACGCCCGTAGTGTTCTGTGCAAGTGTACAAGATGGATGACCGGACACACCCGTCCTTGTACCTAATTAGTCTCACGGAGGTAATCGTTACCGTGTGCACAGTCCAATGTATCACTCCCAATACATGGCCATCATGTGCCCGACTAAAAATTCCACACATCCACACCCGGCCACGCAATATGAACCCAGAAGGTCATATGAACGAGAATGACCATAATGAATATCAATGAATAATAATAATCTGACAAAGTCAAGAATGACTCACTGATATGAAAGTGATAATGAAGTGATTGATAGTTTCAATGAAATGATTGGAACCGCCATTCCTCGCTAATGAAGTGATTATTCGACAATTACAAGTCTCAATATGATTAATACAATGATGAATGAGTTATGATTATGAATGATCAACAACAAAAGGAATGAATATCCTTTTAACCGAGTAAGAATCAACTTACACAATACCGATGACAATGTCCTTCAACGAACAACGTCCTAATCGAGATACCGGTCGCTCGAACAACCTTGAATAACAATAATTACCAACAACCGTTCAATACACGTATCGAGCAACAAAACACGACTAACCCAAAGGTCGATACAACGATAATCAAACTCATAGGGGCATTCTAACGAATACGAAACCAACCACACAACTTCAAAAATATCCAATCCCGAATATATCGAAACCAACACCAAAATGAGTATTTCGAACTATCAAAACACTTCAATGATATCAATAATTCAATAGGAATCCACAATTTAATATTACAACAACATCAATCGGAAAATCCCCAATTAACCGAAGTCAACCCCAAGGGTTCTTGAAATAATTCCGAAAATAGCCATTAAATCCATAGGAATATATTTATCCATGGTAGATAATCCATATCTAACATATTCCAATGATAATCCAAGCTTACATGAAGAAATCGGAAGGAAAACCCAAAAATCCGAAATTCTACATCAAAGAGATTAATACTTAGATTTGATGTGATGAGTACGTTGAAATGATGATTAATCCAAAAGATAAGCTTGAAGATAATGATTGATGATTACTCCTCGAAGAACACTCTCCAAAACGCCCGAAATCGCCCGAAACCGCCGAAGAAACAAAGAGAAATGATAAATGATGGAGTAAGGGCTGAACTGTCCTATTTATAGCAATCCCAGTTTAGCGCACGCTAGCCCTAGCTCTTAGCGTGCGCTAACGGGTGTTTTGGGTAGTCCAGTACCCACTGTCCGAACACGGTAGCGTGCTCTACGTACCTTTTGTAGCATGCGCTACAACCATACCATTAGCGTGCGTTAATACCCATGGTTAGCATGCGCTAACGAATTATTTGATGCCCAAGATCGAATCCGTAAACCGTCCCTCTCGATTCGACTCGGTAGCGTGCGCTACAACCAATATTTAGCGTGCGCTATAATATCGATTGCGTACGCTAAAAACAACTCATAGCATGCGTTATGAATTAATCCAGTGCAGTCCAGTAGCCACTGGACTCAACCTGATTCGTCCTTAGCGTGCGCTACAGCAATTATTAGCGTGCGCTACTACAACCCACTAGCGCGCGCTACTTACCACTCGTAGCGTGCGCTACTTATAACTCACCTGCAGTCCAGTACCTTCTGGACTGCAGCCAGGGTAACATTAGCGTGCGCTAATGCTGAGTGGTAGCGTGCGCTACCTGTACTCAATTAGCGCGCGCTAGAAAGAGTACGTAGCGTACGCTACTCCTCACGCACAGTCCACAAAGAAAAATGACAATGATGATAAACACGGCACGGAACTCCAATTAGATTAGTGATGAACGACGATTGATACACGATACAATTACTCTGAACGGTGAATACCATGAATGAAAATGAGTGACAAATGATCATTAATGAGTGAAATTACTGAATGATAAATATTGAATGATAATTACTGAATGATAATTACTGAATGATAATTACTGAATGATGATTACTGAATTACAACTGGGTATTACATACACCCCCCCTTAAAAGAGTTTCGTCCCCGAAACTAAGGGTCAAACAACTCGGGATAACTCTCCCGCATACTATCCTCGGTTTCCCAAGTAGCCTCTTCGACTCCGTGCCTAGACCACTAAATCTTAACCAAAGGAATCGCCTTATTCCTCAACTGTTTGATTCGCCACTCTAATACTCGCATAGGACGCTCCTCATATGAATGATCGTCGGCGATCTCGATTTCATCGAACTGAAGTATGTGACTCGGGTCGGCAACATACTTCCGCAACTGAGAGACATGAAACACATTATGAATTCGGCTCAACGTCGTAGGTAAAGCCAGTCGATAAGCTAACTCGCCTACTCGATCCAAAATCTCAAACGGTCCAATGAATCTCGGACTCAACTTCCCCCTCTTCCCGAAATGGAAGATACCACGACTCGGGGATACCTTGATCAAAACATGGTCACCTGATTCGAACTCTAAAGGTCGATGACGGTTATCTGCATATGATTTCTGTCGACTCTGAGCGGTCAACAAACGACTCCTGATCAAAGTTACCTTCTCTCTATAAGCATATCGGGCTCGGTGCCGATTGATTATGATAGGTCATCCCAACACAAAGGAGATCGACAACGACGACCATACAAGGCCTCGTAAGGTGCCATCTTAATCGAAGCATGCCAACTATTATTATACATGAACTCGATCAATGGTAGTTGGGCTTCCCAATCGTCTTTCCAATCGAGGACGCATGCCCTCAACATGTCCTCTAATGTTTGAATAGTCCTCTCTGATTGCCCGTCGGACTGAGGATGAAAGGCGGTACTGAGATTAAGCTGAGTTCCCATAGCACGATGAGTTGATTTCCAAAAATGAGACACAAACCGTCCGTCACGATCGAAAATGATACTTTTAGGAGTACCGTGTAGTCTCACTATCTCTTTGATGAATAGCTGGGCAAGTCTCTCGGGACCCCACGTATCCTTGATCTCAAGAAAATGAGCTGATTTGGTTAAGCGGTCCACGATCACCCAGATCGTATTCATTCCACGATGACTCGTCGGCAAACTCGTGATGAAATCCATAGAAATGTCTTCCCACTTCCATTCGGGAATAGGAAGAGGTTTCAGCATACCCGCCGGTCACTGATGTTCAATCTTAACTTGTTGACAGGTAAAGCATCTCGAAACAAATTCTGCGACTTCTCGTTTCATATTACTCCACCAGTAATTTTGTTTCAAGTCCTTGTACATCTTGCTAGACCCCAGATGAACAGAATAAGGGGTAGCATGAGCTTCTTTCAAAATCGAGTTTTTCAACTCGTCATCCGCCGGTACGCACAACCGATTCTTAAACCTTAAAAGTCCATCCTCGTGGACCACAAATCCAGGGGCTTTCCCCTGAACCACATCCTGACGGATGCGTAACAATGATGGGTCCGAACCCTGATTCTCTCTGATTGCCTCCTCAAGTGACGATGAGATCTCCAACATACAAAGCTGTCCCTGAACTCGCCGGCTGCACTCGATCTCGGGTCTAAGGAATTCTCGCCAAGCTCCTTCTGGACTGTTAAACGAGCAAGCATCTGCTCCTGAACGGACTTACGACTCAAGGCGTCGGCGACAACGTTCGCCTTGCCCGGGTGGTAAAGGATCTCAATATCATAATCTTTGATTAATTCCTACCACCGTCTCTATCGCATATTTAACTCCTTCTGAGTAAATATATACTTTAAACTCTTATGATCGGTGAATATCTGACAGGTAACGCCATAAAGATAATGACGCCAAATCTTCAAAGCGAACACCACGGCTGCTAGCTCCAGGTCGTGTGTCGGATAATTAACCTCGTAAGGTCTCAATTGCCATGAAGCATAGGCAATAACCTTTCCATTCTGCATGAGCACACATCTGAGACCCTGTCCGGACGCATCACTAAAAACCACAAATCCTTCCGTACCCTGCGGCAAGGAAAGTACAGGTACTGACATTAACCGTCTCTTGAGTTCCTCAAAACTCCGTTGACACGCGTCGGACCACGTATATTTCTTATCCTTTCGCAAAAGATTCGTCAAGGGTTGAGCAATTCTAGAAAATCCCTCCACAAATCGCCGATAATAACCCACTAATCCGAGGAAACTTCGGATTTCCTTAACATTCTTCGGAGGTAGCCAATCTCGAATAGCCTCCGTCTTCTGAGGATCGATACGAACTCCGTCTGATGAAATTACGTGTCCGAGAAACGTCACTTCGGACATCCAGAACTCACATTTGGAAAACTTCCCATAAAGTTGTTCTCGTCTCAACACGTCGAGCACTAGATGAAGGTGAAACTCGTGTTCCTCTCGGTCACGAGAATAAATCAAAATGTCATCGATGAAGACAACAACAAACTCATCCAAAAAGTCGATGAAAACCCGATTCATTAACTCCATGAATACCGCAGGTGCATTAGTCAATCCAAACGTCATAACCACAAACTCATAATGACCATAGCGTGTTCGAAATGCCGTCCTCGTGATGTCCGACTCTCGAATCCGCAACTGATGATATCTAGATCTTAAGTCAATCTTGGAAAATACTGAAGCTCCCTGAAGTTGATCCAAAAGATCATCGCTACGGGGTAAAGGATACTTATTCTTGATCGTCACCCTATTCAACTCCCAATAATCAATACATAAGCGAAATGAACCATCCTTCTTCTTGACAAACAACACTGGTGCTCCCCACGGGGACGCACTCGGTCGGATATAACCTTTCTCGAATAACTCCTCAAGTTGATTCTTCAATTCCCGCATTTCAGTCGGGGCCATCCGGTACGGTGCCTTCGATATCGGGGACGTACCGGGCTCCAACTCAATTGTGAATTCCACATATCTCTGTGGAGGCAAACCAGGTAACTCGTCTGGAAAAACATCAGCATATTCCTTCACTACCGGAATATGCGTCAACATTACTGATGATTTCTCGGTTTTGGTCATAAAGCACCAATAACCAACACACCCCTGATTGAGTAATCTCACTGCTTTCATCAAATTAATGACCTTACCAGAACAGCCGGGATTACCTCCCTGAAACACACATTCAACCCCATCGTCTGAAATGATAGTGATCATACGCTTACGGACACTAATGATGGCATCATGACGATCCATCCAATCAATACCCAAGATGACGTCGTCTCTTGGCAAATCTACCACGATTAGGTCCGCTGGCCATACACGACCATGAAGCTGAATCGGACAGTTCTGAATCTCACGATTCCCGATAATTCGTCTACCATCAGGTAGACCAATGACATAAGGCTCACTACTAGTAGCACTACCCATACGTAGTCTACTCAAACATGACTCGGAAATGAATGAATGCGATGCACCTGTATCAAAAAGGGTACACACAGGTTGAGATAGAATATCGAGTGTACCTGAGATCATTCGGGCCTCTGGATCATCGGTCTTTTTCATCTCATAAATCCGGGGCTTGCTAGTCCCGGCACTGGACGTTCCCGTCTGCTGGCTATAGGATCCACCTTTAGTCGCTCCTGTCGTTTTAAACGACGCTGATTAAGTGGCCTGATTCTGAACGGCTGACTGCTTAGGGGCCTGAGATGACGTCTGAGCACGTTTGGAGTCCCTACGGCAAAAACGGGCCTTATGCCCAACAATTCCACAGTTATGACACGTGACAGACTCTCTCGGACACTTGGTGCTGACATGACCAAGATCCCCACAGTTATAACAGGTGATGGCCGAACTGGCCACTCGTGACTGAGATTCCGCGGGTTTAGACGTCACAGGAGGTCGCTCAGAAAAAGCAGAGCCCGCACGAGGCTTCTTGAAAGTGGCCTGACTGCCGTCAGACTGATTACGGTTCTTGGACTTTTTGCTAGCACATGAAGGTTGCTGCTTAGCAATCTCCTTAGCAGTAAGCTCATAGGTAAGAGCTTTCTCAATGAATTCAGCCAACGTGGTGCAATTATGATTAAGCAACTGTAGTCTCATACGGGGTTTCAGCCTCTGAAATACTTAATCTTATCTGCCTCGGAATGAATGATAGATGAGGCGAACGGAAGAAGTTCCTGAAATTTCTCGGCAATGGCGAGAACATCCTCGTCTGCTGAGGGGTCGGGGGTGAGTAATTCTGACAGTTTGGCCTCTCTGAGCGGGGCCGGATAATACCTCTCCATCATGAGAGTTTTGAACTGATCCCAAGTACATGATCCATCGGTGGGCTTCAACGACGACCACCAAGAATGTGCGCTCTTACCCAGGTAGTAAGCCGCAACAGAAACTTTGTGTCCTTCGGGACACTCTACCAGAGCAAACAACTTCTCGAAATGCTCGAGCCAATGAATAATATCCGCCGGCTCAGACGAGCCCTCAAAAGTAGGTGGCCTCTGGCGAGAGATGTCGCCGATGATATTGCTCACATTCCTCTCTTGCCTCTTAGGTGGCGGCGGAGGAGCCTGTTGATTTTGATTGACGGAGTTATGCATCGTCTCCATCAGTTGTGCCATCTGGGTCATTTGGGCCATCATGCCCTGCATAAAAGCGAGTGGGTCAACCCGGACACCTTCTGACTGAGCCGTGTCCTGGGTAGGACTCCCCGTTAGTGAATGATCGCGTCCAGGTGAATGAGTGGCAGCATCGCTGCTCGATGAATTAGCATTATTTCTCGCGTTTGCACGTGTATTCACACGAGCTCTCGGGATTCGGCCCGCTCCACGTCCTCGTCCTGCATGTCCTCTTCTTGCCCTCTCCATACTGAAGTAGGAAAGTCACATGATGATTATATTTCCCGCATGAATATCACGTTATGATTATGACATGAGATGATGAAAATAAGCATACGTGCTCTAACACAGTGATTACATGAATGATTAACTGAGGTGACATGATTATCTTTAACAAGTTAACATGATTAATGATTTGATCTTCCTGATCAACAACTGAATAATGAAATGAATTGAGTGATTAACGAGTTAACATGACCGTCCTGGTCAAATGAAAATGATGGTTGAGGAATGTTAACTGATTAATTATGAATGAATGATGGCGTTAGAAATCTTACAGTTCTTGGTTTGATTGGCTCGGCATTTGCGCAGGTCACACGTGACGCGAAAGTCCAATGATACTAGTCCGATGACGATGATTTCAAATGAGACATGACTTGGAGGGTAGTATTCAAAACCACGCTCCGATACCAACTCTATAACACCCCAAACTAGGCGGATATTACAGTGCCGTGAATCCCCGACTGGGACCCACCAGGCAAAAGAAAATGATGAATTAAATAATATAATTGTAGTACCGAACCACATTATATTACCAAGTACTCTGATGAGGAGTTTAAGTACAACACACCAGGACAATACCGAATACTAGTATATTTTATATGGAGATAAAATACACCACCCTGAACAAATAAACATTTCAAACGGAATTTGCAGCGGAAATACAACTGTAGAGAAATAAGCATGACTGAAATAAACGGAATGACTGGGGGCCCCTACTAGTATCATTGGGACTCCTCGCCGTCAACATGCTCTTCCCGTGCCTTTGCCTTGCCGTGACCTGAAAACAAAATCCCCCAACGGGCCGCCATACGTAACAACAATCCTAAAGGGTTGAAATTACACAATCATGATATATCTGAAGTTATGAAATATCCTTAGTTATGAATTACGCTGAAGAGGAGTATCATAGTATGCCCGTAGTGTTCTGTGCAAGTGTACAAGATGGATGACCGGACACACCCGTCCTTGTACCTAATTAGTCTCACGGAGGTAATCGTTACCGTGTGCACAGTCCAATGTATCACTCCCAATACATGGCCATCATGTGCCCGACTAAAAATTCCACACATCCGCACCCGGCCACGCAATATGAACCCAGAAGGTCATATGAACGAGAATGACCATAATGAATATCAATGAATAATAATAATCTGACAAAGTCAAGAATGACTCACCGATATGAAAGTGATAATGAAGTGATTGATAGTTTCAATGAAATGATTGGAACCGCCGTTCCTCGCTAATGAAGTGATTATTCGACAATTAAAAGTCTCAATATGAATAATACAATGATGAATGAGTTATGATTATGAATGATCAACAACAAAAGGAATGAATATCCTTTTAACCGAGTAAGAATCAACTTACACAATATCGATGACAATGTCCTTCCACGAACAACGTCCTAATAGAGATATCGGTCGCTCAAACAACCTTGAATAACAATAATTACCAACAACCGTTCAATACACGTATCGAGCAACAAAACACGACTAACCCAAAGGTCGATACAACGATAATCAAACTCATAGGGGCATTCTAACGAATATGAAACCAACCACACAACTTCGAAAATATCCAATCCCGAATATATCGAAACCAACACCAAAATGAGTATTTCGAACTATCAAAACACTTTAATGATATCAATAATTCAATAGGAATCCACAATTCAAGATTACAACAACATCAATCGGAAAATCCCCAATTAACCGAAGTCAACCCCAAGGGTTCTTGAAATAATTCCGAAAATAGACATTAAATCCGTAGGAATATATTTATCCAAGGTAGATAATCCATATCTAACATATTCCAATGATAATCCAAGCTTACACGAAGAAATCGGAAGGAAAAACCCAAAAATCCGAAATTCTAGATCCAAGAGATTAATACCTTAGATTTGATGTGATAAGGATGTTGAAATGATGATTAATCCAAAAGATAAGCTTGAAGATGATGATTGATGATTACTCCTCGAAGAACACTCTCCAAAACGCCCGGAATCGCTCGAAACCGCCGAAGAAATGAAGAGAAATGATAAATGACGGAGTAAGGGCTGAACTGTCCTATTTATAGAAATCCCAGTTTAGCGCGCGCTAGCCCCAGCTCTTAGCGTGCGCTACAACCAATATTTAGCGTCTGTCATAATATCGATTGCGTACGCTAAAAACAACTCATAGCGTGCGCTATGAATTAATCCAGTGCAGTCCAGTAGCCACTGGACTCAACCTGATCCATCCTTAGCGCGCGCTACAGCAATTATTAGCGTGCGATACTACAACCCACTAGCGCGCGCTACTTACCACTCGTAGCGTGCGCTACTTATAACTCACCTGCAGTCCAAGACTTACGGATCGGCAGCTGGTAACATTAGCGTGCGCTAATGCTGAGTGGTAGCGTGCGCTACCTGTACTCAATTAGCGCGCGCTAGAAAGAGTACGTAGCGTGCGCTACTCCTCACGCACAGTCCACAAAGAAAAATGACAATGATGATAAACACGGCACGGAACTCCAATTAGATTAGTGATGAACGACGATTGATACACGATACAATTACTCTGAACGGTGAATACCATGAATGAAAATGAGTGACAAATGATCATTAATGAGTGAAATTACTGAATGATAAATACTGAATGATAATTACTGAATGATAATTACTGAATGATAATTACTGAATGATGATTACTGAATTACAACCGGGTATTACAGTGGGCCCCATATTGGAACCCACAAGGCTAAAATCATTTTCGCAAATGTTTAAAAATGCAAAAAGGCCATTTGAAAGTACACACACACGCAGCGGATGAAAACACAATTCAAAGAATACCGAAAGCCATTTTAAAATATACACACGCAGTGGATAAAAACATAATTAAATACAATTGCAGCGGAATTAGAAAAACCAAAAAAGAATACACAATCCCAACAATCATGCCATAGCCAGTATCACCGGAAAGCTCATCCCTTCACGACCGCTACTAGCTCGAACTCCGAGTACCTAAAAGATAAAGCCCACGACGGAGTCAGCAATAATACTCAACAATGATAACGATCACATCACAAAAACAATTACATATCAATGTAATCTACAGAGTAAGAACATTCCCCATGTATTCTTACCGAAGTAACCTTACCAACCTGCCACAATCTATAATAAATCAATTCTTATCATAATCCCATCTTGCGTTCTTAAGTGATGAATGAATTCAAAAGTAATCACCTGTACTATATCCGAAACACTACCAAGATTTCCAAACATAAACATATCTCGACTATAGAATAATCTGGCCAAGTTCAATTCTGCTGGCTGGGTCGCACAATTGGTTCCCAATACTGATAGAAACCGATATCAAACGATACATCTGCAAATCAACTGTCCCGAAACAATGGCAAGTCCCGGATATCAATACAAAGCATGAATGCTCACACAATCAATAATGATAAACAATCGATGCATCACAACGGAAATATCAATGACATGATATTTCCATACAAGATCGACAAAGGATCAACCACGGACGAGAATACCATGATCTGGTGACTCCAACAAGATCAACGAAGAATCAATAACCGAGAATACCGACGACACGGTAAGGATCAACGAAGAATCAATAACTGAGAATACCGACGAGACGGTAAGGATCAACGAAGAATCAATAACCGAGAATACCGACGATACGGTAAACTCCAACAAGACCAATAAGAGTCGACAACCAGAAATACCAATGATACGATAACTCCAATAAGATCAATAAAGGGTCACAACCGAGAATACTGACGACACAGTAAACTCTAGCAAGATCAATAAGGACCAACAACCGGGAATACCAACGATATGGTAAACTCCAACAAGAGCAATAAGGAGTCGACAACCGAGAATACTGACGACACGGTAAACTCCAATAGGTATAATAAGGGATCAAAAACTGAGAATACCGACGACACGGTAAACTCCAATAACATCAATCAAGGACTAATAACCAAGAATACCAATGATGAGAAAACTCTCAAACGGAATCAATAAGGATCAATAACGAAAGAGATTACCAATGACAGGGTGAACTCCCAACGAGATTTATAAAGGATCTATATCAATGAGTTGACCATCGATATGGTAACTCCGAACGAGATAAGTAAAGGTTCAACAGCTATGGATACACGAGGGAATAAATTCGTCAACCATATACAAATCATATATACGGGATTCCAAAGACAACCCGAATATTGAACAGATCCAATTATACATAGACTGTGAACGACCAATCAATAAGACTCAAGATGGACGTCACGATACGCTCGATCCGGACATGTGTCCGTGTACAAGCCAACCACGGGTATTGATCAATACACGTCTGGTCTCGTACCTAATCAGCCTCACGAAGTACGTCTCGTGTGCACGGTTCAATATGAGGTCGAAACCAACACATGCTACACGTGCGTGTCCCGAAAATCCTACAAATGAACGATCAGAACGTATCTGACTCCAGATATGCCACGATACAACATGACACCAAATCTCGAAGAAACGCATGTCCAACAAGGATCAGAAGATTTTGGAAGAGGGCAACAATAACTCGATCATGAAAGACCGACACGACCACAATGTCGTATTCAGTCAGGCAACAGTCCACAGCATGCTCAATAATGCATATAATAATAGCACATAAACTCCCAAGGCAGCAGCCAAGGGTCACAGAAGCATCTACTCAGGAATACTCCGGATAATATCACATAAACTCCTAAGGCAGCAGCCGGGGGTCACGGAAGCATCTACTCAGGAATACTCCGGACATAGGTGCCATTTAGGTCTTATCCCCTAGCACATTTCCATTCGGGTACCATATAGGTTTTATACCCAACACATCGGCCCCACAGATTATGGCTCAAAGAAAGACCACGTCACAAAACGTAACAAACAATGGTGCACACTCACCACATGAAATATCAAGACACACATGCAATAATGCAACAGGATAATTATCATAATCCAACAATATTAATTTACCTCAAGCTGGAGACGCTAACCTTTCCACGAGCAATTGCCCTGAATGAATACACGGTTTATCCGACAATCCAAGATGAAGTGCAGTCCAAAACTAATACCAAACCACCATCTCGAGTTCAACATCGACATGATAACTAACCTTGATATCCAACTTCTCATGCAATAGACCAAATTATAATTCACGTTCCCATTTCCACTAGACATCCTTAAAATCATATACATTATGATTTATCTTAGTCCAAAAATACCATACATACCACCATTCCGACAATTCATATATTCCATAATACCATTGCTCTATGAATCATAAATGAAATGAAAACGAAATCATTTATTAACATTATGAACTGAGCAAGCATAACTTGCCTTGATACCAATTCGACGAAGCCGCTATCAATCCTGCCGTCTTTATCTACAAGCTCCTCAGCCCCGACCAAGACGATTCATGCATTCTCCAACCTTAACCGCATCGCAACGGTTAACATCAACGATCACTAACGCAACCTAATGCAATAATCGATTAACGATATGTTCAATAACAATCAACAACTGAAATCACCAACTAATCAAACTAGATGGTTAAACGATATCTCGATCATACGAAACCAAACCGTATCAACTCTTAACAATACGAATTTCAAGCCGAATTTTGATAATCAATAGTTCTAACAATGTCTACAACATTCTTGGTTCTGACTTCAATCTTAATTTCGGATTAACACGGCTCATCTTTGTAAATTCATATAAATTCAATTACCGGTTTTCATCACGAATAATCATATACCAAAATTAACTGCAATCCTTCTAATTTACGGACATATATTACTCAAGAACTCTTGAAGAACGAAATTAAACCATAATCATGTTCGTAGCCAACAAAACGACGTAATTCGATATGTTCTAACATCTAACCATCATTTAGCTCATAATCCAAAGAATATATCATCATATTCTTCAATATACGATTCGTATAATCTCAAAATCATAACAACAATACCACAATCATCATCATACGGAGAAGAACATCAATAACAACATCAAAATCCGAATCGATAGAAGGAGTTTATCAACATACCTCTTGAAGAAGAACTACAAGGATCAAACACTTCCAAAAACATCAAGAACTCCAAGTTTCAAGCTTCTAATCATCTCCATCAAAGTCTTGACGAATGTATAAGGGTGTGAAATGGATTTGAGAGTGAAGAGGGATGAGCTAGGGAGGAGGAAATGTGTTTCCTTTCTTGAAGAAATGAAAGACCAGTTCTTATTTTATAATCTGCATATCTCGTTACGTACGTTAAGTCACAACCTTAACATACGTAAGGCCTTTAACGTACGCTATATGTCCTATATAGCGTACGTAATCATCATCCAGGGTTAACTGTACTATTTGGTGTCATACATTACGTACGTAACATACTTGCCATAGGGTACGTAATGTAGCAATTGACTTGCTATAGTATTTTGCTTGCTTACGTACGTAGTTCTTCATCCTTAACATACGTAAGTCTTGAGGTTGACTCGCCTGTCCACATCCTGCGCCGAAAGCTACCAACATCGGTCCCACCTGCCGACCACAGCTCGGACCCGCTGATTCCATCCTTAACGTACGTAATGTACGCAGCTTAACGTACGTTAAGATTACTTAGCTACATACGTAATCTCCAACATATAACGTATGTAATGGCTTACATACTTAGCCATTTTGCTCCTGTCTGTCATCTCAATATACTGAATACGTACATGCGACATACAGAATACATATGCTCGTTCCGATATCATTCTCATACGATACTTCTGATGCACGATACCTCGAATACAACTGTCGACCAAGAACGACAATTGTACAAATACTCGTACAGTGTATCTGACATTGAAAAACATACCAAGCATGTAATATCCTAGAATCAAAATAACCTCGATAGACATACTGGCATGACTGTCACAGTTTCCAAAATTATCCACTCATATCATGTCGGTTCCACTCTGTACACTACATCCCAGATAAAATAATGCGAAAAATTCATAGTGAAATTCTAGGATATTACATCCGAATCGTCGTCGGACGACTTTTCGGACAAAGGGCAGGAAGCTGCCAGGGTGACTCGGCCGTGTCTGGTGACACGGGCCGTGTCCGGCAGTCTATCCAGGCCACTGCCAGGCAGACCCGACCGTGTCAGGCGACACGGGCTGTGTCTGGACGGCAGCTTTCGGGATTGACTCAACCGTGTCAAGCGACATGGCCGATTCTGGCAGGAACGTCAGTGACTCGGCCATGGCAAGCCATTTTCGCCCCGGTTCGATTTTTTCGTGTATTCTTGAAAATTAATCTCCGGCATGTTAAATTGGATTTAATATGCTTAAAATGATTTATGGTACTTCATTTTATAAGGGAAATTTGATTAATTGGAATATTTATGGTCGATCGAATTATTTTGAACGTTATCATATTACCGATTGTGTGAATCGAATGGATCAGTTCGTATTGTTGATTGGATCAATGTATCTATACGCTTTCCATTTATATAGTATTTATTGGATAAATGATTTTGAATGGGGATGTGGTTCGTGGACTTAGTTTTGAATCGTTCGTTTTATTCGATTGGGTTGTAAAGGCCGTTTTGAGCCTATTTATTTTACTAGAAATGTTTGTATCTAGGATGCAATTTTCGATGTAAAATTTATATGTAATGACGAAGACCGGAGGAAGATCCATTTCGAGAAGACGAATATTCAGGACGAAGACTTACAATTAGATTACGGAGTTATTGTTTTCTAGGAACGGTCCACGAACCACATGTTGGTAGCAACTAGGTTGTGAATGGTTGTTCATATTGTATGAATGCTACAAACGCGCTTAAATGAATTAATGTGCAAAGTGTAACATTAATCGCGATAATTCTCCCACAACAAATTATTAAGTTTATAAGGTTTCAAGGTTTTCCTTCCCTCCATCGAGCTTTCGGGAAATTGAAACCCAAACCGGATGTGCTATGCTTCTGAGTTATCGGGGTAGTCGTTCGGGGAGGACGGATAAATTACCGGGAGCGCATTGGATGCCTTCGGTTGGAGCAAATTTTATCCCTAGAAACCTGATAGGTTGCCGGATAAGATTCAATTGTGAAACTGATTTGCGTCAATGGTATAAACTTAATTTGTTCACGAACCATAGAAACCGTATAGGTTGAGGGGAGTGAACAAGGGGAAAAAGAAGATCGAATCATCCATTAGATGGGTTGGTGTTGGACACCACTTTATGAAAAATAATAGACTAGAAACCTGTTCAGTTGCCCTCTATTAAAATTTATAAAGAACTCGATCACCACTATGAAGTAGAGCGACGATACTTCCGAATTTCACATGGGAGTGTGTTATTCCGATAAAAATAGTGGGAGCTGGGTAACAAGGATAGAAAGACCTTAATTGTATACTCAGAACATAATTGAATGAGTCACTAATTAATCTATTGTACTTAATGCAGACTCAAATCTCAATATGACAATGAATCCACTCGCAATTCTACTTGAAAAGAACACCTTAATGGGACCTAACTTTGTAGATTGGCTCCGCAATCTGATGATTGTCCTCAGTATAGAGGCACTGAGATACGTCTTGGAGACGGACATTCCAGCGCCTCGTGTGCGGACCCGAGCTAATCAGGAAGAGATTGAAAACCACGAAAAGTGGGTTAAGGATGACGTGAAACTCCGTGCTTATATGATGGCTTCCATGTCTAATGAGCTTCAGAGAGCTCATTAGAAAATTACTTCTGCTAGGCAGATTCTATCTCACTTAACCGAGCTTTATGGTGAGCACAGCAGAACTGCTAGATATGAGATATCCAAGCAAATGTTTGGTGCAAGGATGAAGGAAGGTGAGAAGGTTGGGGAACACGTCCTCAAAATAATATCCATGATCGAGAGATTCGAGGCTCTTGATTTTAAAATGGATACTTCTCTCCAAACCGACCTTATCCTCCAGTCTCTACCTGATTCCTTCTCACAGTTTGTTATGAACTTCAACTGCAGCGAGATTGCATGTAACTTAGCTGGGCTAATGAACAAACTGGTGACCGCTTAGTATCAGATGAAGACTCCGCGGATGAAGGAATCTGCCCTTGTGATTTCTTCTAGACTTAGGAAGTCTAAGAATAAGAAGAAAAAGACCAAGAAGCAGACTGGGCCACATGTTAAGGACTTCAAGGGCAAGGTCAAGGCCCCAACGGTTCCAAAGAGCAAGAAGAAAGATGCTTGTCTCAAGTGCGGTGAGCTAGGCCACTGGGCTAGAGAGTGTCCGATTCTTCATGGCACTTCAGGTACAGAACTTTTAGTTTTAGAAACACATTGTTCTGCTACTGTGTTTTTTACTTCTTGGATACTGGATTCTGGTGCTAGTTCTCATATTTGTACCGTGAATCAGGATCTGGAACAAAGTAGGAAGCTTGGAGCTGGAGAAGTTATGATCACATCGGTAGCGGGCATAGTGTCGAGGCGACCGACATAGGATCACTTCTTTTGGGTTTAGAATCCGGCTTTGTTTTGACTTTAGAAGATGTACTTGTTTTACCCAAGGGGAACAAAAACATTGTATCCATTCCGGTCATGGACCGAAAAGACTTTTTATTTTTCATTGGTGATGGTTCCTGCAAAATTTATTTTAGAAATAAACTAGTGGGTACTGCTACATTGTTGAATGGATTGTATCATCTAAATCTCAGCAACAAAGTAGTTGTGAATACTATGACTAGAAAATGTGGTAGGGATGAAACCAATCAAGTTTTGAAATGGCATCTTAGACTTGGTCACGTTGGTGAGACCAAGGTTTACAAGATGGAAAAAGATGGACTTATGGGTCCATTGGGATCGGATCCCTTTCCTACTTGTGAATCTTGCCTTAAAGGAAAAATGACTAAGTCCCCCTTCACAGGTACTTTTGAAAGAGCTGCTGATAAACTGGGATTAATCCATACCGACGTATGTGGTGCTTTGGAAGCAGCACATGACGGATATCAATATTTCATTACGTTTACAGATGATCATACTAGGTATGGTTATGTATACTTAATGAAACATAAATCCGAAGCCTTTGAGAAATTCCAGGAATTCAAGGCCCTAGTCGAGAAACAAACTGGTAATCATATCAAAGCACTTCGGTCGGACCGAGGTGGCGAATATATGAGTACATAGTTTGATGAGTTCCTTAAGGAACATGGAATAGTATCACAACTAACACCTCCAGGTACTCCTCAGTTAAATGGTGTGTCAGAAAGAAGGGACCGGACCTTGTTCAACATGGTCCGTTCCATGCTGGGCTATACTGACTTACCGATTTACTTGTGGGGGTATACACTCCTGACTGCCGCCTACATCTTGAACAGATGTCCTTCCAAATCTGTTCCTAAAACTCCACATGAGATTTGGGAGGGCAGGAAACCAAGTCTTAATCATATTAGGATTTGGGGATGTCCCGCTTATGTCAAGAAGACTAAGGTGGAGAAGTTGGAAGCTAGGTCCGCGAAGGGACATTTCATTGGATTCCCGTCTGGGACAATGGGATATCTATTCTACATGCCCGAAGATCGAAAGATCGTGGTTGCTTTACAAGCACACTTCCTGGAAGATGAGTTCATTCAGGAAGGCAGAGCGGGTAGAAGTATTTCTTTAGAAGAATACAATGAAACTCCTCGGGAGACACCTGTGCAAGAAAATGGAACCGAACCTTCTGAAACACAAGTACAACCACCTCGTAGGTCTAGTAGGGTGTCTCATTTACCTGAGAGGTATGGGCTTGTGCACTTGGAGGAGCTGGGTCTCCATGAGGTTCCAAGTGATAGGCAAGAGACCGACCCAACAACCTATGACCAAGCAATGGTGGATGTAGACTCCGCGAAATGGCGTGAAGCTATGGAAGCTGGGATAGACTCGATGCATGTCAATCAGGTCTGGACTCTAGTAGACTGCCCCAAAGGCATAGTGCCTATTGGGAACAAGTGGATCTACGAGAGAAAGACTGATGGTGATGGCAAGGTTGACGCCTATAAGGCCAGGCTTGTGGCAAATGGTTATACACAGAAGGAAGGGATCGATTACCACGATACCTTCTCGCCCGTAGCCATGATCAAGTCTATTCGCATGATGCTTGCTATAGTTGCCTACCACGATTATGAGATATGGCAAATGGACGTAAAGATGCCTTTCCTTAATGGATTTCTCGAGGAGGAAATCTTTATGGAGCAGCCTAAAGGCTTTGTGTCCGAAGTCGATATTCAGAAAGTGTGCAAGCTTCAGCATTCCATTTATGGACTGAAGCAAGCGTCGCGTAGTTGGAACCTTAGTTTTGACGAGGCGGTCAAAGAGTTTGACTTCATGCAAAATGAAGAGGAACCTTGTGTATACAAGAGGGTTAGTGGGAGTAAGATCGAATTCTTAGTACTATATGTAGATGACATTCTACTGATAAGAAATGATGTGGGAATGCTCAGTTCTGTGAAAGCTTGGCTTTCGAGTAATTTCTCCATGAAAGACTTGGGAGAAGCTACCTATATTCTTGGTATTCGGCTCTACCGGGATAGAACGAAGAGAACAATAGGTCTTTCCCAAGCCCTCTATATAGATAAAATCTTAAAGCGATTTAAGATGGATGATTCTAAAAGAGGGTTCCTACCGATGCGATATGGAATGAAACTCTCCTTGAAGATGTGTCCTCAAAGTGAGGAACAACGAAAGGAAATGAGTAACATACCATATGCTTCGTCCGTGGGTAGCCTTATGTATGCTATGTTGTGTACGAGACCTGACATTGCGCATGCTATAAGCGTGGTGAGTAGTTTTCAGGCAAACCCAGGTAGGGAACATTGGACTGCCGTAAAGAATGTTCTGAAGTACTTGAGAAGGACTAGAGATATGGTTCTGATGTATGGCGGTAGAGAATTGGATGTGGTGGGATTCACTGATTCTGACTTCCAAGGACTGAAGGACGACTCGATGTCTAGTTTTGGCTACATATTTACTCTTAATGGAGGAGCAGTATCTTGGCGTAGCGCCAAGCAAAGCGCGACCGATTCCACTGTCGGTGAGTATCAAGCGGCCTCGGAGGCTTCCAAGGAAGGGTTCTGGATTAAGAAGTTTCGGGAGAACTTCAAGTGATACCATGTCCGAGCTGCTGTTCACTGCATCGTGACAACGACGAGTCAGAAGCGCAGGCCAAGGAGCTGAGGTTTCACAACAGCACCAAACATATTGAGAGGAAGTATCATCTCGTAAGAGAATTTGTTCACAAGGGATACACTGTGCTGCACAGAGTAGACTCGGTCGACAACGTCGCCGATCCACTGACCGAGCCACTTTATCATACTAGCTTGGAGCGTCATCTGGAGAACATGGGTATTAGATACCATAGTGTGTGGCATTGAGTGCAAGTGGGAGATTGTTAGGAGTATGCCCTCGAATGCCATTCAGAGGATGTTGAGTGAGGGCATTGTACTTGTTATTATGTAAATCATTAATATAAGGCAATGGATGTTTCTTTATTTACTGGAAGTTACTGGCATTCCTAACTCGTAAATATACATATAGAAACTAGTCCATGTATTTGAGAGCAAAATGTTCCACTCCTTATTGGATAAGGGGTCGGCACTGGAAAGGTTTATAGCTCAAATACTTAATCGTTCGCAAGTCGATGAAACTTGACTAGGTGTTTAGTTTATGTGAAGACTTGTATGACGTGTTCTTTGACATGGAGAGTGCCTATCGAACACTAATGGTTAGTGGGAGCACACGTTATAGGTATTCTAATTGGATTAGTATACTCGAACCGACTCACCCTCGATTCGTCACACGAATTTCACTCCGGACAGTCAATGACGGAATCGAAAGGTTGTGATAGGTATTCATGAACCTTTGACTTGAGGATTTAGTAGGGATGTGCTTGTGACGTCAAGATTTTCATTAGAGTAGTTCGACCCTGTAAACCGGAAGGCAGGGGTCAACCTCGACGTGCATCTTGACGGGCAAGTAGCAGGTCCTACTGAATACCAAGATAGAATTCTTTCTCCTGTTAGTGAACGGGTTATATGTCATATGCGGTTATTGGCAGATGAGATCATAAGTCTTTGGCCAAAGCATTGGAGCAAGCTGTATTAGATACACGAGAGCTCGATGATCTCGATTTGCATTTACGCATGCATAGCGTCAAGTACAGATGGGGTTTAACTGACCGTGACCCTATAACTTGATCGAGACATTTGAAAGAAGGGTTTATACGTATACTGGTATTCACGACAGAATGGTTCTTGAATGATCCTAATCATTCGTTCTCAGTTGGGGTATGGTGTAGGCCGCCAGGCTGGCTAGGTGGTGCTACTACTATTTGGTTCCTCCCATTGCTGACTGAGACGGACCTACCGAGTCGCGCATTAGGATTAACGACAGAATGAATCGAGCTAATTCTCTCATTATGAATATTAGATATTGGATATCTAAATTTGGGACATTGGATGTTTAAATCGATTTATCGGATAAATTGATTTACGGCTTAATGAATTAAATATATCACTGGTGATTAATTTAATTCATGAATATAATTATTTTTTGGAGAAATTAATTATGTTATTTTGTATTTGGTATGTTTAATTAATTGTATTAATTAATCGATACAAATACATCGGAACGGAATCGTAGTTTATCTGTTTGGACTCACGTGAGTTCGAAACGAACCGAACTCATCTGTTTTTGCATAGTAACCGCCCCCCCTTTGTTTCCACTCACTTTACTCTTGTCTTGTTGCTTTCATTTTATATGAAATAACATGACATTGTGGGGATTAAAATCATGTGGCATGATTTGTATTATTAAAGTGAGAGTTGAATAAAGGGAAGAAGACATCTCTCACATCCCAATCTATTCCATTCCAACGTGAGTTGTGTTATAGTGAGAGAGAAAATCATTTTTTTCAAGTCTTCATCATCTTCTTTACTTTTGTTCTTGAGTTTTCTTGGAGAAAATTCAAGATACATTGAGAGAGAGATATTATACACTTAGAGTGTAATAATAAATAGCTTCATCACCTTGTTCTAGCCGTATTCTTGTTGGATAACGAGGTGAGTGTCATTCCGATCATTTTTCCAGCACGTGGCAAGTAGAGACGCGGTGCTTTCAGCATTGGATCGTTCAAGGGCTTGGAGCGGATTGGATTCGTAGAGATCAAGCATAGCTTGGGGAATAGCTCAAGAGAAGGATACCATCTAATCAACGGACTACAAGGGTATGTCTTTCGTAACATCTTGTGTTGCATTTCATATATTCGTATATACATAGCTCGATCGATCCTCATAGGGATTCGGATCGAATTAATTTTCGTTTTACCGCTTCCGTTGCGGCCTTCGTTTAGGCACCGAATCCCAACTGAGAATTAATGATTGGGATCATTGAAGAACCATTTTGTCGTGAATACTAGTATACGTATAAACCCTTCTTTCAAATGTCCCGATCAAGTTAGAGGGTGACGGTCAGTCAAACCCTATCTGTACTTGAATCTACACATGAGTTAATGCAAATCGAGATCATCGAGCTCTTGTGTATCCAATACAGCTAGCTACAATACTTTAGCCAAAGACTTATGATCTCATCTGCCAATAACCGCATAGGACATATAACCCGTTCACTAACAGGAGAAAGAATTCCATCTTGGTATTCAGTAGGACCTGCTACTTGCCCATCAAGATGCACGTCGAGGTTCACCCCCACCTTCCGGTTTTCTGGGTCGAACTACTCTAATGAAAATCTTGACGTCCCAAGTACATCCCTACCAAATCCTCAAGTCGAAGGTTCACGAATACCTATCACAACCTTTCGATTCCGTCATTGACTATCCCGGAGTGAAATCCGTGTGACGAATCGAGGGTGAGTCGGTTTGAATATACTAATCCAATTAGCATACCTATAGCATGTGCTTCACTAACCATTAGTGTTCGACAGGCACTCTCTATGTCAAAGAACACGTCATACAAGTCTTCGCATAAACTTAATGCCCAGTCAAGTTTCATCGACTTGCGAACGATTAAGTATTTGAGCTATAAACCTTTCCAGTGCTGATCCCCTTATCCAATAAGGAGTGGAATGTTTTGCTCTCAAGTACATGGACTAGTTTCTATATATATATATTTACGAGTCAGGAACGCCAGTAACTACTAGTAAATAAAGAAACATCCATTGCCTTATATTAATGATTTACATAATAACAAGTACAATGCCCTCACTCATCATCCCCTGAGTGGAATTAGAGGGCATACTCCTAACAGATTACCCAAATCATATTCATTCCAGCTCTAGTTCTCGGCATCCCAGTGATAAAATCCATAGAGATATCTTCCCACTTCCTCTTAGGAATGGGAAGCGGCTTCAACAGCCCCGCCGGTCGTTGATGTTCAATCTTGACTTGTTGAAACATCAAGCACTGTAGTGCAAACTCCATGACATCTTTCTTTATATTATTCCACCAAAAATTTCACTTCAAGTCCTTGTACATCTTACTCGTTCCGGGGTGGATTGAGTAAGGCATAGCATGAGCTTTTCGGAAGAATTCTCTGCCTCAACTCTAGATCATTCGGAATACAAAGCCTGCCCTGAAATCTCAGAATGGTATCCTAATGGACCATAAAACCAGGGGCTTTTGCTTTAATTACATATTTCTTCAGTTGAGAGATCATCGGGTCACTCCACTGTTTCCCTTTGATGTCGTCAACCAAGGATGAAGTAATTTCAAGAGTGCATAACTGTCCTTGTACTCTTTGAAGCCAAACTTCTATCCCTTGCTCGATTAAATCCTGACGAATCTTCGTCTAAAGCGATGCCTATTTGCGGCTCAAAGCGTCCGCGATGTCATTGACCTTTCCCGGATGGTAAAGAATTTCCAAATCGTAATCTTTTATCAATTCCAACCAACATCTCTGCCTCACGTTCAGCTCTTTCTGATTAAAAAAATACTTCAAACTCTTATGATCTGTATAGATCCGACGCGGAGAGCCATACAAATAATGCCGCCGAATCTTAAGTGTGAAGACCAGTGCGGCCAACTCTAAATCATTAGTTGGATAGTTCATCTCATACAGCTTCAACTGTCGTGACGCAAAAGCTATCATCTTATCATGTTGCATAAGCACACATCCAAGTCCTTGTCCCGAAGCATCGCTATAGACTACAAATCCTTCGTTACCCTGTGGTAAGGCTGAAATCGGCGCTGAGGTCAAACGTCTATTCAGCTCATCGAAGCTCTGCTGTCTCTCAGTCGTCCAAACAAACTTTTCCGTCTTTTAAAGTAATTTCGTAAGCGGCTGGGCGAGTTTTGAAGTGATGTTTCTGGGTCACGTTGATAAGTGTCAGTTTTGTACACTTATCCATAGTTTGTATCGATAAAATTCACCCATAATTGAGCTAGTCTACTCGTTTTTTTTGCTTTTAATTTATTAGTTTTAATAATTTTATTTTTATCGGATGATGATCGGATTAAATAACTGAATTACTCAAGAAACAACATGTTTAATAAATACTCTCTTTATTGAATTTTGATATATTCATGTTGTAGGGCTTTCCGAGACGAATTCGGCAGTCTTTCCGGATTCAAAATCAGAGTTACATACCAAAAGTTATCATCTGAAGAAGATCTGGGGCAAAAACGCAAAGTCTGAGAAATTCTGGGCTAAAAACGTAACTAACAAAGCTTCAAATGAGCAAATTTATGAAGCCACGTTACGGCCGTAACATTCAGGAGTTACGGCCGTAAGTCACCCTAGTTACGGCCGTAACTCCTGAATGTTAAGACCGTAACTCTTGACAGATTACTATGATTTGTCTAATTTTTTATACTTTTTGTGTATTATTGAGGGGATGGCTGGCATTGATCCGATCTAATGTAATAATGCTGGAGTTTTGGAGCTATTAGATGACTTTAGGTGTATAAATAGACCCCTTAGATCCTTCATCATTCATCATTCATCTTATAATTTTCCCTTTTTTTGTAAACTTTTCTTTTTGTGTTAAGAACACACTTGTGTTCTTGAGTGATCTTTGTAAGTGTGGTATAATATATGTTATTCAGAGAGTTTATTGCTTCTATCTCCTTTATCTACTAAGGGAGTTAGGATCAATTCTTTCTCTTGATTCAACTAAAAATGACCACCAAAGCTTGTAATATGTGTAATAAACCCTTCATGGGCTAAGTAATCTGTAGTTGGGATTATAAACAAGGTTAGTCATGTTATTTATATTTGTATCAAGATCTATTGTGAATTACTTATTATTGTGTGTGATTTTCATTGTTTTAACAATCTTTATTTATTTGGCCAATAAATGACGATACTTATGGTCTTCATATGTTTCGAAAGAAAATATGTTTGATTAGATCAAATGATCTTCTCTCTAAGTTGTTCTAGGGGATAGAAATATACCCCTAGTCCTTAAATGATTCTTTGAGTTATTTTCATAAATCCTAATGCTATGTATTGAAGCCAATCAACATAGAAATATAGTGGATTGATTCAATATGTAAGGGGCATTTTATAGTTCGAAAGAGAAACCGTCTTTTTAAGGAAAATCGAATCTACACAACATAATAAGTAAATTCATATTATGATCTCCAATACATCTTTTATAACTAATGACGAACTAAGTTTGTAATCCCAATTATTTCATTTTATCATTTAATCAATCTATTATTATTACAATATTTTTATTTCTTTAAAATATTAGAACTATTATTGCATTTACTTTGCAACAATTAAACCAAACTCTTTAAATTGTGTGTTTCACTCATCTTAGTATCTATAAAAATAGACTAATAGTGTATAATTCAAATTATAACAAAACTTCCTTGTGGGATCGATAAACCGGACTCAAAAAGTCCACTTTACTACTTGATACGGTATCGTGTACTTGCGATAGTTACACTAAAAGCATGTCAAGTTTTTGGCGCCGTTGCCGGGGAAGTATAAGTTATATTTGAAAAATTACATTATTAACTATTGTTATAAATACAACTTTTTCTTTGTTGTAGATTCTCTTGTCTATGTGAAGGACGTACAATCGCGATTTAGTTTCACTAGATCCCGAGATCGAAGCCACATTCAGAAGAAGGCGAAGAGAACAAAAGAAAAACATTATTTCTTCACCATCAATGGCGGACGAACTAAATCCACGTCTCCCCCAAGGAAATGATAATGAAAGAATTCCTCCAGTGGGGGGAATACCTAATGTTCAAAACATTCAACATCAACAATATCCTATTGTGCCGGAAATAGATGAATACAACATGCTCTTTGGGGAATTCATGAACCCCCCATCTTTGAGCGTTCAATCAAGTGTAATCTATCCACCATTTGGAGTGGACAATTTTCAAATTCGCCCAGATGTCATCAATCTATTCTCCAACAACAACTCATTCTATGAAAGAACCGACGAAAATCCATATCCCCATATTAACCGTTTTGTGGAAATATGTGGAAATTTCAAATATCCAAATGTAAATGACGAGGCGATCAAAATGACACTTTTCGTGCACACTTTGAAGGACAGATCAAGAGAGTGGCTAGATACTTTTCCACCACGAAGCATAACAAATTGGCCCGAATTTGTCCAAAAATTCACCACTATATACTTTCCACCAATAAAAGTGGCGAAACTCAAATACGAAATCTCTACATTTCGTCAACAAGATTCAGAATCATTCCACGAAGCATGGGAGAGATACAAAGATATGCTACGAAAATGTCCTAACCATGGTTTCAATTTGGGAGCACAAGTCAATTACTTCTATTCTGGAATTTTACCTTCATGCCGAGCCAATGTCGATTCATCATCAAATGGCTCACTGGGAAACAAAACTATGAAAGAGGCTTATAATCTTTTTGAGGTTATAAGTGAACAAAGTGCAAGATGGCCAGACAGAAATATCCGAAAGAAACCAAATGGTGTTTTTGAAGTGGATTCTTTTTCACTTATGTTGGCAAAAATTGAAGCTCTATCAAAGAAAGTCGAGGAAATGTCTTTTTCTACTCCTCAATCTGTGAAGACGGTGCAAACTCCACAAATTTCAGCTTTTTCAGGTGTAATTTGTGGAGCAACTCACAACAGACTATCTGTCCCTTAGTGCAACAAGAGCAGTCAACACCACCACTGGAACAAGTGGCGCATGCTCGAATTTCCAAAGGCAAGCATACAATTCTTACGGGCCAACATACAATCCAGGTACAAAAATCATCCAAATTTTTCTTATGCAAACAACAACAATGTGTTGAATCCAACGCATCAAGAAAAGAAGCCCGGATGGGAAGAAGCAATCACAAAGCTAGTGAACAACAATCAAGTATCAACAACAAAATGATGCTTCAATTAAAAATCTGAGACACAAGTTGGCCAAATGGCCAAAATACTTTCAGAAAGATCTCATGGCATGTTACCTAGCAATACCGAGGTAAATCGAGGAAAATGTACAAGCTATCACAACAAGAAGTGCGGTGCGGTTGCAAATTTCTATGGAAAACCATCTGGAAAAACAAAAAATAAACAAAATCAAGAATCGTAAAAGAATCGTCAGGACCTTCATCTCAAAAAGGTCCAATTGCTACAAAATCTTATGTTCCACCTATCCCATTTCCTCAACGGTTGAAGAATCACAAGCTCGATGCTCAATTCGGGAAATTCTTGGAAATCTTCAAAAAGCTACAGATCAACATTCCTTTTGCCGATGCTCTAGCACAAATGCCAAGCTATGCCAAATTTATGAAAGATAGTCTTTCCAACAAACGAAGGCTTGAAGAATACGAAACTGTCATGCTAACAGAGGAATGTAGCGCAATACTACAAAAGAAGTTTCCACCCAAGCTAAAAGATCCGGGAACTTTCACAATCCCGTGTACAATTGGTGAAGTGAATTTTGGCAAAGCTCTTTGTGATTTAGGGGCAAGTATCAACTTGATGCCCCTGTCAATTTTCAACAAATTGAACTTGGGAGAAGCAAAAGCAACAACAGTTTCACTACAATTAGCCGATCGGTCAATCAAATATCCACGTGGGATAGTTGAAGATGTGCTCGTCAAAGTTGATAAATTCATATTTGCAGCAGATTTTATCATCCTCGACATGGAAGAAGATCAGGATATTCCCATTATTTTGGGACGACCATTTCTCGCAACCGGACGTGCTCTTATTGACGTCTATGAAGGAAAGCTAATTCTCAGAGTGGAAGACGAACATGTCATCTTTGATGTCTTAAAAACTTTGAATCAACCCTCCACAGATGAGTATTGTCTAAAAATAGACACAATTGAAGCCATGGTGAACAAGTCTTTAGAGAAAATTCTATCTAAAGATCCTCTTGAGACATGTATAGCAAATTCTCTAACCAGCATGGAAGAAGAATATCACTTGGCCGAAACAGTTAACTATCTAGAAGTACTACCAACCTTAAGAAAGCATTCACATTTTGAAGAATTGGGGACAAGCTCCGCTAAACCCCTCCCTTCTTTACAAGAAGCTCCTGTAATACCCAGTTGAAATTCATTCATTTTTTTATTCAATATTAATCAGTCAGTAATTATCATTCAGTAAACTTCACTCATTATTAATCACTCATCATTCATGATTCATTCATTTGCGTTCTCTGTTGGCATGTTGTAACCATATATCAGTTACCGATCGTCATTTCATTTCCATTTATAGATCGAGATGGGAATATTATCATCTTCTTCGGGATTGGTAGTCTTGTACTGGGAGTATCATTTTGGGCATGTGTTGGACCTGTTCACTTTTACATTCGTATGATTTGTCGGATCATTCATCAGTCGCAGCGAGGAATCAGAGTTATCGGATTTTCACCATGTCCAGCATTGAGTTACGGCCATAAGGATTGTAGGTTACGGCCGTAACAAGGGTTTGTTGATGTCAGGCCATTTAGGACGAACGGGACTTACGGCCGTAAGGTTTCGGAATACGGCCGTAAGTTGAGCAGGTACGGCCGTAAGACTTGGCCGGTTACGGGCATACGAGTCGAGCAGGGTGTCCGGGTGTTTCTGGCCGAAGGGCGAGTTACGGCCATAAGAGGGGCAGGATACGGCCGTAAGGAGTGTTCGTGTTTTTCAGGATGTGTCGGACGAGAGGGACTTACGGCCGTAAGGGTTGCAGCATACGGCCGTAAGACGAGGAAGGTACGGCCGTAAGGCTTGGCCGGTTACGTCCGTCACTGCAGTGTGGTGCCTGGTCATTTTCGACGAAGGGGCTTACGCCCGTAAGTTTGGCGGATACGGCCGTATCATCGAGTTACGCCCGTAAGGTGTGCGAATACGGCCGTAAGGATGCGGCGAGATGTTTTTGACGAGGCGATTCGCCGTAACTCGGGAGGCGATTCTGGCCGTAAGTCATCGGCGAGATTTTGGATGAAGCCGAGTTACGGTATGCGAGTTGGCGATTACGGCCGTAAGGCCGTTGACCTGGGATGTTACGGCCGTATGAGGGCCGAGTTACGGTCGTAACTTCCGGCAGTATATAAGGTTTTGGCCGGGACACTTTTCTTTATTTTTCTCATTTCCTTCATCTTGTCCGAGAGAGAGATCTTGAGGGAGATATTTTGTCATCATCAATCACTTGTGTATTCGGATTTCATCATCTTGATTCGTTGGGAAGCTTGGATAGTCGATTTAACACGTTTTCATCGGATCGAAGTGTTTGGATCTTCAATGGTAATATTCTTCAACATCTTGGATTTCGATTTTGTATTGAGATATGTTGTTTTAGCCGTTAAAATCATGTTGTATGAAGTGATGTACGCATGATTATGAATATGTATGATTATTCATTGGATTATTGAAGGATTATTCAAGAACACTTTGAATATTAAGTTGGATTTGGGGGTTTTCGATTAATTGTCGCTGTAATCACGATTTTGGATATTCATAACGGATTATTGATCGTATTGAAGATGTTTTGTTGGTTTGAAACACTTCTTGGGGATTTGATGTTGGTATTTTTGAAGTTTGGTTATGAACAATCGAAGTTGGCCACAAAGTGTTTGATGTAATGCCCCAATGAACTTGGTTTAGTCGTTTTGACGCCTTGAGTTCGTTATAATCGTGTTTGATTCGTTTATTGAGCGGATTGTTGGTTATTGTGTTATTCCAGGTTGTTCGAGCGACCGACACTTCATTTAGGACGTTTTTTCGTGGAAGGACATTCTTCATCGGTATTGTGTAAGTTAATTCTTACTCGGTTAAAAGGATATTCATTCCTTTTGTCGTTGATCTTTCATAATTATAACTCATTCATCATTGTATTAATCATATTGAGACTTGTAATTGTCGAATAATCACTTCACTAACGAGGAACGGCGGTTCCAATCATTTCATTGAAACTATCAATCACTTCATTATCATTTCATCTCGGTGAGTCATTCTTGACTTTGTCAGATTATTATTATTCATTGATATTCATTATGGTCATTCTCTTTCATATGACCTTCTGGGTTCATATTGCGTGGCCGGGTGCGGATGTGTGGAATTTTTAGTCGGGCACGTTATGGCCATGTATCGGGAGTGATACATTGGACTGTGCACACGGTAACAGATTACCTCCGTGAGACTAATTAGGTACAAGGACGGGTGTGTCCGGTCATTCGTCTTGTACGCTTTCACAGAACACTACGGGCGTACTATGATACTCCTCTTCAGCGTAATTCATAACTAAGGATATTTTATAACTTCAGATATATCATGATTGTGTAATTTCAACCCTTGAGGATTGTTGTTTTGTGTAACTGACCCCGGTTGGGGATTCTGTTTTTCAGGTCATGGCAAGGCAAAAGCACGGGAATAGCATGTTGACGTCGAGGAGTCCCAGTGATCTTTCAGTTATTCATGTTGTTGTCCTTTAATTTCCGCTGCATACTTTCATTTGGATACTCCATTTCATTCAGTGTTGTGTATTTTATCTTCATATAAAATATACTAGTATTCGGTATTGTCCTGGTGTGTTGTACGTAAACTCCTCATCGGAGTATTTGGTAATATTATGTGGTTCGGTACTACAATTATATTATTTAATTCATCATTTTCATTCGCCTGGTGGGTCCCAGTCGGGGATTCACGGCACTGTAATATCCGCCTAGTTTGGGGTGTTACAGAGTTGGTATCGGAGCGTGGTTTTGAATACTACCTTCCGAGTCATGTCTCATTTGAAATCATCATCATCACACTAGTATTATTGGACTTTCGCGTCACGTGTGACCTGTGCAAATGCTGAGCCAATCAGACCGAAAGAACTGTAAGATTTCTAACGCCATGGTATAATTTCTGGCAATAGTCATTCATTCATCATTCATCAATTAACAATCCTCAAACATCATCATTCATTGTGATTAGGACGATCATGTTAACTCATTAATCACTTAATTCATTTCATTACTCAGTTAATGATCAGGACGATCATGTTAATTCATTAATTACTCAATTCATTTCATTACTCAATTGTCGATCTGGATGATCATATTATTAATCTTGTTAAGTTATTCAAGATAATCATTTCAAGAATTTCATCAGATAATCATGTCACTTCAGTAAATCATTCATATAATCACTAAGTTAGAGCATGTATACTCATTTTCATCATCTCATGACATAATCATAACGTGATAATCATGCGGGAAATATAATCATTATGCGACCTTCCTACTTTAGTATGGGGAGAGCTGTCAGGGGATGCACGGGGAGAGGCCGCGGTGCGGGCCAAAACCCGGGAAATAATCACTCGCTGTCGGGAAATCGTGCCCAGGACTCGGCTGGATCAGAAGATGTTCGGGTTGATCCACTCACTTTTATACAGGCCATGATGACCCATGTGCAATTGCTCAATCATCATTGCGCCACTCTGGCCGGATTAATCGAGAGAACTCTCCCGTATGAGCCGGCTGCTAAGGAAATTGCTGAACAACAACCTTCATCTGTCAGCAAGAAATCAACGAAGCGTAATCAATCCGAAGGCGGTCAGTCAACCTTCAAGAAGCCTCATGTGAGTCCTATCGTTTCTGAGCGACCTCCTACGGTGCATAATCGTGCGGGATCTCAGTCCAGAGTGGCCAGTTCGGCCATCACCTGTTTCAATTGTGGAACGCCGGGTCATTACAGCACTAAGTGTCTGAGACCGTCTATCACGTGCTATAATTGTGGGAATTTTCGGCATAAGGACCGTTTTTGCCGAAAGGACTCCAAGTCGGCTCCGGCGGCATCTGAGGCCCCGAAGCAATTAGCGATTCAGAATCAGACCGCTCTGTCAACGTCGTTTAAGACAATGGAGGCAAATAAAGTTGGAGCTCATATTTATCATACGGGAGCGTCCGGTTCGGGGGCCGACAAGTCCCGGATTCATGTGATGAAGAGGATCGACGATCTGGTGGCCCGAATGATCTCAAGTATACTCGTAATTTTATTTCAACATGTGTGTACCTTTTGATGCTGGTACACCGCATTCATTCATTTTCGAATCCTGTTTAAATAGACTTATTTTGGGATAGTCCTATTGCTTGTGGACCTCATACCATCAGTCTACCTGACGATGGAAGAAATTTCGGAAATCATACCGAAGTAAGCTTAGTGACCGTGATTGGGTGATGGACCTAATCGTGGTGAATTTATCTTAGGACGATGTAATTTTCGGTATTAGTTGGTTTGATCGTCTTGATACTATCCTCAGTGTTTGTAAGCGTTTGGTCGCTATCTTTCAGTCGTTGGTTGTCGAATGTGTGCTTCAGGGAAATAATCCCCGTTGTTCCAGAAGAATTATTATTATGACGCAGAGAAATTCCGCAATCGAGCTATTCAATCATTCATCGTGTCATTTTCATCGATTGGCCTTTCTAAGGCAATCGAGTTATTCAATCATTCATCGTGTCATTTTCATCGATTGGCCTTTCTAAGGCAATCGAATTATTCAATCATTCATCGCATCATTTTCATCGATTGGCCTTTCTAAGGCAATCGAGTTATTCAATCATTCATTGTGTCATTTTCATCGATTGGCCTTTCTAAGGCAATCGAGTTATTCAATCATTCATTGCATCATTTTCATCGATTGGCCTTTCTAAGGCAATCGAGTTATTCAATTATTCATTGTATCATTTTCATCGATTGGCCTTTCTAAGGCAATCGAGTTATTCAATCATTCATTGTATCACTTTTTATAGATTGACATTCTAGGGCAATCGAAAAGTTCAATCATTCGTGGTATCATTATCATCGATTGACGATGTATTCCCAGACGAGTTATCTGGTTGCCTTCACATAGAGTAGTAGAATTCAGGAGTGAGTTGGAGCCCGGTACGTCCCCGTTGTCGAAGGCACCGTATCGGATGGCCCCGACCGAAATGCAGGAGTTGAAGATTCAACTTGAGGAATAGTTCGAGAAAGGTTATCTCCGACCGAGTGCGTCCCCGTGAGGAGCACCAGTGTGATCTGTCAGGGGGGAGGTTGGCTCGTCTCGTGTGTGTATTAATTATCAGGAGTTGAACAGGGTGATGATCGAGATTAGTATCCTCTACCCCGTATTGATGATCTCTTAGATCAACTTCAGGGAACTTCAATATTTTTCCCAGATCGACTTAAGATCTGGATATCATCATTCGCGAATTCAAGAGTCGGGTATCGCAAGGACGTCGTTTCATACATGCTATGGTCATTATGAGTTCGTAGTTATGCCGTTCGGGCTAACTAATGCACCTGCGGTATTCATGGAGTTAATGAATCGGGTTTTCATCGACTTTTTGGATCAGTTTGTTGTTGTCTTCATCGATGACATTTTGATTTATTCTCGTGATTGAGAGGAACACGAGGTACGTCTTCATCAGGTTCTCGACGTGTTAAGACGCGAGAAACTTTATGGAAAGTTTTCTTAATGTGAGTTGTGGATGTCCGAAGTGACTTTTCTCGGGCAAGTAATTTCATCTGCCAGAGTTCGTGTCGACCCTCAGAAGACGGAGGCTATCCGAGATTGGCAACCTCCGAAAGATGTTAAGGAAATCCGAAGTTTCCTCGGATTAACTGGTTAATTATCCGACCCACGACCTGGATCTAGCAGCCGTGGTTTTCGCGTTGGAAATTTGGCGTCATTACCTTTATGGCGTCACCTGTCAGATCTTCACTGATCACAAGAGTTGAAGTATATATTTACTCAGAAGGAGTTAAATACGCGACAAAGACGGTGGTTGGAACTACCAAAGATTATGATATCGAGATCATTTACCACCCGGGCAAGGCGAACATTGTCGCCGACGCCTTGAGTCGTAAGTCCGTTCAGGAGGAGACGCTTGCTCGTTTATCAGTTCAGAAGGAGCTTCAGCAGGAATTCCTTAGACCCGAGATCGGGGTCTGGCATCAGCGACTGGCGGGTATGCTGAAACCGCTCCCTATTCCAGAATGGAAGTGGGAAGGCATTTCTATGGATTTCTTCACGAGAGTGCCGACGAGTCGTCGGGGCATGAATACGATCTGGGTGATCGTGGAGCGCTTAACTAAGTCAGCTCATTTCCTTGAGATTAAGGATACGTGGGGTCCCGAGAGACTTGACCAGCTGTTAATTAAAGAGATAGTGAGATTGCACGGTACTCCTAAGAGTATCGTTCCTGATCGTTACGGGCGATTCGTGTCTCATTTTGGAAATCAGTTCATCGTTCTATGGGAACTCAGCTTAATCTTATTACCATTTTTTCATCCTCATTCCTACAGACAATCAGAGAGTACTATTCAGACATTGGAGGACATGTTGAGGGCATGCGTCCTCGATTAGTAGACGATTGGGAAACCCAATTACTGTTGATTGAGTTCACGTACAATTATAGTTGGCATGCTGCGATGAAGATAGCACCTTACGAGGCCTTGTACGGTCGTCGTTGTCGATCTCCCTTGTGTTGGGACGACCTATCAGAGTCAATCGGCACCGAGCCCGATATGCTTATAGCCGCCCGGGAGAAGGCAGCTTTGATCAGGAGTCGTCTGTTGACTGCTCAGAGTCGACAGAAATTATATGCAGATAATCATCGACCACTAGAGTTCGAGATGGGTGACCACGTTTTGGTCAAGGTATCCCCGAGTCGAGGTATCTTCCGTTTCGGAAAACAGGGGAAGTTGAGTCCGAGATTCATTGGACCGTTTGAGATTTTGGATCAGGTAGGCGAGTTAGCTTATCGATTGGCTTTACCTCCGGTGTTGAGTCAAATTCATAATGTATTGCACGTCTCGCAGTTGCAGAAGTATGTTGCCGACCCGAGTCACATACTTCAGTTCGACGAAGTCGAGATCGTGGATGATCATTCGTACGAGGAGCGTCCTGTACGAGTTTTAGAACGGCGAATCAAACAGTTGAGGAACAAGACGATTCCTTTGGTCAAGATTCAGTGGTCTAGACACGGAGTCGAAGAGGCTACTTGGGGAACCGAAGAGAAAATGCGGGAGTTTTATCCCGAGTTGTTGACCCTTAGTTTCGGGGACGAAACTCTTTTTAAGGGGGGGGTATGTAATACCCAGTTGAAATTCATTCATTTTTTTTTTCAATATTAATCAGTCAGTAATTATCATTCAGTAAACTTCACTCATTATTAATCACTCATCATTCATGATTCATTCATTTGCGTTCTCTGTTGGCATGTTGTAACCGTATATCAGTTACCGATCGTCATTTCATCTCCGTTTATAGATCGAGACGGGAATATTATCATCTTCTTTGGGATTGGTAGTCTTGTACTGGGAGTATCATTTTTGGCATGTGTTGGACCTGTTCACTTTTACATTCGTATGATTTGTCGGATCATTCATCAGTCGTAGCGAGGAATCAGAGTTATCGGATTTTTCACCATGTCCAGCATTGAGTTACGGCCGTAAGGATTGTAGGTTACGGACGTAACAAGGGTTCGTTGATGTCAGGCCATTTAGGACGAACGGGACTTACGGCCGTAAGGTTTCGGAATACGGCCGTAAGTTGAGCAGGTACGGCCGTAAGACTTGGCCGGTTACGGCCGTACGAGTCGAGCAGGGTGTCTGGGTGTTTCTGGCCGAAGGGCGAGTTACGGCCGTAAGAGGGCAGGATACGGCCGTAAGAAGTGTTCGTGTTTTTCAGGATGTGTCGGACGAGAGGGACTTACGGCCGTAAGGGTTGCGGCATACGGCCTTAAGACGAGGAAGGTAGGGCCGTAAGGCTTGGACGGTTACGGCCGTACGCTGCAGGCAGGGTGCCTGGTCATTTTCGACGAAGGGGGCTTACGCCCGTAAGTTTGGCCGGATACGGCCGTATCATCTGAGTTACGCCCGTAAGGTGTGCGGGTACGGCCGTAAGGATGCCGGCAGATGTTTTTGACGAAGGCGAGTTACGCTCGAAACTCAGGAGCGGTTACGGCCGTAAGTCTGTCGGCAGGATTTTGGATGAAGCCGAGTTACGGCCGTACGAGTTGGCCGGTTACGGCCGTAAGGCCGTTGACCTGGGATGTTACGGCCGTATGAGGGCCGAGTTATGGCCGTAACTTCCGGCAGTATATAAGGTTTTGGCCGGGACACTTTTCCTCATTTTTCTCATTTCCTTCATCTTGTCCGAGAGAGAGAGCTTGAGGGAGATATTTTGTCATCATCAATCACTTGTGTATTCGGATTTCATCATCTTGATTCGTTGGGAAGCTTGGATAGTCGATTTAACACGTTTTCATCGGATCGAAGTGTTTGGATCTTCAAAGGTAATATTCTTCAACATCTTGGATTTCGATTTTGCATTGAGATATGTTGTTTTAGCCGTTAAAATCATGTTGTATGAAGTGATGTACGCATGATTATGAATATGTATGATTATTCATTGGATTATTGAAGGATTATTCAAGAACACTTTGAATATTAAGTTGGATTTGGGGGTTTTCAATTAATTGTCGTTGTAATCACGATTTTGGATATTCATAACGGATTATTGATCGTATTGAAGATGTTTTGTTGTTTTGAAACACTTCTTGGGGATTTGATGTTGGTATTTTTGAAGTTTGGTTATGAACAATCGAAGTTGGCCACAAAGTGTTTGATATAATGCTCCAATGAACTTGGTTTAGTCGTTTTGACGCCTTGAGTTCGTTATAATCGTGTTTGATTCGTTTATTGAGCGGATTGTTGGTAATTGTGTTATTCAAGGTTGTTCGAGCGACCGACAATTCATTTAGGACATTTGTTCGTGGAAGGACATTCTTCATCGGTATTGTGTAAGTTAATTCTTACTCGGTTAAAAGGATATTCATTCCTTTTGTTGTTGATCTTTCATAATTATAACTCATTCATCATTGTATTAATCATATTGAGACTTGTAATTGTCGAATAATCACTTCATTAACGAGGAACGGCGGTTCCAATCATTTCATTGAAACTATCAATCACTTCATTATCATTTCATCTCGGTGAGTCATTCTTGACTTTGTCAGATTATGTTGCGATATTTCCTACACGCAAGTGCACGTCATCGTTTACAAGTAATAAAGTGATAAGTAGAGTATCGTTCCCACGAGGATTGAATCTCTAACTACCGACGTTTTCGTGTCCCAATTTTATTTGAACAATCGAAGTTGGGTTTGTGGATTAATAACTAAAAGAATTACTGAAAGACTAAACAGAAAACGATAGCTTGAATAAAAGGAATCAAATTATAAATAAGTCTAGAGTTCTGAATCCACCTTAATTTATCCGAATTTAATCTTGATTATCCGTAATAAATAATTTTCCCAATTTATTGAAGGCGGAGATTGCTAATATATTCTACCGCCTCTCCCGAGGTCAATAGATTTATCTAACGGCGACTAACGCACTCTATCCCTAGGTGAATTATCTCGTCGCTAGGCAAAAAGCATGAAATCTCCTAAAGGCCACGTAGTTCCTATGAGTATATTCCTATCTCACAGAATAAAACGGTCCTCACCAATAGTTCTCACCAAATCTCCTCTCCCGATTCAAGTGAATGATTAAATCAATACAACTATTGGCCAGATAATTGCAAGCATTAAACATAATTGGGAAAACTCAATAAAAAGGTAATAAATTGGATAACCTCAATCAATTCGTCAAAATAAAGGTTTCATCAAAACCCTAGATAAGGGCTTTAGCCTGACATACTAAAAACTGACAATACAAAGTAAATAAACGAAAGCATAAAATTCAAACGCAGATGAAGCTCGGATTCCTCCGTTTCGCCTTCCGCCTCTCGCCCTTGAATTCCTCTGCTTTCCTCCTCTTCTCTGTCTCCAAGCTTAAGCTCCCTTAGGTCTTGATTCAATGATTCCAAGATGATTAACTTAGGGTCTTAAGCCCTATTTATAGCTCAGCACTTCCATAAATCGCGTCCGTATTAGTTGGTTGAAAACTGGCTTCGAAACGGCCCAAAATCCACGCAGACGTACCAAACCCGCTAAGTGTGCCGCGGCTCATCAACTCGTGCCGCGGCACATCGCCAAAATCTGAATACCCAGGCGTAATTAAATCCTTCCGTGCCGCGGCTCACATGGGCCGTGCCGGCACATGAGTACAACTACTCGCCTTCGGTGTCTTCCTTTGCCGCTGATCAGCTTCCTTGTGCCGCGGCTCATAGTCCAGTTTTGCCGTTTTCGCCCGTTTTGCCTCGTTTAAGCTTCCGGACTTCAATTTCCTGTCAATCATACAAAATTAAGGCATTAAAAGCTCATTTAGATGATTTCACACTCCAAAATACTACAAAATAATGATAAATAAACGTATAAAAATACGCCTAACAAATACCCCCAAACTTAAGCCTTTGCTTGTCCTCAAGCAAAAAGAATTAAATTCAATAAAAGAATGTCGTGAACAATCGTGCAACTCATAGTGTTCAACCTAATCAATACTATCCTGCCATTCTCTCTAAATAATACGAGTGTCATAAAAGCGAGCTGCACTTAGAATAATGATTCCGCAAAGTAATCTAGTTCAGTCCTAATCATTCGTTCATGAAGAAAACTCAGCTCAAAGATTAACAAAACATGAGTCAAATCGACCGTCAATATGAAAGGCTAACATAAACAAGCTAGTTCGTCGCGTTCCACAGTCTAAAGGCACAATTTTCACGAGTCTCATAACAAATAAACCTCGGACAGTATCCCCTTATATAAATATGCTTAAGAATTTGATTCGAGTCGACCACTAGGTTAGGATCTCGGGATGTTTCATCGGGATAATCCTAGGGTGGAACTTCCATTCTCATGTATTAGGAAACCGTTTGACGTAAAAGACACTCATGGGGCACATGGATGCTTCTAGTTACTAAGTTCCCGTCTACAGCGGAGAAACAACTCGAATAACTAATTTCCGCATGTCCGAATCAAGGTTGCTGTTTTACGCGAGAGTAAACAGCGGTTCACGCGAATACCCCCGGTTACTAGGCTCCCTATTATTGGCACATGTGAAATCACTAAATCACTGGTCTAATCGGGGTCGTCGTTTTACGCGAGAGTAAACAACGGGTCACGCGAATACCCCCGGTTACTAGACTTCCCTTCATAGAACACATTATCTCGACTTTTAGGGAAAAATTGCCCGACTCTAAACTCAATTTAAGTGCCAACACGACTAAAGAACAGTACGACTCACTATCCGGAAAATGTAGCCAAACGTATTGATGGGGATTAAAAACAAGTATGTATCGTCTCTTATCTGCCCAGTCCTCTACAATCACGAAAAATTTCGGACCTAATTGAATACTAAGCAGAATGTAAATAATCGACTACAACTCTACTAAAACTCGACCGATTCTTCAAAGAGATAGACAGTGACGTAACATAAGTATCACACATAATAGAAGCACGAATATTCACGAATAAAGAATTAATACGGCAAGCAAGGCTATCTAAAAAAAATTTCGCAAAGAAAAGAAAAGTGCAACAAAAAGTAATGTACAAAGAAGAAAATAGAGTACAAAGAATGAATGTAGATCAAAGTAGACCCCCAAACTTAGGACGTACATTGACCTCAATGGACAAAAATGAAATGCAAGAAAAGTAAAGGTCAAGTACTCCCCTCCATCTGCTCAGAGCCGGTGCCAGCATCGTCCGGTGAGGAGGGTGGCGCTTCTGAATGATCAATTTTCCATTGCTGCAATTTATCAAACACCTTGTGTGCACAAGTTAAAATGAAGAACAAAAATTTTGATGGTTAATTCCAAATCCCAAAAATAATAACACAGATTGCAGCCCTGAATTACAAAAACCATCATCAACAATTCGTTCACAAACATCAATTCCATCACAATAACAAATTCCCCATATTCCAACTCCATTTCAGAAACAACAATGAAGAACAACTAGCAATATAAAACTTCAAATCTTTTCACATCAAAATTCACCTATGATTTAGAAATCAAAAATTACCTGGAGAATTTGAGAAGGAGACTGATAGAATGGACCCGACTAACCTCATCGTGTGCAGGAGGGAAGGAATGAAGGGGAGAAGTCTAAATGCAGGCCGATCGACTGAAAGAGCTTGACCTGGCTGCTCTTATTTTGCGACGGGTGCCGCGGCACAATAAAAGTGAGCCGCGGCCCAAAGTACAGTCGGATTTGGACGCTTTGATATGCCGTCGGTGCCGCGCTCAGATTTCGTATGCCGCGGTGTTATAGTGTGCCGCGGCTCACCATTGTATGCCGCGCTCAAAGCACGTGCGCCCAGGCGTTTCTTGACCATTTAGTATGCCGCGGCTCGGTTTTGGTGCCGCCTGCCGACTGGTGTGCCGCGGCTCGGTAAGATCATGCCGCGGCACTGGGTACAGTTTGATCGGCCATTTTTCCTCATCGATGTGTGCCGCGGCTCACCTGGATCTGCCGCGGCCCATTATTGAATTTATCCCCTTTTGCCGATTCCCGCATTAAATTTTACACGAATTCATTAAAATGAGAGGAAAGGATGGATCCAAGAGGAAAGAAGACAAAAAGAGACTCTAAAAATGCAAGCAACCAACAAAGAATCTACAACTAATACTCGGGTTGCCTCCCGAGAAGCGCTAAGTTTATAGTCTTCATAGGACTTTTCTTGCATTCATCCGCGGTGGATAAGGTGACGCTCGTTTTCGCGTGTCTATTGGATTTCCCAAGTATGCCTTCAACCGTTGTCCATTAACTTTGAATTGTCGACCATCTCTTTGAACTTCTACCGCACCATGTGGAAACACTTGAACTACGGTGAATGGTCCCGACCATCGTGAACGCAATTTCCGAAATAACTTTAAGCGTGAGTTGAATAGCAACACCTCTTGACCCGGGACAAATTCTCGCTGCGTGATGTGCTTATCATGCCAAATTTTTGTCCGCTCCTTATAAAGTTTTGCATTTTCGTATGAGTTGTGGCGAATTTCTTCTAACTCGTTCAGCTGCAAACACCGCTTTTCCCCTGCGGATTTTAGATCAAAGTTTAGTTTCTTTATCGCCCAATAAGCACGGTGCTCCATCTCTACGGGCAGATGGCAACCTTTTCCATAGACCAATCTGTAGGGCGACATTCCGATAGGTGTCTTATACGCAGTCCGGTACGCCCAAAGTGCATCATCGAGTTTAAATGCCCAATCTTTTCGAGACGAGCTGACCGTCTTTTCTAGAATCCACTTCAGCTCTCGATTTGATATCTCAACTTGACCGCTCGTTTGTGGATGGTATGCTGTGGCAACACGATGAGTGACTCCGTATTTTCTCAAAACCGCATCAAGAAATTTGTTGTCGAAGTGTGACCCACCATCACTTATAATAGCACGTGGAGTCCCAAAGCGTGAGAAGATATGTTGTTTGATAAACTTGATCACGACATTGGACCCATTCGTAGGTAGTGCCACCGCTTCAACCCATTTGGAGACGTAATCCACGGCCACCAAAATGTAGAGATTCTTGTTTGATGGGGGAAATGGACCCATGAAGTCGATCCCCATACATCAAATAATTCGACTTCAAGTATGGTGTTCAGCGGCATTTCGTGTCGCCTTGAGATGTTTCTGTCCGTTGACACCGATCACATGTAGACACAAAGGAGTGAGCATCTTTGAATAAGGACGGCCAATAAAATCCCGACCGTAAGACCTTCGCCGCTGTTCTATTTCCACTAAAGTGTCCACCGTAGGGGCGATGCATGGCAATGGTTCAGACACCGTGGATTTCCTCATCTGGAATGCATCTACGGATAATTTGATCGGGCATCGCTTAAAAAGAAAAGGATCGTCCCATAAATAGTACTTAGCATCCGAGATTAGCTTCTTCTTTTGATGACGTGAGAGATCGTCCGGAATTGTTTTACTTGCTAAGTAGTTCACTAGATCAGCATACCAAGGCGCATGTGTTGAATCCAACTTGTAGAGCTCGTCGGGAAGGTTTCTATAATTTGTGGTGACTTTCTTCCTTCTCGAGGGAACTCTCTAACCGTGAAAGGTGATCGGCTATAACATTTTCTGTCCCTTTCTTGTCCCGAATCTCCAAGTTGAATTCTTGAAGGAGTAGCACCCACCGAATTAACCTTGGTTTGGCATCCTTCTTCTCCAAAAGGTACTTTATCGCCGAATGATCGGTCCACACTATCACCTTTGTTCCTAGTAGATAGGCCCGAAATTTATCAAATGCAAATATCACCGCCAACAATTCCTTCTCCGTTGTGGCATAATTTCTTTGGGCGTCATCGAGCGTTCGGCTCGCATAGTATATGACATGAAACACCTTCCCTCGTCTCTGCCCCAAAACAGCCCCAATGGCAAAATCGCTAGCATCACACATTAGTTCGAATGGAAGGTCCCAATCCGGAGCGACTATCACCGGTGCCGTGCTTAGAGCTTTCTTCAGCAACTCAAAACTTTCTTTACAAGACTCGTCGAAAGTAAATGGGACATCTTTCATGAGTAAGTTGCACAGCGGCTTCGTGATCTTTGAAAAATCCTTAATAAATCGGCGATAAAAACCGGCGTGTCCCAGAAAACTCCTAATCCCTTTGACCGAAGTGGGTGGAGGCATCTTCTCAATTGTCTCAATTTTTGCTCGGTCGACTTCAATTCCATGTGAGGATATTCGATGGCCAAGCACAATGCCCTCCTGCACCATAAAATGACACTTTTCCCAATTCAAGACTAAATTGGTCTCTTCACATCTTCGCAAAACCTTCTGCAAATTTTCCAAACAAATGTCAAAAGAATCTCCAAAAACAGAAAAATCATCCATGAAAATCTCAATACACTGCTCTACCATGTCAGAAAAAATAGCCATCATACACCGTTGAAAAGTCGCCGGCGCATTACACAATCCAAACGGCATGCGCCTATACGCGAAAATGCCATAAGGACATGTAAACGTCGTTTTCTCTTGGTCTTCGGGGGCTATGTAAATCTGATTATACCCCGAATAGCCATCGAGAAAGCAATAGAATTCGTGTCCGGCTAATCTATCTAACATCTGATCAATAAAAGGCAAGGGAAAATGATCTTTTCTAGTGGCCTTATTTAGTTTCCTATAATCTATGCACATACGCCACCCCGTAACAATCCTGGTGGGAATTAATTCATTATTATCGTTTTGAACAACTGTTATCCCACCTTTTTTCGACACAACTTGAACCGGACTTACCCACTTACTATCAGAGATTGGAAAGATCATACCTGCGTCGAGGAGTTTTAAAACCTCGACTTTTACCACCTCCTTCATGTTAGGATTCAGCCGGCGTTGATGCTCCACGGATGGTTTGTAGTCTTCCTCCATCAAAATCTTGTGCATGCAAATTGATGGGCTGATCCCCTTGATATCCGCAATAGACCATCCAAGAGCAGATTTGTACTCCCTCAAAACTCTTAATAATTTTGCCTCTTGATCTCCTGCTAATGCGGCCGAAAGAATAACTGGAAGGGAGTCGTCGGGCCCCAGGAATGCATACTTCAAATGAGGTGGCAGCTTTTTGAGTTCCAATTTTGGAGGTTTTTCAATCGATGGGGTCGGTCGAGTTAGTGAACTTCCTAGCTCCTCGAATGGTTTACGAATAAAGATTGGCGGGGAAGCATCCATGTGTCGTACGTAGGCGGCATGCTCTCCATTTGGCTCGGAAACAAATGCAATCAAAACGGATTCCAATGGATCGGGTGGATAGTTTTCTCGAAAAGTTTTTCTCACGCATGAGTCAATGACGTCAACTTGGAAACAATTTTCACGTCACTTGGATATTTTACGGATCGAAAAATATTGAAGGTTACTTGCTCCTCTTGAACGCCGCAAAGTCGGCTTTCCTTTTTCCACATCAATCAACGCTCGCCTGTTGCCAAAAATGGTCTTCCCAAAATAATTGGGATATCATGGTCTTCTTCCATATCAAGTACGATGAAATCGGCCGGAAAGATGAACTTATCCACTTTGACTAAAACGTCCTCTATCACACCCCTCGGATATTTGATGGATCTATCGGCCAATCAGAGAGACTGCCGTCGGCTTGGCTTCCCAATCTCCACTTTTGAAAATCGAAAGGGGCATAAGATTTATACTGCCCCGAGATCGCATAGGGCTCTTTCAAAAGATGAATTACCGATGATGCAAGGAATGGTGAAACTTCCTGATCTCTCAATTTAGGTGGGAGTTTCTTTTGCAAAATAGCGCCGCACTCCTCCGTTAAAGCGACCGTCTCATATTCCTCGAGCTTTCGTTTATTGGACAAGATCTCCTTCATGAACTTGACGTAACTCGGCATCTGCTCCAATGCGTCGCGAACGGAATGTTTATGTGCAATTTCTTGAAGACGCCGAGGAATTTGGAAAACGCTTGTCCAGCTTTTGCTTTTGAAAACGCTGTGGAAATGGAATTTGAGGAGTGGGCTGAGTAGTCGAGACCTCCATTGGCTTAGGTGTCTCATCCTTTTCCTTCTCGTTACGCACGTTGCTGCTCTTTGTCATTAATAGGCTGCCCCTTCAACTCCTTTCCGCTTCTTAATTCGATTGCTTGCACATTTTCCTTGGTTTTCCTTGGCGTTGGGGCTGCACCTTGAGCCCGAGAAGACAATAAATTAGCAATCGCCCCATTTGTGTTTCTAGATTTCGGATGGAGGTTGAATGATTTTGAAGAGTCGTCTCGGTGCGGGTCATGAATTGGCTTGTGTTAGCCGCCAATTGAGCAAGAGCATCCTCCAAAGATACCTTTGAAGATTGAGGGGGTCACTTGTGGGGTTGCACGAAGTGAGGTTGTGGAGGCTTCATAGCTTGCCCATTTCTCCATGGAGAATTTTGTTGATTCCTCCACCCTTGATTATAAGTCTGGGATAAAAATTGCTTTGTCGATTTCCATTGGCCACGAACTGAGCTTGCTCCATCTGATGTTGCTCGAACGGATTTCCAAATTGACATTCCGCACTCGGGTGTGGTCCGTTACACCAATTACACGTCTCAATGGTAACGGGGGCGGGTGCATGCGAAAAGTTCTGGAGCTGTTGTGTCAAAACGGCGACTTGAGCTGACAAGGTGGAGATTGGATCATTGCTCGAAACTTCCATTACCCTCTTCGGTGTCAATCTTTCACGCCATTGGTATGCGTTTTCGGCCATATCCTCCAAAAGCACGTGAGCCTCGGCCATAGATTTTCCCATGAATGTCCCTCCGGAGGCTGCATCGACAAGAGTGCGTGTAGAAGCACTCAAACCACCATAAAACGTATGCAGCTGAAGCCAATCAGGAATGCCGTGATGAGGGCATCTTCGAAGCAATTCTTTAAATCGCTCCCACGCCTCGTAGAGCGATTCCATATCGAACTGGGCAAAAGTAGTTATCTCGTTTCTCAACCGCGCCGTCTTAGCTGGTGGGAAAAATTTTGCAAGGAAGGCTTGCACTAACCTCTCCCATGTTGTAATCGACCGTGAAGGAATTTAACCAAAACTTTGCTTTATCCCTCAAAGAAAAAGGAAAAGCCTCAATGGATGGCATCGCGGTGACACCATTTGTTTTAAATGTGTCACATATCTCAAGGAACGAAGCAATGTGGGCATTCGGGTCGTCCTTCGGCAATCCACAGAAAGGGCTCGCCTGTACCATCTGAATAATGGCGGGCTTGATTTCAAAATTATTAGCTTGGACGGTGGGACGCCGAATTCCCGAAAAATTTGCGTTGACTTGCGGCATGGCGTAATCTCGAAGAGCGAGTTCCGGTTGAACTTGCCGCACTTGGTTGTCTCCTCCTTGGATTTCAATATTTTCGGCCATCTTGACCGTCGTCTGCAACTCTCTTTTTTCCTTTTTATTCCTTCTTAGAGTGCGCTCGAGCTCGGTGTCCAAAGGTAGTAAGCCTCCGTTACCGAGTCTTCTCATGCACTACACGAAAGGTCCTGAAAAGGAAAACAAATAAACAAAATTAAATACGCAAAAATAAAAACAAACGTTCAAATTAAGACTGGAAATACTTAAGTCGATATTAGAAAAATTTCAATCCCCGGCAACGGCGCCAAAAACTTGTTGCGATATTTCCTACACGCAAGTGCACGTCATCGTTTACAAGTAATAAAGTGATAAGTAGAGTATCGTTCCCACGAGGATTGAATCTCTAACTACCGACGTTTTCGTGTCCCAATTTTATTTGAACAATCGAAGTTGGGTTTGTGGATTAATAACTAAAAGAATTACTGAAAGACTAAACAGAAAACGATAGCTTGAATAAAAGGAATCAAATTATAAATAAGTCTAGAGTTCTGAATCCACCTTAATTTATCCGAATTTAATCTTGATTATCCGTAATAAATAATTTTCCCAATTTATTGAAGGCGGAGATTGCTAATATATTCTACCGCCTCTCCCGAGGTCAATAGATTTATCTAACGGCGACTAACGCACTCTATCCCTAGGTGAATTATCTCGTCGCTAGGCAAAAGCATGAAATCTCCTAAAGGCCACGTAGTTCCTATGAGTATATTCCTATCTCACGTAATAAAACGGTCCTCACCAATAGTTCCTCACCAAATCTCCTCTCCCGATTCAAGTGAATGATTAAATCAATACAACTATTGGCCGATAATTGCAAGCATTAAACATAATTGGGAAAACTCAATAAAAAGGTAATAAATTGGATAACCTCAATCAATTCGTCAAAATAAAGGTTTCATCAAAACCCTAGATAAGGGCTTTAGCGACATACTAAAAACGACAATACAAAGTAAATAAACGAAAGCATAAAATTCAAACGCAGATGAAGCTCGGATTCCTCCGTTCTTCGCCTTCCGCCTTCGCCTTGAATTCCTCTCTCGCTTCCTCCTCTTCTCTCGTCTCCAAGCTTAAGCTCCCTTAGGTCTTGATTCAATGATTCCAAGATGATTAACTTAGGGTCTTAAGCCCTATTTATAGCTCAAGACTTCCATAAATCGCGTCCGTATTAGTTGGTTGAAAATCGGCTTCAAACGCCCAAAATCCGCGCAGACGTACCAAACCCGCTAAGTGTGCCGCGGCTCATCAACTCGTGCCGCGGCACATCGCCAAAATCTGAATACACGGGCGTAATTAAATCCTTACGTGCCGCGGCTCACATGGGTCATGCCGCGACGCAGTACAACCTACTCGCCCTTCGGTGGTGTCTTCCTTTGCCGCGGCTCGGCTTCCTTGTGCCGCGGCTCATAGTCCATTGCTTTTGCCGTTTGCCTCGTTTAAGCTTCCGGACTTCAATTTCCTGTCAATCATACAAAATTAAGGCATTAAAAGCTCATTTAGATGATTTCACACTCCAAAATACTACAAAATAATGATAAATAAACGTATAAAAATACGCCTAACAGATTATTATTATTTATTGATATTCATTATGGTCATTCTCATTCATATGACCTTCTAGGTTCATATTGCGTGGCCGGGTGCGGATGTGTGGAATTTTTAGTCGGGCACGTTATGGCCATGTATCGGGAGTGATACATTGGACTGTGCACACGGTAACAGATTACCTTCGTGAGACTAATTAGGTACAAGGACGGGTGTGTTCGGTCATTCGTCTTGTACACTTGCACAGAACACTACGGGCGTACTATGATACTCCTCTTCAGCGTAATTCATAACTAAGGATATTTCATAACTTCAGATATATCATGATTGTGTAATTTCAACCCTTGAGGATTGTTGTTCTGTGTAAGTGACCCCGGCTGGGGATTCTGTTTTTCAGGTCATGGCAAGGCAAAAGCACGGGAATAGCATGTTGACGTCGAGGAGTCCCAGTGATGCTAGTAGGGGGCCCCAATCTTTCAGTTATTCATGTTGTTGTCCTTTAATTTCCGCTGCATACTTTCATTTGGATACTCCGTTTCATTCAGTGTTGTGTATTTTATCTTCATATAAAATATACTAGTATTCGATATTGTCCTGATGTGTTGTACGTAAACTCCTCATCGGAGTATTTGGTAATATAATGTGGTTCGGTACTACAATTATATTATTTAATTCATCATTTTCATTCGCCTGATGGGTCCCAGTCGGGGATTCACGGCACTGTAATATCCGCCTAGTTTGGGGTGTTACAGCTCCAACACTTGATCTCAAACCTCTACCCACACATTTGAGATACGCTTACTTGGGCGTTTCCTCAACACTTCCGGCCATCATATCTAACATATTGACCAAACTTGAACAAGGGAAATTACTAAGGGTATTGAGGAATCACAAAAAAGCAATTGGATAGACTATTGCAGACATTAGAGGAATAAGCCCCTCTATATGCACTCACAAAATCTTGATGGAAGATGACTGCAAACCTTCAATTGAGCATCAACGACGTTTGAATCCAAATATGAAGGAAATTGTGAAGGCAGAGATTCTTAAATTACTTGACGCAGGAATCATTTATCCAATCTCAGATAGTCCATGGGTGAGCCTTGTACATATGGTGTCAAAAAAGAGTGGAATCACGATCATAGAGAACGAGCACAATGAACTTATACCAACACGACCGATCACATGATGGAGAATGTGCATTGATTACAGGAAACTAAACAAGATGACAAGAAAAGATCATTTTCCACTCCCATTTATTGATCAGATGCTAGATAGATTGGCAGGACATTCTTACTACTGTTTTCTCGATGGCTATTCAGGGTACAACCAAATCGTAATAGCCCCAGAAGACCAAGAGAAAACAACATTCACATGCCCTTATGGAACATTTGCCTATAGAAGAATCCCATTCGGATTGTGCAATGCTCCAGCCACATTTCAAAGATGCATGATGTCCATATTCTCAGACATGGTTGAAAAATTCATTGAAGTTTTCATGGACGATTTCTCGGTTTTCGGAGATTCATTTGATAAATGCCTAATTCACTTAGGTATGGTCTTGGAAAGATGTGAAGACACAAATCTAGTTCTCAATTGGGAGAAATGTCACGTCATGGTCCAGGAAGGAATCGTACTTGGCCATAGAATCTCATAACATGGAATTGAAGTCGATAAGGCAAAGATCCAAGTGATTGCAAAACTTCCTCCACCAATTTCGGTGAAAGGAGTAGGGAGTTTTCTCGGACATGCAGGATTCTATCGGAGGTTTATAAAAGATTTCTCAAAAATAGCAAAACCTCTCTGTTCTTTGCTTGATAAAGATACACCATTCCTTTTCACAAATGAATGCCACGTGGCCTTTGCAACTTTGAAGGATAAGCTTACATCAGCTCAAATCATCATTTCTCCAGATTGGACTATTCCTTTCATTTTAATGTGCGATGCAAGTGATTATGCCGTAGGGGCCGTACTGGGCCAGAAGAAGGACAAAATGATGCAAGTGATCCATTATGCTAGCGGGACTATGAATGATGCTCACCGAACTACACAACAACCGAAAAGAGATGCTTGCGGTGGTTTATGCCTTTGAGAAATTTCGATCCTACTTATTGGGATCAAAGGTCATAGTCTACACCGATCATTCACTTTGAAATATTTAATGACAAAGCAAGATGCAAAGTCAAGGCTAATCCGATGGGTTCTACTTATGCAGAATTCGACATAGAAATCGAGACGAAAGGGAACAGAAAACCAAGTGGTGGATCATCTCTCTAGACTCGACCAAAACAATGCTCAAGAGAAGGAAATAAATGAAGTATTTCCAGATGAACAACCTGCTCCAAATCTCTAATATCCAGGAAAAAAATGCACCATGGTATGCCGACATCGTTAATTTCCTTGTTAGTGGAGTAATTCACCCAAATTTTTCCCATCATCAAAAGAAAAATTCTTCTCTGAGTTGAAATACTCTTACCGGGAAGATCCTCTGTTGTTCGACGAGGACCTGATCAAATCATCCGAGATGCATACCGAAGAAGAAATGGAGAAGGTATTAGAAAGATGTCATTCCTCTCACTATGGAGGACATTTTGGGGGTTCAAAACAAAGAAGAAAAATTCTTGAAGCAGGATTCTATTGGCCCACTGCTCAAAGATGCACATACACTTGTCTCGAAGTGTGACCGGTGCCAAAGACATGGAAACATGTCAAAAAGAAATGAAATGCCAATGAATTTCATCCTTGAAGTTGAAATCTTCGACGTTTGGGGAATTGATTTCATGGGACCCTTTCCATCATCGTTCTCTAATGAATACATCCTTGTAGCTGTAGACTACGTATCCAAATGGGTGGAGGCTATTGCATTACCAACAAATGAAGCTAAGGTCGTGGTAAATTTTCTAAAGATAAATATATTCACTCGCTTCGGAACTCCGAGAGTTATTATCAGTGATGGCGGATCTCATTTCTGCAATCACCAGGTTAAGACTCTATTGACCAAATTCGGAGTAAAACACCGTATCGCTACCTCTTATCACCCACAAACCAGTGGACAAGTCGAAGTTTCCAATCGTGAACTGAAACGTATACTTGAGATGACAGTCGACTCATCTCGGAAAGATTGGTCGAAAAAGCTGGATGATGCGCTCTGGGCTTACGTAATGTACCTATAAGACACCGATAGGCATGTCTCCATTTCGTCTTTTTGGAAAAGCTGTCACTTGCAGTAGAACTTGAACATCGAGCTTTTGGGCTATAAAAAATTAAACTTTGACGAACAGTTATGGAAAGAAAAGGTTGTCATAGCTTAAATGAGTTGGATGAAATCCGACTCGACTCATATGAAAATGCCAAAATCTACAGAGAAAAAACAAAAAGATGGCATGACAACAGAATTCTAAGAAGAGATTTTAAAACAGAGACCAAGTTACGCTTTTTAATGCACGATTGCGTGCTTCCGGTAAGCTGCGATCACGATGGGATGTGCCCTTACACGATCAAAGAGGTGTTTTCTCATGGAGCTGTGGAGATTTATAATACAACCGACGGGAGTTTCAAAGTAAACGGTCAACGGTTAAAGCCATATCTGGGAGGAGAATTCTCGACAGCAAAGTCAATCATAATGCTGGAAATACCTAATTAATCTGACGAGAAGTCAAGCTAAGGACGTTAAACAAAGCGCTTATTGGGAGGCAACCCAATCTCTATTATTTCGCAAATAAGTTTGGGGGTAACACGGAAGGATTCAACAACAAGAGCAAGGATCAGATCGTTCATAAAATCCACAGAGTCTTTCTTTCATTATTCTCACACATATAATAATTATAATTTTCTAAATATATATATATATATATATATGGCCGTATCCAAAATAATATATATATATATATATATATATATATATATATGGCCGTATCCAAAATAATACGGCCGTATGTAGTATCATGATTTTTAACGAATGGTTTATACGGCCGTAACTCCTACATGTTACGTCCGTATCTTAAAACAGGTTCCAAAAAAAAAAACGAAACCATCATACGGTCGTAAGTCTGGAAAGATACGGCCGTAACTAAAGAACCTATTAGAAAAACAAATGCATCTTACGGCCATAACTTGGATATGTTACGGCCGTAACTACTCGTCTGTATTAAAAAAAACGGACTTTGCAACACATTCACAAAACAGACGAGTCACCAAGCGGCCGGGAGTGCGATTTTTTCCCCCTATCAATCCCTACTTTCTAAAAACTCAAATTCCTCAATACAATTCATTAACTTATCAATATTAACACATAATCATCAGGTTCTCTTTCAATCCTTGTTTCAATTTATATATTCTTGAGTTTTAGTTTTTAGTTTTTCTCTTCATATTTGTTTTTCGATTCTTATTCCCGTATGATTCGTTGATTAAATCTTGTTCATTTGTTAGTATTGTTGATATTTGTGTGGTTATTTGATTCATTGATTTGTGGTGGCTTTATGGATTTGAGTTTGAATGAAAAAAACTTGTTAAAAAACTATGAACTCAAGGTGTCCGACGAAATGCCACAACGAAAATCTTTGAATTTTTTTTATGTTTTTATTGGTTTTGCTTGATGATTATAGTCGTGTGATGGAAAGAAATTTGATTTTGTTTAATTTCAGGTATGGCACCGAAGAAATCATCAAAAGGAAAAGAAAAGGTCGGTTCGTCATCTCAAGGTCCGGCACCACCGAAAAGAAATCAAAACACAAAGTGCATTAAGGAAAGATTGTTCAATCTTGATGATTTCATTGGCGATGCGTATAGAGACACAATCACTAACCCTTTCATCCAAAAATTCTTAGACAACGGCTGGGAAAAGTTCGTTTCCGATCTCCCAAATGGTAACCCGACCTTGACCCTAAACTTTTACAATTCTTTCAACAAGTCCATTGGGCAGGTAGGGTCGCCTACTTATCATCAGACTACTGTGAATGGGAAATCGATTAATTTTTCACCGGATGTCATTAACAAGTATTTGGGGGTTAATTGTACTAACACGGTTGACATTTCTATCTTACCTAATGAAGAGGTACCGTATGATAGAGTTTTACGCTGGGCGTTAGTGAGCGAGTTGCATGACAGTATTGGGATGATCAAACCCCGATACAACCAGGCGGACCTAATGGATGATGCTTGGTATTTATGAATGTGGGCAGCCGGGAGTATTTACTCGACTTCGACTCTGACGACGGTTTCCATTGGCCACCTGCGAGGTTTATTCGCTATCCGCCGAGGGGTAAAAATGGATTTGGGCACTCACATTTACACTACTATTTGTCACTATGCCGGCATGGTCCCGACTAGGCAGAAGATGCCATACCCCTGCCTTATCACCGGTATTTGCAGGAGCCAGGGAGTAAAAATTTCGGCAGGGGGTGATATTTTAACACATGGGGATCGACTGAACGGCCGGAGTAGTATTTTTCGAAGTACTCAGTTGAGAAGCAAACGGGCACGTTTGGAACCGGAAGAGGATAGTAGCGAGGAGGAGGAATATGAGGCCGAGGAGGATGCCGGTTATGAGTTGACGCCTTTTGAGGAAAATTTGCTTGAAAGAGTTCAGGGATTAGAAACATCCCAGTCTGAAATTTTGAGAAATCAGAATGAAATAATCGAGCGACAATTAGAAACGGAGAAGTGCTTTGAAAAGCTTTTCCGTTTTCTAAACATCCCTGACGACACACCTGGAGGATCACAAAGCTAAAATTTCAGGGAGTTTTCTGTTTTCTCATTTGCTTTTATATTTTTTTTAAAAAACTGAGGACAATTTTACTTATAAGTTTGGGGGTGTTTTCGTACTTTGGTGTTTATTTTGTGGTTTTTGAACTATGATGTTTATTTTGATTTTGATCGTGGTATGTTTTGATTAGTGTAGTGTGTGGTATGTTTTTATTATTTGGCATTGATTAGGTTTAGTGAATATATATATATATATATATTTATAGTATTTTGATTTTTAAGATTTCTAGATCTGGCCAAAACACCAATAAATTAGCTATATACAAGTTTCTAAATCGTTTTAACCGGTAATTTTTTTTTTTTTGTATATTCCAAAATTTTTGAGCCTTAATCTCTATTTCCAAGCCTTGTAATTATCATATAAAATCGAGTCATTCGTTACCTTGAGAAAAGAAGAATCAATTGGTTGATGAAAAATAAAACTAAAATTTACTTAATTTGTGGAGTTTTTGATTTTCCTTGCTTAACTAAAAAATGATTTTCTGCAAAAATTCTATTCCCTAAAAAAAAAGGAGTCATTGGTGAAAAGAGCTACACGTTAGCAAATAACGGTGTGAAAGTTATCACCTAAAAAAATAAATGACGAAAAGGAGAAGTGTTGAGCAGCAACAGCTGCCTAATTATGGAAGTCTTAAATTTTGCGAAAAATAAAGGACTAACCATTGTTGATGCGTAGCTGCCGTCTCAGAAAAATTGGTGAAAAGAGCTACACGTTAGCAAATAACGGTGTGAAAGCTATCACCTTTTTACGAAAGAAAAAATAATGAGATAGAAATTGTGTTAGTGAAAAGAGCTACACGTTAGCAAATAACGGTGTGAAAGCTATCAATAAAAGGGATGTAGTTTATGAGCAGATTTGAATTAATTAGCAGCTGAATTTCAATACACTCAATTTCGTGAATAATCACAATATTTGATGACGCCAATGAAATTCTTCTTCATATTGAGTCGAAAAATAAACGAGTGATCGAGAGCAACCATTAAAGGGAGTCGTGTGTATCACGAGTGGGAAAGAAATAATCAACTTATTGGGGGGAAACCTTACATTTTGGAATTACAAAATAAAAACCGTGTTTTAACTTCAAAAACATTAGTAGATTTATTTTGAATCTTGATTCATTTCTATCTGCTGTATAAAGTTGGTTATTATTTATTAATGGCATTTTGATCTCCTTTTCTCTATTTATATTTTAATTTATGTGTGTATTAATTTTCTTATTTTTGTTGTTTTTTATTTTTTTTATTTTTGGAGTGTGAATAATAAAGAGTCTTGCTCGGGACTAGCAAGAATTCAAGTTTGGGGGTGTGATAAGTGTCAGTTTTGTACACTTATCCATAGTTTGTATCGATAAAATTCACCCATAATTGAGTTAGTCTACTCGTTTTTTTTGCTTTTAATTTATTAGTTTTAATAATTTTATTTTTATCGGATGATGATCGGATTAAATAACTGAATTACTCAAGAAACAACATGTTTAATAAATACTCTCTTTATTGAATTTTGATATATTCATGTTGTAGGGCTTTCCGAGACGAATTCGGCAGTCTTTCCGGATTCAAAATCAGAGTTACATACCAAAAGTTATCATCTGAAGAAGATCTGGGGCAAAAACGCAAAGTCTGAGAAATTCTGGGCTAAAAACGTAACTAACAAAGCTTCAAATGAGCAAATTTATGAAGCCACGTTACGGCCGTAACATTCAGGAGTTACGGCCGTAAGTCACCCTAGTTACGGCCGTAACTCCTGAATGTTAAGACCGTAACTCTTGACAGATTACTATGATTTGTCTAATTTTTTATACTTTTTGTGTATTATTGAGGGGATGGCTGGCATTGATCCGATCTAATGTAATAATGCTGGAGTTTTGGAGCTATTAGATGACTTTAGGTGTATAAATAGACCCCTTAGATCCTTCATCATTCATCATTCATCTTATAATTTTCCCTTTTTTTGTAAACTTTTCTTTTTGTGTTAAGAACACACTTGTGTTCTTGAGTGATCTTTGTAAGTGTGGTATAATATATGTTATTCAGAGAGTTTATTGCTTCTATCTCCTTTATCTACTAAGGGAGTTAGGATCAATTCTTTCTCTTGATTCAACTAAAAATGACCACCAAAGCTTGTAATATGTGTAATAAACCCTTCATGGGCTAAGTAATCTTTAGTTGGGATTATAAACAAGGTTAGTCATGTTATTTATATTTGTATAAAGCTCTATTGTGAATTACTTATTATTGTGTGTGATTTTCATTGTTTTAACAATCTTTATTTATTTGGCCAATAAATGACGATATTTATGGTCTTCATATGTTTCGAAAGAAAATATGTTTGATTAGATCAAATGATCTTCACTCTAAGTTGTTCTAGGGGATAGAAATATACCCCTAGTCCTTAGATGATTCTTTGAGTTATTTTCATAAATCCTAATGCTATGTATTGAAGCCAATCAACATAGAAATATAGTGGATTGATTCAATATGTAAGGGGCGTTTTATAGTTCGAAAGAGAAACCGTCTTTTTAAGGAAAATCGAATCTACACAACATAATAAGTAAATTCATCTTATGATCTCCAATACATCTTTTATAACTAATGACGAACTAAGTTTGTAATCCCAACTATTTCATTTTATCATTTAATCAATCTATTATTATTACAATATTTTTATTTCTTTAAAATATTAGAACTATTATTGCATTTACTTTGCAACAATTAAACCAAACTCTTTAAATTGTGTGTTTCACTCATCTTAGTATCTATAAAAATAGACTAATAGTGTATAATTCAAATTATAACAAAACTTCCTTGTGGGATCGATAAACCGGACTAAAAAAGTCCACTTTACTACTTGATACGATATCGTGCACTTGCGATAGTTACACTAAAAGTGTGTCAAGTTTTTGGTGCCGTTGCCGGGGAAGTATAAGTTATATTTGAAAAATTACATTATTAACTATTGTTATAAATACAACTTTTTATTTGTTGTAGATTCTCTTGTCTATGCGAAGGACGTACAATTGCGATTTAGTTTCACTAGATCCCGAGATCGAAGCCACATTCAGAAGAAGGCGAAGAGAACAAAAGAAAAACATTATTTCTTCACCATCAATGGCGGGCGAACTAAATCCACGTCTCCCCCAAGGAAATGATAACGAAAGAATTCCTCCGGTGGGGGGAATACCTAATGTTCAAAACATTCAACATCAACAATATCCTATTGTGCCGGAAATAGATGAAGACAACATGCTCTTTGGGGAATTCATGAACCCCCCATCTTTGAGCGTTCAATCAAGTGTAATCTATCCACCATTTGGAGTGGACAATTTTCAAATTTGCCCAGATGTCATCAATCTCTTCTCCAACAACAACTCATTCTATGGAAGAACCGACGAAAATCCATATCTCCATATTAACCGTTTTGTGGAAATATGTGGAAATTTCAAATATCCAAATGTAAATGACGAGGCGATCAAAATGACACTTTTCGTGCACACTTTGAAGGATAGAGCAAGAGAGTGGCTAGATACTTTGCCACCACGAAGCATAACAAATTGGCCCGAATTTGTCCAAAAATTCACCACTAAATACTTTCCACCAATAAAAGTGGCGAAACTCAAATACGAAATCTCTACATTTCGTCAACAAGATTCAGAATCATTCCACGAAGCATGGGAGAGATACAAAGATATACTACGAAAATGTCCTAACCATGGTTTCAATTTGGGAGCACAAGTCAATTACTTCTATTCTGGAATTTTACCTTCATGCCGAGCCAATGTCGATTCATCATCAAATGGCTCACTGGGAAACAAAACTATGAAAGAGGCTTATAATCTTTTTGAGGTTATAAGTGAACATAGTGCAAGATGGCCGATTAAATATCCAAAAGAAACCAAATGGTGTTTTCAAGTGGATTCTTATTCACTTATGTTGGCAAAAATTGAAGCTCTATCAAAGAAAGTCGAGGAAATGTCTTTTCAACTCCTCAACTGTGAAGACGGTGCAAACTCCACAAATTTCAGCTTTTTCATGTGAAATTTGTGGAGCAACTCACAACAAAGACTATCTCGTCCCTTAGTGCAACAAGAGCAACAACACCACCACTGCAACAAGTGGAGTATGCCTTAATTTCCAAAGGCAAGCATACAATTCTTACGGGCCAACATACAATCCAGGTACAAAATCATCCAAATTTTTCTTATGCAAACAACAACAATGTGTTGAATCCAACGCATCAAGAAAAGAAGCCCGGATGGGAAGAAGCAATCACAAAGCTAGTTAACAACAAATCAAGTATCAACAACAAAATGATGCTTCAATTAAAAACTGAGACACAAGTTGGCCAAATGGCCAAAATACTTTCGTAAAGATCTCATGGCATGTTACCTAGCAATACCGAGGTAAATCCAAGGGAAAATATACAAGCTATCACAACAAGAAGTGGAGTGCATGTTCAAATTTCTATGGAAAACCATCTGGAAAAACAAAAAAATAAACAAAATCAAGAATCAGAAAAAGAATCTGATACAGGACCTTCATCTCAAAAAGGTCCAATTGCTACAAAATCTTTTGTTCCACCTATCCCATTTCCTCAACGGTTGAAGAATCACAAGCTCGATGCTCAATTCGGGAAATTCTTGGAAATCTTCAAAAAGCTACACATCAACATTCCTTTTGCCGATGCTCTAGCACAAATGCCAAGCTATGCCAAATTTATGAAAGATAGTCTTTCCAACAAACGAAGGCTTGAAGAATACGAAACTATCATGCTAACAGAGGAATGTAGCGCAATACTACAAAAGAAGTTGCCACCCAAGCTAAAAGATCCGGGAACTTTCACAATCCCGTGTACAATTGGTGAAGTGAATTTTGGCAAAGCTCTTTGTGATTTAGGGGCAAGTATCAACTTGATGCCCCTGTCAATTTTCAACAAATTGAACTTGGGAGAAGCAAAAGCAACAACAGTTTCACCACAATTAGCCGATCGGTCAATCAAATATCCACGTGGGATAGTTGAAGATGTGCTCGTCAAAGTTGATAAATTCATATTTCCAGCAGATTTTATCATCCTCGACATGGAAGAAGATTAGGATATTCCCATTATTTTGGGACGACCATTTCTCGCAACCGGACGTGCTCTTATTGACGTCTATGAAGGAAAGCTAATTCTCAGAGTGGAAAACGAACATGTCATCTTCGATGTCTTAAAAACTTTGAATCAACCCTCCACAGATGAGTATTGTCTAAAAATAGACACAATTGAAGCCATGGTGAACAAGTCTTTAGAGAAAATTCTATCTAAAGATCCTCTTGAGACATGTATAGCAAATTCTCTAACCAGCATGGAAGAAGAATATCACTTGGCCGAAACAGTTAACTATCTAGAAGTACTACCAACCTTAAGAAAGCATTCACATTTTGAAGAATTGGGGACAAGCTCCGCTAAACCCCTCCCTTCTTTACAAGAAGCTCCAACACTTGATCTCAAACCTCTACCCTCACATTTGAGATACGCGTACTTGGGCGTTTCCTCAACACTTCCGGTCATCATATCTAACATATTGACCAAACTTGAACAAGGGAAATTACTAAGGGTATTGAGGAATCACAAAAGAGCAATTGGATGGACTATTGCAGACATTAGAGGAATAAGCCCCTCTATATGCACTCACAAAATCTTGATGGAAGATGACTGCAAACTTTCAATTGAGCATCAACGACGTTTGAATCCAAACATGAAGGAAATTGTGAAGGCAGAGATTCTTAAATTACTTGACGCAGGAATCATTTATCCAATCTCAGATAGTCCATGGGTGAGCCCTGTACATATGGTGTCAAAAAAGAGTGGAATCACGATCATAGAGAACGAGCACAATGAACTTATACCAACACGACCGATCACATGATGGAGAATGTGCATTGATTACAGGAAACTAAACAAGACGACAAGAAAAGATCATTTTCCACTCCCATTTATTGATCAGATACTAGATAGATTGGCGGGACATTCTTACTACTGTTTTCTCGACGGCTATTCAAGGTACAACCAAATCGTAATAGCCCCAGAAGACCAAGAGAAAACAACATTCACATGCCCTTATGGAACATTTGCCTATAGAAGAATCCCATTCGGATTGTGCAATGCTCCAGCCACATTTCAAAGATGCATGATGTCCATATTCTCAGACATGGTTGAAAAATTCATTGAAGTTTTCATGGACGATTTCTCGGTTTTCGGAGATTCATTTGATAAATGCCTAATTCACTTAGGCATGGTCTTGGAAAGATGTGAAGACACAAATCTAGTTCTCAATTGGGAGAAATGTCACTTCATGGTCCAGGAAGGAATCGTACTTGGCCATAGAATCTCACAACATGGAATTGAAGTCGATAAGGCAAAGATCCAAGTGATTGCAAAACTTCCTCCACCAATTTCGGTGAAAGGAGTAAGGAGTTTTCTCGGACATGCAGGATTCTATCGGAGGTTTATAAAAGATTTCTCAAAAATAGCAAAACCTCTCTGTTCTTTGCTTGAGAAAGATACACCATTCATTTTCACAAATGAATGCCACGTGGCCTTTGCAACTTTGAAGGATAAGCTTACATCAGCTCCAATCATCATTTCTCCAGATTGGACTATTCCTTTCATTTTAATGTGCGATGCAAGTGATTATGCCGTAGGGGCCGTACTGGGCCATAAGAAGGACAAAATGATGCAAGTGATCCATTATGCTAGCAGGACTATGAATGATGCTCAGCTGAACTACACAACAACTGAAAAAGAGATGCTTGCAGTGGTTTATGCCTTTGACAAATTTCGATCCTACTTATTGGGATCAAAGGTCATAGTCTACACTGATCATTCAGCTTTGAAATATTTAATGACAAAGCAAGATGCAAAGTCAAGGCTAATCCGATGGGTTCTACTTATGCAAGAATTCGACATAGAAATCAGAGACAGAAAGGGAACAGAAAACCAAGTGGCAGATCATCTCTCTAGACTCGACCAACACAATGCCCAAGAGAAGGAAATAAATGAAGTATTTCCAGATGAACAACTGTTCCAAATCTCTAATATCCAGGAAAAACAAAACGCACCATTGTATGCTGACATCGTTAATTTCCTTGTTAGTGGAATAATTCACCCAAATTTTTCCCATCATCAAAAAAAAAAATTCTTCTCCGAGTTGAAATACTATTACTGGGAAGATCCTCTGTTGTTCAGACGAGGACCTGATCAAATCATCCGGAGATGCATACCGGAAGAAGAAATGGAGAAGGTATTAGAAAGATGTCATTCCTCTCACTATGGAGGACATTTTGGGGTTCAAAAACAAGAAAAATTCTTGAAGGTGATTCTATTGGTCCACTGCTCAAAGATGCACATACACTTGTCTCGAAGTGTGACCGGTGCCAAAGACATGGAAACATGTCAAAAAGAAATGAAATGCCAATGAATTTCATCCTTGAAGTTGAAATCTTCGACGTTTGGGGAATTGATTTCATGGGACCCTTTCCATCATCGTTCTCTAATGAATACATCCTTGTAGCTGTAGACTACGTATCCAAATGGGTGGAGGCTGTTGCATTACCAACAAATGAAGCTAAGGTCGTGGTAAATTTTCTAAAGAAAAATATATTCACTCGCTTCGGAACTCCGAGAGTTATTATCAGTGATGGCGGATCTCATTTCTGCAATCACCAGGTTAAGACTCTATTGACCAAATTCGGAGTAAAACACCGTGTCGCTACCTCTTATCACCCACAAACCAGTGGACAAGTCGAAGTTTCCAATCGTGAACTGAAACGTATACTTGAGATGACAGTCGACTCATCTCGGAAAGATTGGTCGAAAAAGCTGGATGATGCGCTCTGGGCTTACAGAACAGCCTATAAGACACCGATAGGCATGTCTCCATTTCGTCTGGTTTTTGGAAAAAGCCTGTCACCTGCCAGTAGAACTTGAACATCGAGCTTTTTGTGCTATAAAAAAATTAAACTTTGACGAACAGTTGGCTGGAAAGGAAAGGTTGCTGCAGTTAAATGAGTTGGATGAAATCCGACTCGACTCATATGAAAATGCCAAAATCTACAAAGAAAAAACAAAAAGATGGCATGACAACAGAATTCTAAGAAGAGATTTTAAAACAGAGACCAAGTTCTCGCTTTTTAATGCACGATCGCGTCTGTTTCCGGGTAAGCTGCGATCACGATGGACAGGCCCTTACACGATCAAAGAGGTGTTTTCTCATGGAGCTGTGGAGATTTATAATACAACCGACGGGAGTTTCAAAGTAAATGGTCAACGGTTAAAGCCATATCTGGGAGGAGAATTCTCGACAGCAAAGTCAATCATAATGCTGGAAATACCTAATTAATCTGACGAGAAGTCAAGCTAAGGACGTTAAACAAAGCGCTTATTGGGAGGCAACTCAATCTCTATTATTTCGCAAATAAGTTTGGGGGTAACACGGAAGGATTCAACAACAAGAGCAAGGATCAGATCGTTCATAAAATCTAGGGAGTCTTTCTTTCATTATTCTCACACATATAATAATTATAATTTTCTATATATATATATATATATATATATATATATATATATATATATATATATATATGGCCGTATCCAAAATAATACGGCCGTAAGTAGTATCATGATTTTTAACGAATGGTTTATACGGCCGTAACTCCTACATGTTACGGCCATAACTTAAAACAGGTTCAAAAAAAAAAAACGAAACCATCATACGGCCGTAAGTCTGGAAAGATACGGCCGTAACTAAAGAACCTGTTAGAAAAACAAATGCATCTTACGGCCGTAACTTGGATATGTTACGGCCGTAACTACTCGTCTGTATTAAAAAAACGGACTTTGCAACACATTCACAAAACAGACGAGTCACCAAGCAGCCGGGAGTGCGATTTTTTCCCCCTATCAATCCCTACTTTCTAAAAACTCAAATTCCTTAATACAATTCATTAACTTATCAATATTAACACATAATCATCAGGTTCTCTTTCAATCCTTGTTTCAATTTATATATTCTTGAGTTTTAGTTTTTAGTTTTTCTCTTCATATTTGTTTTTCGATTCTTATTCCCGTATGATTCGTTGATTAAATCTTGTTCATTTGTTAGTATTGTTGATATTTGTGTGGTTATTTGATTCATTTATTTGTGGTGGATTTATGGATTTGAGTTTGAATGAAAAAAACTTGTTAAAAAACAATGAACTCAAGGTGTCCGACGAAATGCCACAACGAAAATCTTTGAATTTTTTTTATGTTTTTATTGGTTTTGCTTGATGATTATAGTCATGTGATGAAAAGGAATTTGATTTTGTTTAATTTCAGGTATGGCACCGAAGAAATCATCAAAAGGAAAAGAAAAGGTCGGTTCGTCATCTCAAGGTCCGGCACCACCGAAAAGAAATCAAAACACAAAGTGCATTAAGGAAAGATTGTTCAATCTTGATGATTTCATTGGCGATGCGGATAGAGACACAATCACTACCCCTTTCATCCAAAAATTCTTAGACAACGGCTGGGAAAAGTTCGTTTCCGATCTCCCAAATGGTAACCCGACCTTGACCCTAAACTTTTACAATTCTTTCAACAAGTCCATTGGGCAGGTAGGGTCGCCTACTTATCATCAGACTACTGTGAATGGGAAATCGATTAATTTTTCACCGGATGTCATTAACAAGTATTTGGGGGTTAATTGTACTAATGCGGTTGACATTTCTATCTTACCTAATGAAGAGGTACCGGATGATAGAGTTTTACGCTGGGCGTTAGTGAGCGATTTGCATGACAGTATTGGGATGATCAAACCCCGATACAACCAGGCGGACCTAACGGATGATGCTTGGTATTTATGGATGTGGGCAGCCGGGAGTATTTACTCAACTTCGACTCTGACGACGGTTTCCATTGGCCACCTGCGAGGTTTATTTGCTATCCGCCGAGGGGTAAAAATGGATTTGGGTACTCACATTTACACTACTATTTGTCACTATGCCGGCATGGTCCCGACTAGCCAGAAGATGCCATACCCCTGCCTTATCACCGGTATTTGCAGGAGCTAGAGAGTAAAAATTTCGGCAGGGGGTGATATTTTAACACATGGGGATCGACTGAACGGCCGGAGTAGAATTTTTCGAAGTACTCAGTTGAGAAGCAAACGGGCACGTTTGGAACCGGAAGAGGATAGTAGCGAGGAGGAGGAATATGAGGCCAAGGAGGATGCCGGTTATGAGTTGACGCCTTTTGAGGAAAATTTGCTTGAAAGAGTTCAGGGATTAGAAACATCCCAGGCTAAAATTTTGAGAAATCAGAATGAAATAATCGAGCGACAATTAGAAACGGAGAAGTGCTTTGAAAAGCTTTTCTGTTTTCTAAACATCCCTGACGACACACCTGGAGGATCACAAAGCTAAAATTTCAGGGAGTTTTCTGTTTTCTCATTTGCTTTTATTTTTTTAAAAAAAACTGAGGACAGTTTTACTTATAAGTTTGGGGGTGTTTTCGTACTTTGGTGTTTATTTTGTGGTTTTTGAACTATGATGTTTATTTTGATTTTGATCGTGGTATGTTTTGATTAGTGTAGTGTGTGGTATGTTTTTATTATTTGGCATTGATTAGGTTTAGTGAATATATATATATATTTATAGTATTTTGATTTTTGAGATTTCTAGATCTGGCCAAAACACCAATAAATTAGCTATATACAAGCTTCTAAATCGTTTTAACCGGTAATTTTTTTTTTTTTGTATATTCCAAAATTTTTGAGCCTTAATCTCTCTTTCCAAGCCTTGTAATTATCATATAAAATTGAGTCATTCGTTACCTTGAGACAAGAAGAATCAATCGGTTGATGAAAAATAGAACTGAAATTTAATTAATTTGTGGAGTTTTTGATTTTTCATGCTTAAACTAAGAAATGATTTTCTGCAAAAATTCTATTCCCTAAAAAAAAGGAGTTATTGGTGAAAAGAGCTACACGTTAGCAAATAACGGTGTGAAAGCTATCACCTAAAAAAAACGACGAAAAGAAGAAGTATTGAGCAGCAACAGCTGCCTAATTTTGGGGGTCTTAAATTTTGCGAAAAATAAAGGACTAACCATTGTTGGTGCGTAGCTGCCGTCTCAGAAAAATTGGTGAAAAGAGCTACACGTTATCAAATAACGGTGTGAAAGCTATCACCTTTTTACGAAAGAAAAAATAATGAGATAGAAATTGTGTTAGTGAAAAGAGCTACACGTTAGCAAATAACGGTGTGAAAGCTATCACTAAAAGGGATGTAGTTTATGAGCAGATTTGAATGAATTAGCAGCTGAATTTCAATACACTTAATTTCGTGAATAATCACAATATTTGATGACGCCAATGAAATTCTTCTTCATATTGAGTCGAAAAATAAACGAGTGATCGAGAGCAACCATTAAAGGGAGTCGTGTGTATCACGAGTGGGAAAGAAATAATCAACCTATTGGGGGGAAACCTTACATTTTGGAATTACAAAATAAAAACCGTGTTTTAACTTCAAAAACATTAGTAGATTTATTTTGAATCTTGATTCATTTCTATCTGCTGTATAAAGTTTGTTGTTGTTTATTAATGGCATTTTGATCTCCTTTTCTCTATTTATATTTTAATTTATGTGTGTATTAATTTTCTTATTTTTGTTTTATTTTTATTTTTTTATTTTTGGAGTGTGAATAATAAAGAGTCTTGCTCGGGACTAGCAAGAATTCAAGTTTGGGGGTGTGATAAGTGTCAGTTTTATACACTTATCCATAGTTTGTATCGATAAAATTCACCCATAATTGAGCTAGTCTACTCGTTTTTTTTGCTTTTAATTTATTAGTTTTAATAATTTTATTTTTATCAGATGATGATCGGATTAAATAACTGAATTACTCAAGAAACAATATGTTTAATAAATATTCTCTTTATTGATTTTTGATATATTCATGTTGTAGGTCTTTCCGAGACGAATTCGGCAGTCTTTCCGGATTCAAAATCAGAGTTATATATCAAAAGTTATCATCCGAAGAAGATCTGGGGCAAAACGCAACGCGTCGAGAAATTCGGGCTGAAACGTAACTAACAAAGCTTCAAATGAGCAAATTTACGAAGCCACGTTACGGCCGTAACAATCAGGAGTTAAGACCGTAAGTCACCCTAGTTAAGGCCGTAACGCCGGAATGTTTCGGCCGTAACTCATTACAGATTACTATTATTTGTCTAATTTTTTATACTTTGTGTATTATTGAGGGGATGGCTGGCATTGATCCGATCTAATGTAATAATGCTGGAGTTTTGGAGCTATTAGATGACTTTAGGTGTATAAATAGACCCCTTAGATCCTTCATCATTCATCATTCATCTTATAATTTTCCATTTTTTTGTAAACTTTTCTTTTTGTGTGAAGAACACACTTGTGTTCTTGAGTGATCTTTGTAAGTGTGGTATAGTATATGTTGTTCAGAGAGTTTATTGCTTCTATCTTCTTTATCTACTAAGGGAGTTAGGATCAATTCTTTCTCTTGATTCAACTAAAAATGACCACCAAAGCTTGTAATATGTGTAATAAACCCTTCATGGGCTAATTAATCTTTAGTTGGGATTATAAACAAGGTTAGTCATGTTATTTATATTTGTATAAAGATCAATTGTGAATTACTTATTTTTGTGTGTGATTTTCATTGTTTTAACAATCTTTATTTATTTGGCCAATAAATGACGATATTTATGGTCTTTATATGTTTCGAAAGAAAATATGTTTGATTAGATCAAATGATCTTCACTCTAAGTTGTTCTAGGGGATAGAAATATACCCCTAGTCCTTAGATGATTCTTTGAGTTATTTTCATAAATCCTAATGCTATGTATTGAAGCCAATCAACATAGAAATATAGTGGATTGATTCAATATGTAAGGGGCGTTTTATAGTTCGAAAGAGAAACCGTCTTTTTAAGGAAAATCGAATCTACACAACATAATAAGTAAATTCATCTTATGATCTCCAATACATCTTTTATAACTAATGACGAACTAAGTTTGTAATCCCAACTATTTCATTTTATCACTTAATCAATCTATTATTATTACAATATTTTTATTTCTTTAAAATATTAGAACTATTATTGCATTTACTTTGCAACAATTAAACCAAACTCTTTAAATTGTGTGTTTCACTCATCTTAGTATCTATAAAAATAGACTAATAGTGTATAATTCAAATTATAACAAAACTTCCTTGTGGGATCGATAAACCGGACTCAAAAAGTCCACTTTACTACTTGATACGATATCGTGCACTTGCGATAGTTACACTAAAATCGTGTCACACGTGATTTCATCCGAGGGGGTCCATGTGGATCCACAGAAGATTGAGGCAGTGCTAGATTGGGTACCGCCTAAGAATGTAAAGGAGGTCCATATTTTCTTGGGTTTGGCTGGCTACTATCATAGGTTCGTCGAGGGGTTCTCGAAACTGGCTTGGACACTTACACAGTTGCTTCAGAAATATGAGAAGTTCGTCTGGAATGACGAAAGACAGTCGAGTTTTGAGGAGCTGAAGAGGAGTTTGACTTCAGACCCGATTCTAGCGTTGTCATGTGGCAACGAGGGTTTTGCTATGTATAGCGATGCTTTAGTTCAGGGTCTTGGGTGTGTGTTGATGCAGCACAACAAGACTATCGTGTATGCGTCGAGACAGTTGAGGCCGTATGAGCTCAACTACCCTACTCACGATTTGGAGTTAGCGGCAGTGGTTTTTGCGCTCAATATTTGGCGTCATTATCTATTTGACTATGCAGGCCAGATTTTTACCGATCATAATAGTCTGAAGTACATATTTACTCAGCGGGAGTTCAATATGAGGCATAGGAGGTGGTTGGAGTTGATTAAGGATTATGACCTCGAAATCCTTTATCATCCGGGCAAGGCGAACATCGTGGCAGATGCCTTGAGTCGGAAACCGGTTACATTGCAGATGCTTGAGATACTTACGTCTCAATCTGAGCTTTAACATGATTTGATCGAGTTGGGTGTTGAGATTTTGTTGCTAGGAGCTGTCGGGCAACTTTGTGCTTTGGAGATTTCGTCGTTGTTGATCGATGAAATTAAACTGAAGCAGTTGGAGGATCTCATGATTACTCAAATCCGGGAGAATGTTCTTAAGGGGAAGTCTCCCGGATTTGTGATTCACGAGGATGGTGTGTTGTGATTCCAGAGTCAGCTTTGTGTACCGAACGACTGTCGGCACATTTTCTGGGCATCAAGGATACTTGGGGTCCGGAAAGGTTGGCTCGGATATTTATTGCGCATGTCGTGAGGCTTAACGTTAATCCGAAGTCTATTGTTTCGGATCGTGATGGCCATTTTATATCGCATTTTTGGAAAGCGGTGCATAAGGCGTTGGGTACTCATTTGCGTCTGAGAACTTCTTTTCATTGTCAAACGGATGGGCAGTCTAAGCGCACTATCCAGATATTTGAGGATATGTTGCGAGTACATGTCATGGGAGAGGACAGACAAATAGCCAAGGGGCACTAACTGCTGGCACAACCTATAGCCATATCTACGGTATGAAATAGGCGGATGAATGTGGCGCTTCAATGGCTACACGTATTCTCTATATTTTCTCTCATCCTATTGATGTTTTATATAACTCAGGCCCCACCCATTTTTTAATATCTTTATCTTGCGTGCATTGATTGAACCTCGACGATGTCTACTTGTGAGCCCTTTGTTGTGGGAAGCGAAGCACTTAGTCTGATGTACCCTTTCTCCAATATTTCTCCCAACTGACTCTTTAATTCTTGCATCTCGGAAGGTGCCATCTGATATGGTGCCTTAGAAATCGGAGCCGCGTCAGTCTCTAAGTCAACAGAAAATTCTATCTCTCGATCCGACGATAATCCCATGAAGTCGTCCGGAAAAATGTCAGGATACTCATTAACAACTGAAATCAAAGAGAAATCAAGTTCGTTCCCTTCCGTCTTCAAAGCATAACACCAATATCCCGTGCAACCTTTATTCAAAAGTTTTACGGCCTTCATGGCGCTGATAAGCAACTTAGGTTGGCCCGACTTACGTCCAAAAAATGAGCACTCGGGTCCATCATCAGTTATCATAGTGATAATCTTAGTACGGTAATTCATAATCGCTTGGTGACCGTCAAGCCAATCCTCGCCTCCTCGCCTTCCATATCAACCACAATCAAATTCGATAACCATTCCATACCGGCTATATTCACCGGAAAATATCTAATCTCCCGGTTCCCCACGATTTTATCCCCACTAGGTAGTTTCACAATGAAAGGATCGCAAGCAGTCATACAAGTTATATTCAAAGGGCGCACACACTCTAAGGAGATGAAAGAATGTGTAGCACCCGTATCAAAAAGTACACGAACTGGATGAGATAGGATATGAATGGTACCTGAGGCCACCGCCGCATCGGGTTCGTCTGCTCTACGCATCTCATAGACTCGTGGGTGTGCCGAACCGATGCTAGAATCTCCCCCTCTATCATTCTGACTCTGTCCCCCAGCCTCTGCCGTAACTCTGCTGCGATTGTCCAATTGGTTGTCGTGGATTCAGACTTTGATCTAAAGGTGTAATATCCGCATTTTTCCTTTCTTGTATTTTTTCTTTTTTTCATATTTCATGTTTTTGGTGGCTCACGTGTAACCATATTGGTATTTCGAGAACACTTACTTCTTGACTTTTTGTCATCCGATTCTGCATGTATTGGTTCTTCCATCGCTTATTGATCCAGTTCTTGTAATTATTGTTTGGAACCGCCATTTCAAGGTTGTCGTAAATCAATCTTATGTTATTATGCTTGTTATGAGCTTCCGTTTGATATTTTTTTCGTGTTTCGGTGTTTTGGGGCCATTGTTATCCTATGCCTAGCGCACGCCATCATTGTTGTATAGTGCACGCTAAGCATCATTTAGTAGCGCACGCTACGTTTGCTTCGTAGCGGGCACTAGTGAGTGGAGCCCAGCAGTGGCAGTAAGTTGTTTCTGCTCTCTGCTCTCTCGACGAGAAACTTAGGCACGCTAAGATTTTGTTTTAGCGCACGCTATTGTTGAGGCCTAGCGCGCGCTAATCCGGCAGTCCAGTGCTGGGCAGATTGTTTCTGGACTCGGTCTGGTGCCCATGTAGGGCACGCTATGGTCCGATAGCGCACGCTATCGAGAGGCTGTTAGCGCATGCTATTGGTTTGTAGCGCACGCTAAAGGGCTAGAACCGTAGGTTCTGGAGTGGATTATGGATGGGTAGCGCACGCTAACTTTAATCATTAGCGCACGCTAAAGCTCCCTGGATATAAAAACCAGGGAGTTGACCCAGACTCCTCATTTTTCTCCCATTTCTCTCTCTCTCTCCGGTTCTTGGGCAATTTCCTAGTGATTTGAAGTCTTGCAATTCCTAGCCATCATTTTCTTGTGTTCTTGGTGAAGATTAACAACACCAACACTTATTCTTCATCCTTAATCCAAGGCAATCTCCTAGAACCCTATTTTTTGGGAAATTTGGGGGGTTTTGAGTTTTTGTCCGATTCGTTTTGTATTGTTGATTAATCCATGATGTATATGATTAATATCTGTAGTATTCTTGTTTTCCCTACGAGTTCATGGTAAGTTTCGTTGTTTTTGTGAAATAGAGAGGGTTCGGGTGCGACCAGTCCTCGTCGTTGTTTTTGTACGAACTTTTATGAATCGTAGGTTGGTTTTCGAGTGTATTCCATTTTTGTATTCATTTAGAGATGGTTGTGATTGTATTCTTCGAATCGTTAGTTTTGTTTTCATCGGTTCCTAGCGGTCGTGTTTGATTCCTTTCCGTTCGTATCGTCGTCAATTATTCAAGGCAAGTACTCTTGGAAACTTTTATGCTTAACATGAAATGGTGATATATTTGTGTGTGCTTTGCTCAACTCGGGAGGGTCCGACAGGGCCTCGAGGGAATCTATGACTTTAACTCTGGATTCACGAGTTTGATTCGCTAGCCAGCTCGGGAGGGTCCTTAGAGGCCTCGAGTAGGATCAATAGCTTTACCCCAGTCCTAGACGATGCGTGTGCGTGATTCGTTTTATGATATGGGCATCTCGGGAGTGTCCTTGGAGGCCTCGAGTGCGATCAGTGGCTTTACCCCGGTCCTAGGCAAATTGATTATTGACTGTTTGTTTTTCGGAAAAGACATGTCTGGTTTTGGTTTTTGAAATGAGTTTGTGCATGTACTATGAAATGTGTAAGTGAATGGTTTGCCTTGATTACTTGTACTAGCGTAATTGCTAACCCCTTTGGGACCCGTCTTGGGGAAATTATTTTTATGAATTTCACGTTATGTTCAGCCGGACGAGCGGGCGCTGGGACAGTACGAGGATGCTGGCCAGGGTCGTTGACATGTGCATTTGAGTCTCTTTATTTCTGTTTTCCTTTTCGATATGGTTGTTTTCTATCTTATGAACTTATAGATTATACTCGCGAGTACTTAGGTATTTTCACTCGAATTGTGGTTTGTATTGTTAGAAGTTATTTATGTTTGTCGGTGATGCTTATTTCGACAGTGATACCGGGCGTGTTATTTAATTTTCGTCTTGATGGTGTGTGTTTTCTCACTAACCGAGACGGTTAGGCGAGTGGTAATTCTTATTTAGCCTCGTGGGTCCCATGTAGGGGTCCATGGCAATGTAATATACTCTGAATATCTCAGGGGTGTTACAGAAAATGGTATCGGAGCACTAGGTTTATGGATACCTAGGCTTGTCAGTTATTTGGGTCTAGTTATGTTTTGTTTTGCACATCGTCACACCGCTGCCACCATCTCAGTACTTCCAGTGCTCGTAAGTTTTCCTTACTCGATTCCTTGTTTTCTCGTACCCTATTTCTGTTTCTTGAACTATAGCTGTTTTTGCTCTCATACTTCTCATCGAGTTGGTTTTAGTACCATTTAACACCAGTGTGGATGCTGGAAGAGGTCGTGGTCATGGTCGTGGTCGTGGATACGGCCGGGGACGTGGGGCAGTCGATGAGGTGGCCACATCGCATTCTTCGGGAGCTGGCAGTACTGGTGACCGTCATAGCCATGCTACTACTCAAGATGGTGCCGATCTTGGTGTTGCAGCGGTGATGCAACAAATGGTGAACTAAATGGCTGCGATAGCTCAGGCGGTTCAGAACCCGACTCGGGCCCATGCTACTCGGGGCGGAGCAGATCGTTGGCTTCAGGATGTCATCAAGATGCATCCTACTCAGTTTTTGGGGGATTCATACCTGATCGGCTGGGAGGGGTGGATCAAGGAGATATCCAAAGTCTTTATTGCCACCAATTGTCCCGAGGACCGCAAAGTCCCTATTACTCAGTACTTTCTCACTGGGGACGCTACTGATTGGTGGGAGGCTGTTGAGCATAAGGACCATGTTGCTTCGTAGGCGGAATTCAAGGACCTGATGGAGACTGAATATTGCCCGTGGCCAGTTAGACAGGCACGAGTCCATGCCTTTTATGATGTTCAGCCTTGGGATATTCTTGTTTCTCAAGCTATTGTCAATTTCAACCGGGAGTTGGGCTTCGTGAATGCCCAAGTTATACAGGAGAGCGACAAAATTTTCCACTTTTCCAGATGGATGAAACTGATGATTCGGGACGACATGTATGGGCTCGTCTACACCACATTAAAGGATTATCATAGTAGAGCTCTTGTGTATGATATGTCTGTGATGGCCAGTGAAGCGGATCGTGAGAGCAAGAAGAAGAAGTCCGTCGGAAATTTTTCTGGTCACAAGGGTGGAGGTCAGCAGAAATCTCAGTCTACATATATTCCTGCGGGCGGTTCGGCTCGTTTTTCTGTGGGTTTTCGGGGTACTGCCAGTGCCTCCGTTCGTGATGTCAGATACTTTAACTGTGGCAAGTGAGGCCATAAGAATCGGGAGTGTCTTCGTCCGGAGTTGACTTGTTATACTTGTTGTCAGTCGCGCCACAAAGCTTTCTTTTGTGAGCGGGTAGGACATATTCTCGGTGCCCAGACTTCCTTTCCAGTGCCTAGAGAGCCGAGTATGAACCTGGGCTCATTTGCTCCGCAGTCTCCGCCGAGTACCAGTCGAGGATAGGTCGGGGCCAGCCCACTAGACGGGGAGCTCACAGTGTCCGCTCCGCCCATCCGCGTGTCTATGACATGAGGAGGGCCGATGATCCAACCGCCACCATGGCCACAGGTACCGTTCATATTCAGTCTCATCCTGTCAGCGTGTTTTTTGATTCGGGTGCTACGCATTCATTCATCTCTCTAGAGTGTGTACACCGTTTGAGTCTTGACTATTTGTTGCCTTGCGAGCCTTTCATCATTATACTTCATTGCGGTGATAGAATCGTTGGTGATCGAGAGGTCCGAGACTGTTCTGTGTTTATTTGCCATAGAGCTTGGCTCTCTAATATTATTATTATAAGTATTGAAGATGAGGATTTGATTCAACCGCACGAGAATCATCACCATGCTAGCCGAGGACGGCACTGAGCACTCTTTCGTGGGGTGAAAGAGAAACTAGAAGTTCGTAATTAACGCCTTGAACGTGATGAGACTCCTGTGGAAGGGGTGTACTGGTTATTGGTGTTACGCCTTGAAGGTGGAGGATGGTGGAGTCGAGTTTTCATCGATCCCAGTTGTCAGTGAGTTCCCTGATGTCTTTCCTTATGAGTTACCGGGGTTACCACCAAACCGTGAGGTTGAGTTTGCTATAAAGTTAGAGCTGGGTGTGGCTCCGATTTCGAAGGCGCCGTATCCCATGGAACATTTGGAGATGGCTGAGTTGAAGAAGCAGTTGAGTGAGCTTCTTGAGTCGAGATATATTCGACCGAGCGCTTCGCCTTGGGGCGCGCCGGTTCTGTTTGTGCGGAATAAGGATAGTTTACTGCATTTGTGTATCGACTATCGCAAGCTAAACAAGGTGACCATCAAGAACAAGTATCCCTTGCCGAGGATTGATGACTTGTTCGATCAGTTGCGGGGACCTGCAGTATTCTTGAATATCGACTTGATATCGGGGTACTATCAGCTTCGGTGAAGGAGTCCGATGTTCTGAAAACAGCTTTTCGGAGGAGATACGGACATTATGAGTTTGTGGTTAAGCCCTTTGGGTTAACTAATGCGCCGGCAGTGTTCATGCAGTTGATGAACAAAGTCTTTATCGAGTATTTGGATAAGTGTGTCGTCGTCTTCATTGACGATATTCTTATTTATTCAAAGAACGAGCAGGAGCATGCACATCATATGCGTGTGATGTTAGACATTTTGAGAACCGAGCGACTCTATGCGAAGTTCTCGAAATGTGAGTTCTTGCTGAAGGAAGTGATGTTTCTGGGTCACGTGATTTCGGCCGAGGGGGTCCGTGTGGATCCACAGAAGATTGAGACAGTGTTAGATTGGGCACCGCCCAAGAATGTGAAGGAGGTCCATAGTTTATTGGTTTTGGCTGGCTACTACCGTAGATTCATTGAGGAGTTCTCGAAACTAGCTCGGCCACTTACATAGTTGCTCCATAAATTCGATAAGTTCGTCTAGAATGACGAGAGACAGTCGAGTTTTGAGGAGCTGAAGAGACATTTGACTTCAGCCCCGATTTTAGCGCTGCCGTGTGGCAACAAGGGTTTTTCTGTTTATAGCTATGCTTCGGGTTAGGGTCTTGGGTGCATGTTGATGCAGCATGACAAGACTATTGCATTTGCGTCGAGGCAGTTGAGTCCGTGTGAGCTTAACTACCCTACTCATGATTTGGAGTTAGCAGCAGTTGTTTTTGCGCTCAAGATTTGGCGTCACTATCTTTTTGGCTTTGCATGTCTGATTTTTACCGATCATAAAAGTCTGAAGTACATATTTATTTAGCAGGAGTTGAATATGAGGCAAATGAGTTAGTTAGAGTTGATTAAGGATTATGACCTCCAAATCCTTTATCATCCAAGCAAGGCGAACGTCGTGGCCGACACCTTGAGTCGGAAACTAGTTGCGTTGTGGATGTTTGAGATCCTTAGGTCTCAATTTGAGCTTCAGCGGGTTTTGATCGAGTTGGATTTTGAGGTTTTGTTGCCAGGAGCTGTCGAGAAACTTTGCGCTTTAGCGATTTCGTCGTCTCTGATCGATGAAATTAAACTAAAGCAGTTGGAGGACCCGATGATTACTCAAATCCGAGAGAATGTTCTTAAGGGATCCTGGGTTTGTGATTCATGAAGATGGTGTGTTGAGATTCCAGAGTCGGCTGTGTGTGCCGAATGACTCGGAATTGAGGCAGGGTATTTTGCGTGAGGCCCATGCTACGCCTTACTCCGTTCATCCTGGTTCAGGTAAGATGTTCAAGGACCTGAGGAGGAACTTTTGGTGGAATGATATGAAGGAGGAGGTCACACGGTTTGTAGCGATATGTTTGACTTGTTAGCAGGTCAAAATTGAGCATCAGCGACCGGCTGGGTTATTGCAGTCATTTCCTGTTCCGGAATGGAAATGGGAAGATATTTCGATGGACTTCATCACGAGTTTGCCGAGATCGAGATCAGGCATGAATATGATTTGGGTGATTGTGGACCATCTGACCAAGTCGGCACATTTTCTGGGCATCAAGGGTATATGGGGTCCGAAAAGTTGACTCGCATGTTTATTGCGTAGATTGTGAGGCTTCACGGTACTCCAAAGTCTATTGTTTTGGATCGGGATGGCCGTTTTGTATCGCACTTTTGGCAGGAAGTGCATAAGGCGTTGGGTACTCATTTGCGTCTGAGTACCTCTTTTCATCCTTAGTCAGATGGATAGTCGTAAAGCACTATCCATACGTTCGAGGATATGTTGCGTGCTTGTGCTCTCGAGTGGAGCAGTGATTGGGAGGAGCATTTGCCATTGATCGAGTTCACGTACAACAATAGTTGGCACGTGTCGATTTGAATGGCACCATATGAGGCGCTTTATTGGCGTCGATGTCGATCACTGATTTGTTGGAACGAGGCATCCGATTTGGTTGGGGCCGAACCGGATATCGCTTTAGAGACGAGGCGGAAGGTGGAATTGATTCGGGAGAGGATGTTGACTGCTCAGAGTCAACAAAAGTCATATGCTGATGTCCGTCGTCGACCTTTGGAATTCGAGCTGGGAGACCACGTTTTGCTAAAGGTGTCACCAACGAGGGGAGTTTTCCGCTTCGGGAAGAAGGGAAAGTTGAGTCCGAGGTTTATTGGGCCCTTTGAGATTCTCGAGAGACTCGGCGAGTTGGCTTACCGTTTGGCATTGCCCCCGGCTTTGATCCATGTTCATAGCGTTTTCCATGTTTCCCAACTGAGGAAATATGTTCCAGATCCTAGTCACGTCATTGACTATGGTGAGGTCAATATCGCCGACGATATTACCTTTGAGGAGCGTCCCTTGAAAATCTTGGAGCACTGTGAGAAGCGATTAAGGAATAAGACCATTCCTTTGGTCAAAGTGAAGTGGTCGAGGCATGGTGTCGAGTAGGCAACTTGGGAGACCGAGTATAACATGTGTGCTAGGTACCCAGAGTTGTTTGTTTCTTAAGTTTCGGGACGAAACTTGTTTTTAGAGAGGGAGAATGTAATATCCGCATTTTTCCTTTCTTCTATTTTTTCTTTTTTTCGCATTTTCTATTTTTGGTGGCTCGCGTGTAACCGTATTGGTATTTTGAGAACACTTACTTCTGGACTTTTTGTCATCCGATTCTACGTTTATTGGTTCTTCCATTGATTATTGATCCGATTCTCGTAATTGTTGTTCGGAACTGCCGTTTCGGGATTGCCGTAAATCCATCCTTTGTTATTATGCTTGTTGTGAGATTCCGCTTGATATTTCATTCGTGTTTCGGTGTTTTGTGGCCATTGTTATCCTGTGCCTAGCGCGCGCTATCATTGTTGTATAGCGCATGCTAAGCATCATTTAGTAGCGTGCGCTAGCGAGTCGAGCCCAGCAGTGGCAGTAAGTTGTTTCGGCTCTCTAGTCTCTGGATGAGCAGCTTAGCACATGCTAAGATTTTGTTTTAGCGCATGTTGTTATTGAGGCCTAGCGCGCGCTGGGTGTCCGGTAGCACACGCTAATCCGACAGTCCAGTACTGGGCAGATTGTTTCTGGACTCGGTCTAGTGCCCAGGTAGTGCACGCTATGGCCCGATAGCGCGCGCTATCGAGAGGCTGTTAGCACACGCTATTGTTTTGTAGCGCATGCTAATGGGCTAGAACCGTAGGTTCTGGACTGGATTATGGCTGGGTAGCGCACGCTAACTTTAATCGTTAGCGTACGCTAAAGCTCCCTGGCTATAAAAACTAGGGAGTTGACCCATACTCCTCATTTTTCTCCCATTTCTCTCTCTCCGGTTCTTGGGCGATTCTTGGGCAATTTCCGAGCGATTTGAAGTCTTGAATTTCCTAGCCATCATTTTCTTGTGTTCTTGGTGAAGATTAACAACACCAACACTTATTCTTCTTCCTTAATCCAAGGTAATCTCCTAGAACCCTATTTTTTGGGAAATTTGGGGGTTTTTTAAGTTTTTGTCCGATTCGTTTCGTATTGTTGATTAATCTATGATGTATATGATTAATCTCTGTAGTATTCTTGTTTTTCCTATGAGTTAATGGTAAGTTTCGTTGTTTTGTGAAATCAAGAGGGTTCGGGTGCTACCAGTCCTCGTTGTTGTTTTTATACGAACTTATATGAATCGTAGGTGGGTTTTCGGGTGTATTCCATTTTTGTATTCGTTTAGAGATGGTTGTGATTGTATTCCTCGAATAGTTAGGTTCGGTTTTTTCGGTTCCTAGCGGTCGTGTTTGATTTTCTTTTCGTTCGTGTCGTCGTCAATTATTTAAGGAAAGTACTATTGGAAACTTTTATGCTTAACATGAAATGGTGATGTATTTGTGTGTGCTTTGCTCAACTCAGGAGGATGTGACAGGGCCTCGAGGGAATCTATGACTTTACTCTGGATTCATGAGTTTGATTCGCTATCCAGCTCGGGAGGGTCCTTAAAGGCCTCGAGTGGGATCAGTGGCTTTACCCCGGTCCTAGGCGATGCCTGTGCGTGATTTGTTTTATGATATGGCAACTCAGGAGGGTCGTTAGAGGCCTCGAGTGGGATCAATGGCTTTACCCCGGTCCTAGGCAAATTGATTATTGACTGTTTGTTTTTCGGAAAAGACATGTCTGGTTTTGGTTTTTGAAATGAGTTTGTGCATGTACCATGAAATGTGGTAGCGAATGGTTTGCCTTGATTACTTGTACTAGCGTAATTGCTAACCCCTTTGGGGACCCGTCTTGGGGAAATTATTTTTATGAATTTCAGGTTATGTTCAGCTGGACGAGCGGGCACTGGGACAGTACGAGGATGCTGACGAGGGTCGTTGACATGTGCATTTGAGTCTCTTTATTTCTGTTGTCTTTTTCGATATGGTTGTTTTCTATCTTATGAACTTATAGATTGTACTCGCGAGTACTTAGGTATTTTCACTCGGATTGTAGTTTGTATCATTGAAAGTTAATGTTTGTCGGTTATGCTTATTTCTCCGGTGATACCGGGCGTGTTATTTAATTTTCGTCTTGATGATGTGTGTTTTCTCGCTAACCGAGACGGTTAGGCGAGTGGTAATTCTTATTTAGCCTGGTGGGTCCCATGTAGGGGTCCACGGCACTATAATATACTCTGAATATCTCGGAGGTGTTACAAAAGGCGCTGGGGCAGAAGCCCAAGTGTCCATAGTGTGATCTTGCTCGGGGCAATAAGCTGCCCTATGTCCCATCTGTCCACAAGTGTGACACTTCAGCGGTGGGAAGTTGCACTCCGGATTAACGTGGCCTGGGCGACCACCAATTAAAACAAGTCACCGGGCGTGTTGAGTTGCCCAGAGTAGAACGAAAACTCCTCTTCCCTCTAGCAGAATGTGATGACTGTCCAACGGAATGATTAGTCGTCTGAAATCTCTGGAAGTTGCCACCTTTAGAGCTCGAAAAGTTACCAATGATCTTCTGCTTCTTCGATTCTTCTGTGGCATCATTATAGGGACTCAACATGTCATAGGCCAAAGCCCTATCTTGGTATTCCTTCAAGGTATTACAAGCAAACCCAGCCATGTAACACTATAAATACATATTCATCTGCATGTCAATGTAGTGGTCGCGCTCATCTCGCACTTGATTCTTCATGTGGATCAGTTGTTGGTTGTATTACACTATCGCCCGCGAGACTCGAATATTTTGCGGATTAGCCTCGAAAAAGGCCCGGATTCTACCTTCTTGCACCGGCCAAGGACAAAACTCGGCCTCCAGTAGCTCTTTAAACTCTTCCCACATAGTAGTATGATCTTGTGGCTTGATAACTTTCCACCAAGTCGCAGCTTCCTTGGTAAGGAAGTACTGAGCAATCGGTACCTTCCTCACTTCCGAACAATCGACTTCTTCAAACATTTTCTCTAACTCCGCTAACCAATTCTCCCAGCCCATCGGTTCTGTAGCACTGCTGAATTGCGTAGGGTGCAGGCGGATCACATTCTGAAGCAAGGCATACGATGTCGGGTTAGGATTGTTCAACTAAACCGATTGGGCCAGGATAGTCATCTGGTTAGACAATTGCTGAAGGACATTCGTGACTCCGAAATCTGCATTATTCCCTTAGCCAGTCAATTGGTCGTGATGACCCTCGGTATCAGGATGTACTGAGTTAGATAAACTAGGGGTGGTCGACCCCGTAACGGAACTGAGGGAATTGGCCGTGCCACGTCCTCGTCTACGTCCACGACCACGGCCTCGCCTATGTCCCCTTTCAGCAGACATTCTGAAGGATACACAAAGCATGTAAGTACAATTCAAATCGCACGTCATCGAAGTGACCGATTCCTAAAATAACAATTCAAAAGTAAGATGATTAAGGAAACATTAGGAGAGTAAGAGGTCTTACAAGTACCGATCGCACTGTGATGATGGCAAAGTAGTGATACTGTAGACAAACGGTGACTTAATCGACCCAAAAGACCGACAGCCTAGGTATCCATAAACTTAATCTCTGATACCATATTCCGTAACACCCCCAAGTTATTCAGGGTATATTACAGCGTCGTGAGTCCCGCCATGGGACCCAGAAGGCTATTTACACATGGAACACATGAACTCTGACCGAGGAGGTCCAATACAATGAAATGAAGGACAATAAAAATGGTATTCAAACTATATCCAATATACATCCAAATACAACACATCTCAATTCAATAACATGGCAACACAGGCCAGAACATCAAGAAAACTGAGAATAGTACTCGAGTTTTTAAAAACCATTCCAGTACAACAACGCTGAATGGAGGAAATACAAAACATAACCAAAGACAAGACACAGCATCACACTTGCCCATCATCTTCATGCTGACCCTGTATATGCCTATCCGCTCTCCTGGATCCTGGAATACATTAAAGGTATTTCCCCCATAAAGGGGTTAGCCGTCGAATAGCTAGTGCAAGTATATCGAATATGAAACACAATACTCATCGACAATAAAGTAAATGTAATCATCATCTCATCAATTCAAGACTAGTATTCCGGAATAACTAAATCTCATAGCATCACATTCAATTTATACATGATTAACCGCGGAACTGCATCAGAGGCTACAGAACCCTCAGAGGACCCGTCGATCCGTTCTATAGTGGTTAACCCAAAATATCTGTGGAACCGCACCAGAGGATACGAAACCCTCAGAGGACCCGTCAGTCCATCCCAGAGGGGATATAAAACATTATACAATTCATATATCTTACTTTCAAAGTCGAGAACGCACAGTCGTAAACATATACTTGCCTTTGAGACATCGTGAATTCGAAAGGAAAAGAGTATAAGTTCAGTCCAAGAACGCACTTCCGGCACCTACGACTCACGTAGAAACTCCCGAAACCTGCCTATAAATCACGAAACTACAAGGATAATCATCTAGAGGTTTAAAAATCACCCAAACCCTCTCAAGTCCGAACAAGGTACAAAACAATCCATATAATCGTAGGGGAAACATGGGTATGGGGTAGATGCATCATATTCTCAAATATCTCAAGCTCCAAAATGGATAAATTGGACGAATCTAAGAAAATCCTTGTTCTAAGAATTTACCTTGATTTGGAAGATAGAAATGGATTAGATCTTGTGTAATCTTTGTTATTCAACCAAAGATATGATAGCTAAAGAAGGACTGCCTCGAATCGCCCCAAGTCGGCATCTTCCAAGCTCTCCCATCGAAAATGAGTGATAAGGATGAAAAATGACAAGTTCAGGGGTTGACTGCCCCTTATATAGAACGTCAAGTTAGCGCGCGCTAAGAATCGGGGCTAGCGTGTGCTAATGGGGTCACCCGGTAGTCCACTGGCTTCTGACCAGGGATGTTAGCGCGCTACCACACCTTAGCGTGTGCTAACTATTGTCCTGCAAGAGTTCCAGTTCACTACCCAACTCCAATACCGTGCGCTACGACTGGGCTACAAGGATAATCATCTAGAGGTTTAAAAATCACTCAAACCCTCTCAAGTCCGAACAAGGTACAAAACAATCCATATAATCGTAGGGGAAACATGGGTATGGGGTAGATGCATCATATTCTCAAATATCTCAAGCTCCAAAATGGATAAATTGGACGAATCTAAGAAAATCCTTGTTCTAAGAATTTACCTTGATTTGGAAGATAGAAATGGATTAGATCTTGTGTAATCTTTGTTATTCAACCAAAGATATGATAGCTGAAGAAGGACTGCCTCGAATCGCCCCAAATCGGCATCTTCCAAGCTCTCCCATCGAAAATGAGTGATAAGGATGAAAAATGACAAGTTCAGGGGTTGACTGCCCCTTATATAGAACGTCAAGTTAGCGCGCACTAAGAATCGGGGCTAGCGTGCGCTAATGGGGTCACCCGGTTGTCCACTGGCTTCTGACCAGGGACGTTAGCGCGCGCTACCACACCTTAGTGTGCGCTAACTGTTGTCCTGCAAGAGTTCCAGTTCACTGCCCAACTCCAATAGCGTGCGCTACGACTGGGCATTAGCGCACGCTACGCAACGCCTATAGCGTGCGCTAGCTGCTGCTTAGCGTGCATTACCTGCTAGTCCAGAAAGTAGAAATACCTCACTACCTCTGCCGACTCAGCTCGTTAGTATGTGCTATGGACGATGTTAGCGCGCGCTACAGACCACGAATAGCGTGCTCTAGCGAACTCCTAGCGTGCGTTAACTGCTAGTCCAGAGAGCAGAATTAGCTACTGCCTCTGCCATGCTCCGAACGTTAGCGTGCGCTAAGGATCAAAGCTAGCATGCACTACTCAAGTAGAAATAGCGTGCGTTAGCCTAGGCCTAGAGTGCGCTATCTCCCTATCCCAGAACACTGCCGAAAGGTCCAGACAACACGGTCACAATCCAAAAAGGTACGAAACTCTAAATCAACATCGACAACATCTCAAAATGTTTACAGAGCAACAAAATAGGAATAATGGAAAGGTCAAATAGTCAATAAAAAGTACGGATATTACATTTGTGGATGCGAATTGGTATACAGGAGTATGGATGTAGTTAATTATTTGCATAATTTTATTATACTTAATCGTGTGTATTCAAAAAAGAATTATCATCGAGTACTTGACATAAGCGAGCCATTTTAACTTTTCAAATTTACTTTTAGTCTTATGAATATATATATATATATACACATATATATATAGAGAGAGAGATGTTATGAGTTTTGAAATTCTTGAAAGGACATTCGGAAATGGGTTTTTATTGACAAGATCATATGATTTCAAAGCTGTTTTGAAAATGTGATTGGCATACGTAAAGATTTAGTGCATAATGCATATCATGGTGACGTTATGAGTAAGACTCATAAGCTGGATAACACATCAGTACGGTACGATGTTCGAATTTCAGTATGGTTGCTTAGATTATCCAGGGATAATCGGTTGGTTGGTCAGATAAGATGAATATGCTGCGAGTTGTAGTTTCAGTACAAATTATGGGTTTTGTGAAACTCGGGCATGTGTTATGTAGCTCAATTCGTGCGGTAGTAGCGTGGCTTTTGGTAAAGTGATTTGACTTCTAAGTCAACTGTTTTTTCGTATGTGGTGCTTTGAGTGATTTCTTAGTGAAGTGTGGATTTAGGGAGTGAATGTGCGTCCGATGCGAACGAAGGCGAAGAAAGTGTATGTCGGTGTTGTATGCATGTGTAATGTGTGGCTTCTCGTCGGAAGTGAACGCCGACGGTACAGGCATGTGTCTAGGAGCGGTTTCTTTCAGACTCCTAAGCAAAGGGGATATGGAACCCCAAATTTCATATTGAACATATAATTATTCTGAACTGATTCTGGAATTAGCAATTTTGAGATATCTTTTTAAATTTGCCATGATTGTGGTATTGGCATTTTGTTGGATTTTGTCAAGGCTTGTGTCAGTTGTGTTTGTATCTGTGTTGAGGCTTTGAAAACAGAGTCCTATGCTAGTATCACGGGATATCATCGATTTCAGGCACTTGTAAGTATATTATTTTGGTTATTAGCTAGTGGTGATGATTGTTTATCTTCGTCATGATTTTGGATATTTTGGTTGAACTATTGTTTATGACGGGATTGCAGTTTTCGAGGACGAAACTTATTTTAAGCGGGATAGTATGTAATATATGGAATTTCAGTATAAATTTTTCACATAATTAGATTAATTATAGAGATAAATTATTTTAATAAAATTTATTTAGATATGGATAGTTATTAAATTTGAGAGTTGTTGGCTACATATCATTTCGATTGGTAAATGTCGGATATGAAATATCTTGTCTTACTATTGTGGATTATTAAAAATGTTAATTATTGGGTTTAGTTGTTGAGAATTAGGACCTGATAATATTTTTTAATCTCGTCAGACAATTCTCGGTAGAATACAATGGTGCGCAACATCGTGTTTCTTTGTTGGGATTTTTTTTTCAATAAAGATGAAAGTTGTTAGTCATATTGAAACTAATTGTGAAGGGTAAGGGTATTAGACTTGTAACTTTTGAACTGGGTAATAGGACTACACGTCATGAAATTTATCGAATGATTTTTGCAAAGTACGAGGATACATGATAAGACAAGCCACATACGAGGAAGTTACATTCAAATCATGCGTATTTTAAGCTTCGAGGACGAAACTTCGTTTAAGGGGGGGTGGAATGTAATATCCCGAATTTTTGAAATAGTATTTATCGATGTTTGGAATGTTGATGAGAATAATTATTTTCACAATTGAGTGAATGAAATTTAAGATGTTTGATGATATTCTCTAATCCCGTCGAATAATTATTGGTAAGAATATGATGGTGGCGAATATTGTATTCTCCGATAAATTAATTAATGAATGTTAGAGAAATTATATGGACTAAGTATTGGACTCATGAGTTGTCATAAATATATTGAAGATGCAATTATATCTTGGAACGTCTAAAATACGAAGGGAATATTGAAAGTTTTAGTGGAAATGAGATTGGACATTTTCTGAGTGTCGTGGATAAGTATCAACTTTAAAAAAATCATCACGGATTTTTGAGAAGTTAAAAAATTCTTAAAAGTATCAGAATTGTAGACATTTAGTTATCTTTTAAATAGTTCAAACGGAGAGCCAATCAGAGTCCGGACGAAGAAGTTATGGTCGAATAGGTGGAGACTGCCATATGCTGAGCGCCGACCAAAGACCGCGCGCGTGTATCGCGCGTCAATGCCAAGCGGGCTGAACAGCGTGCTGGCAGGTCAGCACGCGGGATGACTTTTGCTCCATGCAGTTTTTAACTGACTAGCAGACTTTGAACCTATGAAGAACAGCCTAATCTTTAAGTTTGTCTCATTACGTGTGTCAACACCTGTAGCAACTGTACTCCTATTCCGTTAAATCCTTTATTATCCCAGCTTTGAGATATTTAAGTCTTCCAAAACACTCAAACACCAAACAAATCTGAGCAGTCTACTCCAGGAGACGTCCGGTACATGTTTGATGAAATTCCCCAGAGTATGTGAATTCCAGACTGGGTTTCCATTTTTGAACTCGATTATCTCACAATCGGTAAGTTATTTTACGAATACATCTAGAGCAGTTTGTAAATAAAATACCTATAAGTATAAATGTTGTTTATACCATAAGTGTTGAGTTGGAATACTTGGATAATACGAGCCAATTTACACTGAGTCGGCCATGTTCGTATCAGTTATTTCCAGCAACATTTCTTTTGAAAGTTGATCGAGTTGCCTATTTTGAATATGTATATCTTTTAACATGAAGGTTATTTTTTGATGAAATTTTTTTTATTTTATAACTGAGTGAGATATGTAAATAGTTTGGTTTTTGTTTTGATATTTCCAGCCATTTAAATTCATATATTTGTCTAAATATTATCGAGTCAACCCTACTTTGTTATAATACAAATCCGTATCGAACGGATTGAAGCCTTTATAATTGTGTTCAAGGCTGGAAAACTTAATATAGATGATTAATATCGGAGTATGACTCCTTAAATCTACATTTTGGTATTCATGATCACAAGGTGTTAATTGATACTTGTAATGTATACAACTGCACGACATTAACGCACGTTAGCAGACTGATCTAACATACACTAATTAGAATATTTAGCACGCGTAAATCTTAAAGTCTTATGTACATAAAATATGTTCTGGATATTAGCACATGCTACGTAATGTAAATAATGTACGCTAAGTCAACAGGCAGCGTAAGTAAAATGTATTGTAGATTATGAGTTCATAATTATTTGAGTTGGATCATTCGGATTTGTGTTTGATCGAGATATTGTTGAACCTTAGGTTTGTTGATTGTTGTCGAACTTGTTGTTTATCAATTATTGCAATTGGCTGTGAGAATTGATCGTTGATTAGTTGCGATCGATTTCGAGGATGTCCGTGGATTGCTTTAGTAGGATTCGAGGATCTCGCAGACGAAGGCAAGGATATTGGTAATGGCTTCAATATTTTTGTATTGATATTGAGGCAAGTTTATAGTTGTTCATTTTATAATATTACTTAATGGTTTCAGTTTCATTTCGTTTATAATTCATATAGCAATGAGTATAAGTGTGAATTTTGGAGATTTGGATGGTATGTTGTCTTCTGGGTTTTGGAGTAAAATCATAAGGTATATGGTTTATATTCATTATTGGTATGCTTGGGTATCACGAATATATTTTGGTGAATACGAGGATATGAGTTATCTACAGTCTATGATATTTGGATCGCTTAATATTGAGGATAATCATTGGTGATAGTTTTGACATCGAGACTGCTCTCAACGGACTCGGGGCAAGTATTATAATCATTTTTATCATTTAGTGTCAATCATATTGTGATACATTTGTGTATTGTTGTTGTCATCCATTTGTGTAGTTTTGTTCTCATGCATTCGTGCATTATTGTTGTATGTCCACCACGTGTTGATCCGACGGGATCATCTTGGGATCTATGCTGTGTGCGCTGGATCATTGGATGGGTTTTCCACCACGTGTTGGTCCGACGGTATCATCGTGGGAATCTATGTTGTGCGCGCTAGATCGTTGAATTACCATGTGTTGTTGTGCATATGTGTATTGTTGGTTATCCACCTCGTGTTAATCTAACAGGTAATGGGATTCGGTGCCTAAAACGAAGGCCTAACGGAAGCGGTAAAATGAAAATTAATTCGATCCGAATCCCTACGAGGATCGATCGAGCTACGTATATACGAATATATAAACGAAAAACAAGAGTTATAAGAAACTCACCCTTGAAGTCCATTGATTAAATGGTAACCTTCTCTTGAGCTATTCCCCAAGCTTTGATTGATCTCTATGAATCTAATCCGCTCCAAGCTGTTGAACAATCCAACGCCGAAAGCACCGCGTCTCTATTTGCCACGTGCCGAAAAAATGACCGGAATGACAACACCCGATTAACCTCTAAGGTTACGGATAGAATCAAATGATGGAGCTTTTTATTATTGCGCTCTAAGTGTATAATATTTATCTCTCAATGTATCTCGAATTTTCTCTAAGAAACTCAAGAACAAGATGAAGAACAAGATGAAGACAATTTGAGAAAACTTTTCTCTCTCTCACACTAATACTCACGTTGGAATGGTTGGAATGAGAAGTGAGCGATGTCTTTCCTTTATTCTACTTTACAAATCCCACACAATCCCCGTTTATCCATATAATAAGAGATATCATTTCTCTTAGGTGATTAGTCTTCACCCACCAAAGGAAGACAAAGACTAAAGGTAAGAGATCAAAAGTGGGGCCGGCCTCTAGAAGGAATCCGACGAGTTTGTCTGCTTCGACTCCCGAGAGTCCAAACAGATAAACTCCGATTCCGTTCCGATGTATTTATATCGATTAATTAATCCAATTAATTAATCATATTAAATACATAATAACATAATTAATTTCTCCAATAAATAATTATATTCATTAATTAAATTAATCACCTGGTAATTTATTTAATTAATTAGGCCGTAAATTAATTTATCCAATAAATCAATTTGGACATCCAATGTCCCAAATTAGATATCCAATATCTAATATTCATAATGAGAGATTAAGCTTGATTCATTCCGTCGTCAATCCTATTTCGCGACTCGGTAGGTTCGTCTTAGTCAGCAATGGGAGGAAGCAAAGAGTAGTAGCACCACCTAGCCAGCCTGGCGACCTATATTGTACCCCAACTGAGAACGAATGATAGGGATCATTCAAGAACCATTCTGTCATGAATACCAGTAAACGTATAAACCCTTCTTTCAAATGTCCCGATCAAGTTATAGGGTCACGGTCAGTCAAACCCTATCTGTACTTGACGCTATGCATGCGTTAATGTAAATCGAGATCATTGAGCTCTCGTGTATCCAATACAACTAGCTCCAATGCTTTGGTCAAAGACTTATGATCTCATCTGCCAATAACCGCATAGGACATATAACCCGCTCACTAACGGGAGAAAGAATTCTATCTTGGTATTCAGTAGGACCTGCTACTTGCCCGTTAAGATGAACGTCGAGGTTGACCCCAACCTTCCAGTTTATAGGGTCGAACTACTCTAATGAAAATCTTAATGTCACAAGCACATCCCTACTAAATCCTCAAGTCGAAGGTTCACGAATACCTATCACAACCTTTCGATTCCGTCATTGACAGTCCCGGAGTGAAATCCATGTGACGAATCGAGGGTGAGTCTGTAATACCCGGTTGTAATTCAGTCATTTTATTTAGTAATTATCAGTCAGTAATTGTCACTCAGTAATTTTCATTCATTATTAATCACTCATCATTCATACTCATTCAATTGTGTTCATCGTTCGGCGTAATATTTGTCATACTCGTACTTTTGTCCCCGTACTTCTCGAATTCTGTGATTTTTGTACTTGGTACATCGTTTTGGGCAGAACTTCATGTCGAGCAGGGCCGCACGAACAGGCCGCACGAGCATCTAGTCGTGCGCGGCGCTCGTGCGCTGCGGCTGGACTGGGCAGAAGGCCCAGCGGCCGAGTCATTGCCGCACGAGCAGGCCGCACGAGCACCTGGTCATGCGCGGCGCTCGTGTGTGCGGCTGGATTGGGCAGGAGGCCCAGTGGACGAGTCATTGCCACACGAGCACGTGGTCGTGCGCGGCGCTCGTGTGTGCGGCTGGTTTGGGCAGGAGGCCCAGTGGTCGAGTTAGTGCCGCACGAGTAGGCCACACGAGCAACTGCTCGGGCGTGGTGCTCATGTGTTGTGTCAGACGGGCAGAGGCCTGCTGCTCGAAAGGTGGCAGACGAGCAGCCGCACGAGTTGCCGCTGCAGGCGCGGGCGCCAGGCGCGCGCGCTGGGCGCTAAGAACAACAGCTGGCAGTAACTTCACGCACGACCGGATGCACGGACACTTGGTCTTGCGGATTGGTCGTGCGTCCTTAGGACTATATAAGGTGGACCGACGGGATTTTCCTCATTTCCACCTTTTCTTCATCCAACTTTCGAGAGAGAGGGTTTGTGAGAGAGATTTTCATCATCAATCACTTGAATACTCGATTTTTCATCATCTTCATTCGGTTGTGAAGCTTGGATCGTCGATCTAACGTGATTTCATCGGATCAAAGTACTTGGATCTTCAAAGTTAATATTCTCAAGCCTCTTAGATTTCGATTTGTGTTGAGATATGATGTTTTGGACGTTATAATCATGTTATATGAAGAGATATACATATGATTATGAGTATGTATGAATATTTATCGGATTATTGAAAGGTTATTCAAGAACACTTTGAATATTGAGTTGGATTTGGGGATTTTCAATAAATTGTTGTTGAAATCACGATTTTGGATATTCAGATTGGATTATTGATCGTATTGAAGATGTTTTGTTGGTTTGAAACACTTCTTGGGGATTTGATATTTGTATTAATGAGGTTTGGTTGTAAACAATCGAAGATTGGTCACAACGTGTTCGATATAATTCCCCAATGAACTTGGTTTAGTCGTATCGACATTTTGAGTTAGTTATACTCGTGTTTTATTCGTGTGTTGAACCGGATTATTGGTAATTGTGTTATTCAAGGTTGTTCGAGCGACCGACATCTCATTTAGGACGTTGTTCGTGGAAGGACATTCTTCATCGGCATTGTGTAAGCTAATTCTTACTCGGTTAAAAGGATATTCATTCCTTTCGTTGTTGTTCATTCATAATTATAGTTCATTCATAATGTATTAACCATATTGAGACTTGTAATTGTCAATCAATCACTTCAGTCACGAAGAACGTCGGTTCCAATCATTTCATTGAGCTATCATTCATTTCACTATCATTTCATCTCGGTGAGTCATTATTGATTTCGATGTCACTTTTGTTATCTTGTGGCATTCCGGGTCATACTGGCGTGCCGGTTAGTATGTGTAGGATTTTCATGTCGGGCACATATTAAGTCGTGTGTTGGTTGTTGGCCTCATATTGGACTGTGCACACGAGAAGATCACTTCGTGAGACTGATTAGGTACAAAACCACACGTGTATTCGATCGATACTCGATGGTGGCTTGTGCACGGACACATTTCCATCCCGGGCGTAGTGTGGTGCCACCCTTTGAGCCGTACCGTTAGTTGATTCATACAGTATGTTTGACTGCGTATGTTTTCAACAGGATTGGGTTATAATCTGGCCGATTCACTTTTGATCGTATGTGTTCGACGGTTTGAGATTTCTGATCAAACTTGTGGTTTATACAGTATATATGATTGTGTTTATTCAACTCTTGAGGATTGTTGTTCTTGTTGGAAAGTAAAACGCAGCGGAAGCGAAGTTTGGAAAAATATGATAAAAGCGTTTTACGCATCTACGAGCATTAGATCTATTTAGGCAAGCTAATTAATTAATTACTAAGACTAACAAGCAATTTAAATATTATTTATTGTTTATTAATTAAATATGTTGATTTAATTAAAATATCCTAATCTAGATCCAAGATCATAGGATATTACCTTTTGAAGCGGTTGGTTATTTCCTTCTTGATCGCCTTGTATTTCTACCTTCAGATCTTCTAGAGTATGATCCGCCTTGAACCGGACGTTGTGTGGGCAACGAACCACCGGATCTTGCTTGGACACCTTATGGACCGGCCGAATCTACCTTGCCTCACAACTCTCGATTTTATTTTCTTCAAGTAATTCCGATATGTAGCAAGAATTAAAGTGTTATCTCAATTGTGGAATCAAAGACACAAGTCAAGATCCACAATTAAACACTTAGAAGAAAAATCGAAATTTCTTGTGCAAGTATGTGATAAATCGCCAACACCCCATAATGTCCTACTTATAGGCTCTTGGACTACTACTAGGGATCTAAAGGAGGATTATGGAAGGACTCCCAATTAATTCATCTTACCTTATTAGGACTCTTCCTAATATATGATGAATCAATTAATATCAACTTAGTCCACTAAAAAGTTGATATTGCACTTCCTACCAAAATCCCAAATTACGAAATTGGGCTCCTTATTAAATATATTATTTCTCGTGTTTAAGATATCGAATGTCCATTAATTAATTATAAGCTACCGATACTTTAATTAATTAATATCTTATCCAAGAGTAGTACCACTCGAACCTTATTATTATATCGGAATTAACTCCACCGCAGGTTTAATATAATAATCATTATCGAGCTCCTCAAGGGGACATCATCAACCCGCACGAGTCGGGACACGATTTCTAGTAATAATAATAATTGTCGTATAAACAATATTATTGCCCAAGATACGAGGCTTATTGAGTCGATCATTTTGACTCTCACCTATGGTAAATCAAAGCAATAATTATTATAAATACACAATTAAATATTATATACTTAGAATTAAGAAATAATAATTATCCGAGATTTACGTTCTTCTTACAACAAGATGTAAGACACTATCTCACCTCGATCCTGTTCAACGTATGCAAATACGCTAATGTATGCTAATAGTCAAGACCAACTATTCTCAAGCATACACTACAACCCTTTATATAATTTGTCTAATAATTATATAGGCTGTGAACTATTATATTATTTTATAAGGCACCGATAATGTGATCTTCGGTGTGACACCAACACACCACATTATCTACAATATAAAATAATTAGACATTTCATTTGCATAACCATAACGTGAATTAATATGCAAAACATGTGATTAAATATAATTAATATCCTCATAGGTAGTAATAGGGAAATTAGGTAATAGAAGCATAAAATATGCTTTGCAGTATACAATCCTAACAATCTCCCACTTATACTCAAAGCATGCTTTTAAGTATACTACTCTATTACATAGTCTCTCATTTCTCCCACTTATACTCAAAGCAGTGCTGCCATACACCGTAATCCCATTCCTTCCACATGCCTTTCAAAAACTTTTGAAGGTAGGCCTTTCGTGAAAGGGTCAGCAAGATTATCTTCCGATGCAACCCTGGCTACAACTACGTCTCCTTCCTTTACGAAGTGTCGTATGATGTGGTACTTGCGGTTGATATGTTTACTTACCTGATGGGCTCGTGGTTCCCTCGAATTTGCGATCGCACCAAGATATCACAATATAGTGTAATACCTCTCGCAAATCGGGAATCACATCTAAGTCCCGCAGAAGTACTTGAGCCACATCGCTCCTTGGCCGCCTCGCAGGCCGCCACGTACTCGGCTTCCATGGTAGAGTCCGAGATGCATTTCGCTTCACACTCCTCCAACTAATGGCTCCACCTCCAAAGCAAACACATAACCCGAAGTAGACTTGGACTTTTCTTTGTCCGATGAAAATCTCGAGTCGTTGTAACCCACCGTAAACAGTCGTCGATTGATATACAAGCATGTACTCCTAGTCCTTCTCGTACTTGAGTATGTGTTTGACAAAGAATCCAGTTGTCCTAGTCCCGGGTTCGACCGATATCTAGCACCATGCCCACGGCATGATGACGTATATCCGGTCTAGTGCAAAGCATAGATACATGAGACTTCCCACAATGGATGCATAAGGGACCATCTTCATGTCATCTATCTCCTTTTGTGTCTTAGGACACATGTTCTTAGATAGTTGAATTCCATGTCCGTAAGGTAGAAAACCTTTCTTGGAATTCTCCATGCTAAACCGTCAAAGATCAGACGATATAGATGCTCAGGATAAGCACAACATCCTCTTCTTCCGATCACGAAAGATCCCGATTCCAAGGATGTGTCCCGCTTCTCCTAGATCCTTCATATCGAATCGCCGTATAGCCATACCAGACGTCCGACAATTCCTTCACGTTGTTTCCAATCGGAAGGATATCGTCTACATACAGTACAAGAAACACCAACACATTTCCATCGCATTTCTTATACACACAACTCTCACTCGGACATTGGACGAATCCATATGACTGGACTACTTCGTCAAAATGAGTGTTCCAAGATCTAGATGCTTGCTTAAGTCCATAAATGGATTTCTTAAGTTTGCACACCAAGTGCTCTTCTCCTATAGCAATGAATCCCTCTGCTTGGCGCATATAGATTTCCTTGTCTAGACTCCCATTCAAGAATGCAGTCTTGACATCCATCTGCCAAATCTCCAGTTCCAAATGCGCATCTATAGCTAAAAGAATCTGGATTGACTTAAGCATGGCTACCGGCAAAAAAGTTTCATCATAATCGATACCCTCTTTCTGAGTGTAACCTTTTGCAACAAGCCTTGCTTTGAAGGTTTCAACCTTCCCGTCACGTCCTTTCTTTCGATTGTAGACCCATTTACTCCCAATGGCTTGTACACCATCAGGTAGCTCTACTAGCTCCCACACTTGATTGGAATCCATAGATCCCATTTCTGATTCCATTGCTTCTTGCCAGGAGTCAGCATATTTATCTTGGATTGCCTCCTTATAGGTCCAGGGAACCGATTCATCTTCGTCTGGGATTGAGTCCAAAGACTTTCCCACGCCTATGAATCATTCGGGCTAACGAACAACCCTCCCACTACGACGAAGCAAATCCTGAGTTGGTGTAAAAGTTTCAGAATCGATACGTGGTGCAGTGTTAGTTGGCGCTTGTACGATTGGTATAGACGGAGTCTCGCCCCTCAGCTCTTCCAGAATTATTTCGCTCATTGGCTTGTCACTAATCATATAATCCTCTTCCAGAAATCGGGCATTGGTGCTAACAATGACCTTCTGATCCTGGGGACTATAGAACAAGCCACCCTTCGTTCCCTTAGGGTATCCCACAAACACTCGTACTTCTGTGCGAGATGCCAACTTATCAGCTTCCTTATTCAGCACATGTGCTGGAGTACCCCAAATCCGAACATGTCCTAGACTGGGCTTACGCCCACTCCACGCTGGGTGTTTTTGAACCGATTTCAAGGCACTGTGTTTAGAATGTACGCCACTGCTTCTAAGACGTATCCCCAAAACGAAATAGGTAAATCAATAACTCATCATTGATCTAACCATTTCTAAAAGAGTCCTATTCCTTCTTTCACCACTCCATTTTGTTGTGGAGTTCCCACATGGTGAGTCGGGACGAAATCCCTCATTCTCCAAGAAATCCAAAACTCTCCACTAAGGTATTCGCCACCACGATCAGATCGTAGTGACTTGATACTCTTCCCATGACGCTTCTCCGTTTCAGCCTTGAAGTCTCCGAACTTGTCAAAAGCTTCGACTTACGCCGCATCAAAAAGATGTATCCATATCTCGAATAATCATCTATGAACGTGATGAAATATTCAAACCTCCCCTAGCCTCGGATATTCATCGACCACATACATCCGTATGAACCAATTCTAACACATCCCGAGCACGGTTTCCTTGGTTTTAAAAACCCTTTTGGTCATCTTACCTTCCGACAGATTCACAAATTGGAAATGACTCAACTTGGAGATCATCCAACGGGCCATCATCTACCAATCTTTGAATCATTCTAAGGTTTACATGTCCTAACCGTAAATGCCATGTATATGTTTGGTTTATGCTTGAAGGTTCTTTTCTCTTTAGGTTTAGACAAAGAGTTAAGTGATTTATGCATAGGAGTTTGTGCAAGATTGACAATATATAGTCCATCATTAAAAATACCTCCGCAAATATATTCACCGCTTCTTTTCTTAATAATGGCATCATCATCAAACGAAATCAATAACCATCGCATTTTAATTTAGAAACCGAAATTAAATTCATTCTAAAATCCGTACTAATAATACATTATTGAGAACTAATAATTTATCATTAATCTTCAACCGCATGACTCCCATCGCAATACCATAAGCCCGGAATAATCGCCCCAGCTTGATGGTAATCTCGCCCGCACTAAGCCGCTTGGTTACCCGAAACCATGCGAGTCAAAGCAAACATGATCGGAGCTCGAATCAACTATCCACGAAGTGGAAGAACAAGCCGCCAAACATGTTTTGACTACTAGTGCACGAGACATACCTTTCTTAAGAGCAGGGCACCGCTTTAAAATGTCCTTTCCGACCGCACTTGTAGAACTTTCCCTTTGGCTTTTTGTTCGCCTCGGTGAGGAGCCTTGCTTTTCACCTTGAGGGCTGCCACTTGCTTCGCCAACCCGCTTCTTCTTCTTTCCCCATTTGGGTTTGGAAGAAGTAGCACCGGCTGCCGCAAGAATTTGATGATAACCTTGTTTGAAGAGACCTTCACAGATCAAGCTCACGAAGTTCTCGCCAAACTATATGTCCTACGGTTCATATTGTAGTTGAGGCGAAACCGCTCAAAGCTTCTAGGTAAGCCGCCTAAGATAATATCGACTGCGTTTCCGCATCGATAGTAGCCCCCAATATGCTCAGCTTGTTCAAATGAGACATCATTTTTAGAACATGATCCTCATCGAGTTCCTTCGCATTTGGGTTGTCACCAATACCCTCATAGCATTTTGTCTAGCCGCCTGGCTCGATGACTAAACATCTCGGTGAGACTTTTCATCATTTCCGCGGCCGAACCCATCGTCTGATGTCGATGCCGCAATACATTTGTCGCTGAAGCCAAAATGTAACAAATGAGCCATCTCATCGACTTTTTCCATTTCCGAATTCCGCCAACTCTTCGGGAGTGGCATCCGGTTCTGTTCTAGAGGGCTCTCTCGATTAAGACAAACTTATGCCCTCAATGTCAGACAATGTCAAGATTTCTTTTCCAATCGGCAAAGTTAGTGCCATCTAGTTTATTTTCTTTGAGAATAATAAATGAGTGGATCAAAGACATCCGAGAATAAAAATTAAAACATCCATCACATAATGCATAGCAAAATATATCGAAAACCTCAAAAACACAATATATATGCTAGCAACCAACACCTCAAAAAATCCGCACATGCAAGCCACGATCGTGTGGACGCTACACATACATTTTTCAAGTAGAGTTTTACGCCTTTAATTTTACTATCTATTCAAATTACGTTATGACAAGTAAAATTAATAGTTGGTTCCTTCGCCATGTATTAATTAACATAGACTCGATGGGGAGCTTATTAATTAATACACCTAAGTGAACACCATAATTTAACATCCTTAAAATATTATCTTTTAAATAATAGTCCTACAGATGGAGAGGTCCTATCATAAAAAGTAATATTTACCTTATGTTATCATTTTGAAATTTAAAACTAGTGAACCTATAATTAGCACATCCGATATGGAGGAAGACTCTAATGTCAACGCGCATGCTAATTACTTCACACTTTAAATTAATTATGGAGGCCAATTTGATTTTATTATAAAATTTAATTTAATCACTTAGTTATTTTAGCCTTAAGGTTTTTAATTTTCTCGTCCTAACATGCAAGGAAACATATCACGCATACATCCATACATGCCATACATCAAAACAATAAAAACCAAAATAAAGCATGGATAATTAAATTTATCCAATTATCATGGTCTTCTTCCTTGAGTTGAATCCGAGAAAATCTTCGACTCGATCTCTCCCACTGAATCAAGCATCTCGTCGCTTCTCCTACGGTCATGGATTTTCAAAATTAAAATTTTACTTTTATGCAAAAATTAATTACATAAAAAATTTAATTTTAAATCCCGACTTCCCAATGGACGCAACCAATGGCGCTAAAACGGATCGACTAAAATCGATTTACCCGCCCGAACTAAATAACTGCCCGACCAGTCGCTGCAGATCGGCAAACCGCTCGCCGGCTGTGCAGTACCGCCACGCTTCGGCACTGCTGCTATCGGCCGCGACTTGCCTAGCAGTCCCGGCAGTCCCGGTTCTGCTCTATTTCTTCGCGATCCCGTCTTTTCCGAATTCGATTACAATTTTATACAAAATAAAATGCATCGAAATTACATCAAGATTTACATGAAAAAATAAAACCACCTAGAACTACCCGCGGATTTTCTCACGGGAAAAACCATTACACGCCTCAAAAAACGGTCCAAACCAACAATTGCATAATTAATAAAATAAATAAATAAATGCACCATTCATATAAACCATGATAATTGGATCATATCACCTGCAAGAACACATCTAGTAAAATATTCCAACATCAAAATATATGAATATTTAAATTGCTATCAATTAATCACTAAAATTAATTAAAGTAGCAAAAGCCTAAAAATCCGGCTCTGATACCAATTGTTGGAAAGTAAAACGCAGCGGAAGCGAAGTTTGGAAAAATATGATAAAAGCATTTTACGCATTTACGAGCATTAGATCTATTTAGGCATGCTAATTAATTAATTACTAAGACTAACAAGCAATTTAAATATTATTTATTGTTTATTAATTAAATATGTTGATTTAATTAAAATATCCTAATCTAGATCCGAGATCATAGGATATTACCTTTTGAAGCGGTTGGTTATTTCCTTCTTGATCGCCTTGTATTTCTACCTTCAGATCTTCTAGAGTATGATCCGCCTTGAACCGGACATTGTGTGGGCAACGAACCACCGGATCTTGCTTGGACACCTTATGGATCGGCCGAATCTACCTTGCCTCACAACTCTCGATTTTATTTTCTTCAAGTAATTCCGATATGTAGCAAGAATTAAAGTGTTATCTCAATTGTGGAATCAAAGACACAAGTCAAGATCCACAATTAAACACTTAGAAGAAAAATCGAAATTTCTTGTGCAAGTATGTGATAAATCGGCCAACACCCCATAATGTCCTATTTATAGGCTCTTGGACTACTACTAGGGATCTAAATGAGGATTATGGAAGGACTCCCAATTAATTCATCTTACCTTATTAGGACTCTTCCTAATATATGATGAATAAATTAATATCAACTTAGTCCACTAAAAAGTTGATATTGCACTTCCTACCAAAATCCCAAATTACGAAATTGGGCTCCTTATTAAATATATTATTTCCCGTGTTTAAGATATCGAATGTCCATTAATTAATTTTATGCTACCGATGCCTTTAATTAATTAATATCTTATCCAAGAGTAGTACCACGAACCTTATTATTATATCTAATTAAATCCACTGCAGGTTTAATATAATAATCATTATCGAGCTCCTCAAGGGGACATCATCAACCCGCACGAGTCGGGACACGATTTCTAGTAATAATAATAATTGTCGTATAAACAATATTATTGCCCAAGATACGAGGCTTATTGAGTCGATCATTTTGACTCTCACCTATGGTAAATCAAAGCAATAATTATTATAAATACACAATTAAATATTATATACTTAGAATTAAGAAATAATAATTATTCGAGATTTACGTTCTTCTTACATAAGCATGTAAGACACTATCTCACCTCGATCCTGTTCAACGTATGCAAATACGCTAATGTATGCTAATAGTCAAGACCAACTATTCTCAAGCATACACTACAAGCCTTTATATAATTTGTCTAATAATTATATAGGTTGTGAACTATTATATTATTTTATAAGGCACCGATAATGTGATCTACCGTGTGACACCAACACACCACATTATCTACAATATAAAATAAATAGACATTTCATTTGCATAACCATAACGTGAATTAATATGCAAAACATGTGATTAAATATAATTAATATCCTCATAGGTAGTAATAGGGAAATTAGGTAATACAAGCATAAAGTATGCTTTGCAGTATACAATCCTAACAGTTCTGTGTAACTGACCCCGTTGGGGGATTTTGTTTTTCAGGTCATGGCAAGGCTAAGGCACGGGAAGAGAACGTTGACAGCGAGGAGTCCCAGTGATACTAGTAGGGGCCCCCAGTCCTTTCATTCACCGTGTTTCCTTATTTTATTTCCGCTGCAGATTTCCGTTTGTATTTTGAGTTCATTCAGTGTTGTATATTTTATCTCCATATAAAATATACTTGTATTCGGTCATTTCCTTGGGTGTATGGTAATAAAACTCCTCATCGGAGTAATTATTGATATACTGTGGTTCGGTACTACAATTATATCACATAATTCATTAATTTTCATCCGCCTAGTGGGTTCCAATCGGGGGTCCACGGCACTATAATATTCGCCTAGTTTGGGGTGTTACAGAGTCAGTTCGAGTATACTAATCCAATTAGCATACCTATAACGTGTGCTCCCACTAACCATTAGTGTTTGACAGGAACTCTCCATGTCAAAGAACACGTCATACAAGTCTTCACATAAACTTAACGCCCAGTCAAGTTTCATCGACTTGCGAACGATTAAGTATTTGAGCTATAAACCTTTCCCATGCCGACCCCCTTATCCAATAAGGAGTGGAACGTTTTGCTCTCAAATACACGGATTAGTTTCTATATGTATATTTACGAGTTAGGAATGCCAGTAACTACCAGTAAATAAAGAAACATCCATTGCCTTATATTAATGATTTACATAATTAGAAGTATAATGCCTTCACTCAACATCCTCTGAGTGGTATTCGAGGGCATACTCCTAAAAATCTCCCACTTGCACTCAATGCCACACACTATGGTATCTAATACCCATGTTCTCCAGATGACGCTCCAAGCTAGTCTGAGAAAGTGGCTTGGTCAGTGGATCGGCGGCGTTGTCCGCCGAGTCTACTCTGTGCAGCACAATATATCCCTTGCGAACAAATTCTCTTACGAGATGGTACTTCCTCTAAATATGTTTGGTGATATTGTGAAACCTCGGCTCCTTGGCCTGCGCTACAGCTTCGTTGTTGTCGCAAAGACAAATGAACAGCAAATTTCAAAGACATGGTATCACTTGAAGTTCTCCCAGAAACTTCTTAATCCAGAACCCTTCCTTGGAAGACTCCGAGGCTGCATGATACTCAGCCTGACAGGTGGAATCAGCAGTTGCGCTTTGCTTGGCACTACGCCAAGATACTGCTCCTCCATTAAGAGTAAATATGTAGCCAGAAGTAGACATCGAGTCGTCCTTTAGTCCTTGGAAGTCCGAATCAGTGAATCCCACCACATCCAATTCTCCACCGCCATACATCAAAACCATATCTCTAGTCCTTCTTAAGTACTTGAGAACGTTCTTTACGGCAGTCCAATGTTCCCTACCTGGGTTTGCCTGAAACCTATTCACCACGCTTACAGCATGCGCGATGTCAGGTCTTGTACACAACATAGCATACATAAGGCTACCCACGGCCGAAGCATATGGTATATTACTCATTTCCTTTCGTTGTTCCTCACTTTGAGGACACATCTTCAAGGAGAGTTTTATTCCATGTCGCATCGGTAGGAACACTATTTTAGAATCATCCATCTTAAATCGCTTTAAGATCTTATCTATATAGAGGGCTTGGGAAAGACCTATTGTTCTCTTCGCTCTATCCTGGTAGAGCCGAATACCAAGAATATAGGTGGCTTCTCCCAAGTCTTTCGTGGAGAACTTACTCGAAAGCCAAGCTTTCACAGAACTGGGCATTCCCACATCATTTCCTACTAGTAGAATGTCATCTACATATAGTACTAAGAATGCGATATTGCTCCCACTAACCCTCTTGTATACACAAGGTTCCTCTTCATTTTTCACGAAGTCAAACTCTTTGACCGCCTCGTCAAAACAAAGGTTCCAACTATGCGATGCTTGCTTCAGTCCATAAATGGAACGCTGAAGCTTGCACACTTTCTGAATATCGACTTCGGACACAAAGCCTTTAGGCTGCTCCATACAGATTTCCTCCTCGAGGAATCCATTAAGGAAAGCCGTCTTTACGTCCATTTGCCATATCTCATAATCGTGGTAGGAAGCTATAGCAAGCATCATGCGAATAGACTTGATCATGGCTACGGGTGAGAAGGTATCGTGGTAATCGATCCCTTCTTTCTGGGTATAAATCTTTGCCACAAGCCTGGCCTTGTAGGCATCAACCTTGCCATCACCATCAGTCTTTCTCTTGTAGATCCACTTGTTCCCAATAGGCACTATGCCCTTGGGGAGGTCTACTAGAGTCCAGACCTGATTGACATGCATCGAGTCTATCTCAGCTTCCATAGCTTCACGCCATTTCGCGGAGTCTACATCCACCATCGCTTGGTCATAGGCCGTTGGGTCGGTCTCTTGGAAATCACTTGGAACCTCATGGAGACCCAGCTCCTCCAAGTGCACAAGCCCATACCTCTCAGGTAAATGATACACCCTACTAGACCTACGAGGTGGTTGTACTTGTAAAGAAATACTTCTACCTGCTCCGCCTTCCTGAATGAACTCATCTTCCAGGAAATGTGCTTGTAAAGCAACAACGATCTTTCAATTTTCGGGCATGTAGAATAGATATCCCATCGTCCTGCATTTGAATCGAATGAAACGTCCTTCATGACCTAGCTTCCAACTTCTCCACCTTAGTCTTCTTGACATAGGCGGGACATCCCCAAATCCTAATATGATTAAGACTTGGTTTCCTGCCCTCCCACATCTCATGTGGAGTTTTAGGAATGAATTTGGAAGGACATCTATTCAAGATGTAGGCGGCAGTCAGGAGTGAATACCCCCACAAGTAAATCGGTAAGTCGGTATAGCCTAGCATGGAACGGACCATGTTCAACAAGGTCCGGTTCCTTCTTTCTGACTCATCATTTAACTGAGAAGTACCTGGAGGTGTTAGTTATGAAACTCCATGTTCCTTAAGGAACTCGTCAAACTCCATACTCATATACTCGCCACCTCGGTCCGACTGAAGTGCTTTGAGATGATTACCAGTTTGTTTCTCGACTAGGGCCTTGAATTCCTGGAATTTCTCAAAGGCCTCGGATTTATGTTTCATTAAGTATACATAACCATACCTAGTATGATCATACGTAAACGTAATGAAATATTGATATCCATCATGTGCTGCTTCCAAAGCACCACATACGTCGGTATGGATTAATCCCAGTTTATCAGCGGCTCTTTCAAAAGTTCCTGTGAATGGGGACTTAGTCATTTTGCTTTTAAGGCAAGATTCACAAGTAGGAAAGGGATCCGATCCCAATGGACCCATATGTCCATCCTTTTCCATCTTGTAAACCTTGGTCTGACCAACATGACCAAGTCTAAGATGCCATTTCAAAACTTCATTGGTTTCATCCCTACCACGTTTTCTAGTCATAGTATTCACAACCCCTTTGTTGCTTAGATTTAGATGATACAATCCATTTTACAATGTAGCAGTACCCACTAGTTTATTTCTGAAATAAATTTTGCAGGAACCATCACCAATGAAAAATGAAAAGCCTTTCCGGTCCATGACCGGAATAGATACAATGTTTTTGTGCCCCTTGGGCAAAACAAGTACATCTTCTAAAGTCAAAACAAAGCCGGGTTCTAAACACAAAAAAGTGATCCTATGTTGGTCGCCTCGACACTATGCCTGCTTCCGACTGTGATCATAACTTCTCCAGCTCCAAGCTTCCTACTTTGTTCCAGATCCTGATTCATGGTACAAATATGAGAACTAGCACCAGAATCCAGTATCCAAGAAGTAGAAAACACAGTAGCAGAACAATTTATTTCCAAAACTAAAAGTTCTGTACCTGAATTGCCATGAAGAATCAGACAGTCTCTAGCCCAGTGGCCCAGCTCACCGCACTTGAGACAAGTATCTTTCTTCTTCTTGCCTTTTGGAACCATCGGGTCCTTGCCCTTGCCCTTGAAGTCCTTAACATGTGGTCCAGTCTGCTTCTTGGTCTTTTTCTTCTTGTTCTTAGACCTCTGATGTAATACCCGGTTGAATTTCATTCATTTTTATTCAATATTAATCAGTCAGTAATTATCATTCAGTAAACTTCACTCATTATTAATCACTCATCATTCATGATTCATTCATTGCGTTCACTGTTGGTATGTTGAAATCGTATATCAGTTACCGATCGTCATTTCATCTCCGTTTATAGATCGAGACAGGAATATTATCATTTTCATCGGGATTGGTGGTCTTGTACTGGGAGTATCATTTTTGGCATGTGTTGGACCTGTTCACTTTCACATTCGTATGATTTATCGGATCATTCATCAGTCGTAGCGAGGAATCGGAGTTATCGAATTTTTCACCATGTCCAGCATTGAGTTACGGCCGTAAGGATTGTAGGTTACGGCCGTAACAAGGGTTCGTTGATGTCAGGCAATTTAGGACGAACGGGACTTACGGCCGTAAGGTTTCGGAATACGGCCGTAAGTTGAGCAGGTACGGCCGTAAGGCTTGGCCGGTTACGGCCGTATGAGTCGAGCAGGGTGTCCGGGTGTTTTGGCCGAAGGGCAATTTACGGCCGTAAGAGGGGCAGGATACAGCCGTAAGGAGTGTTCGTGTTTTTCAGGATGTGTCGGACGAGAGGGACTTACGGCCGTAAGGGTTGCGGCATACGGCCGTAAGACGAGGAAGGTACGGCCGTAAGGCTTGGCCGGATACGGCCGTACGTTACAGGCAGGGTGCCTAGCCATTTTCGAAGAGGGCGAGTTACGCCCGTAAGTCAGGGCGGATACGGCCGTAAGGCTATCGGCAGGTTTTGGACGAAGCCGAGTTACGGCCGTACGAGTTGGCCGGTTACGGCCGTAAGGCTATCGGCAGGCTTTTGGACGAAGCCGAGTTACGGCCGTACGAGTTGGCCGGTTACGGCCGTAAGGCCGTTGACCTGGAATGTTACGGCCGTAAGAAGGCCGAGTTACGGCCGTAACTTCCGGCAGTTTATATATGTCTTGGACGGGACTTTTCCTCATTTTTCTCATTTCCTTCATCTTGTCCGAGAGAGAGAGCTTGAGGGAGATATTTTCTCATCATCAATCACTTGTGTGTTCGGATTTCATCATCTTGATTCGTTGGGAAGCTTGGATAGTCGATTTAACACGTTTTCACCGGATCGAAGTGTTTGGATCTTCAAAGGTAATATTCTTCAACATCTTGGATTTCGATTTTGTATTGAGATATGTTGTTTTAGCCGTTAAAATCATGTTGTATGAAGTGATGTACGCATGATTATGAATATGTATGATTATTCATTGGATTATTGAAGGATTATCCAAGAACACTTTGAATATTAAGTTGGATTTGAGGGTTTTCGATTAATTGTCGTTATAATCACGATTTTGGATATTCATGACGGATTATTGATCGTATTGAACATGTTTTGTTGGTTTGAAACACTTCTTGGGGATTTGATGTTGGTATTTTTGAAGTTTGGTTATGAACAATCGAAGTTGGCCACAAAGTGTTCGATATAATGCTCCAATGAACTTGGTTTAGTCGTTTTGACGCCTTGAGTTCGTTATAATCGTGTTTGATTCGTTTATTGAGCGGATTGTTGGTAATTGTGTTATTCATGGTTGTTCGAGCGACCGACACTTCATTTAGGACGTTTGTTCGTGGAAGGACATTCTTCATCGGTATTGTGTAAGTTAATTCTTACTCGGTTAAAAGGATATTCATTCCTTTTGTTGTTGATCATTCATAATCATAACTCATTCATCATTGTATTAATCATATTGAGACTAGTAATTGTCGAATAATCACTTCATTAGCGAGGAACGGCGGTTCCAATCATTTCATTGAAACTATCAATCACTTCATTATCACTTTCATATCGGTGAGTCATTCTTGACTTTGTCAGATTATTATTATTCATTGATATTCATTATGGTCATTCTCGTTCATATGACCTTCTGGGTTCATATTGCGTGGCCGGGTGCGGATGTGTGGAATTTTTAGTCGTGCACATGATGGCCATGTATTGGGATTTATACATCGACTGCACACGGTAACGATTACCTCCGTGAGACTAATTAGGTACAAGGACGGTGTGTCCGGTCATCCGCCTTGTACACTTGCACGTAACACTACGGGCGTACTATGATACTCCTCTTCAGCGTAATTCATAACTAAGGATATTTCATAACTAAAGATAATTCATGATTGTGTATTTTCAACCCTTGAGGATTGTTGTTCTGTAATCGACTTCTACTGGGATTCTGCTGTGTCATGGCAAGGCAAAAGCACGGAATAGCATGTTGACGCCGAGGAGTCCTGTGATACTAGTAGGGGGCCCCGATCTTTCAGCTTATTCATATTGTTGTCCTTTAATTTCCGCCGCATACTTTCATTCGATACTCCGTTTCATTCAGTGTTGTATTTTATCTTCATATAAAATATACTAGTATTCGTATTGTCCCGTGTGTTGTACTTAAACTCCTCATCGGAGTATTTGGTAATATAATGTGGTTCGGTACTACAATTATATTATTTAATTCATCATTTTCATTCGCCTGGTGGGTCCCAGTCGGGGATTCACGGCACTGTAATATCCGCCTAGTTTGGGGTGTTATAGAGTTGGTATCGGAGCGTGGTTTTGAATACTCATTTTCATCATCTCATGACATAATCATAACGTGATAATCATGCGGGAAATATAATCATTATGCGACCTTCCTACTTCAGTATGGGGAGAGCTGTCAGGGGATGCACGGGGAGAGGCCGCGGTGCGGGCCGAAAATCGGGAAATAATCACTCGATGCCGGGAAATCGTGCCCAGGACTCGGCTCGATCAGAAGATGTTCGGGTTGATCCACTCACTTTTATGCAGGCCATGATGACCCATGTGCAATTGCTCAATCATCATTGCGCCACTCTGGCCAGATTAATCGAGAGAACTCTCCCGTATGAGCCGGCTGCTAAGGAAATTGCTAAACAACAACCTTCATCTGTCAGCAAGAAATCAACGAAGCGTAATCAATCCGAAGGCGGTCACCAACCTTCAAGAAGCCTCGTGAGTCCTATCGCTTTTGAGCGACCTCCTACGGTGCATAACCGCAAGGGATCTCAGCCCCGAGCGCGCCTGCCATCACTGCTTCAATTGTGGAACGCCGGTCATTACAAAGACTAAGTGTCTCGATCCCGCCTATCACGTGCTATAATTGTGGGAATTTTGGGTGTAAGGCCCGTTTTGCCGAAAGGACTTAAGTCGGCTCCGCGGCATCTCGTGCCCCAAGCAATTAGCGATTCGTAATCCGATCGCTCACAACGCTGCTTAAGACAATGGAAGCAAATAAAGTTGGAGCTCATATTTATCGACGGAGCGTCTGGTTCGGGGCCGGCAAGTCCCGGATTCATGTGATGAAGAGGATCGACGATCCGTGGACCGAATGATCTCGTGTATACTGTAATTTTATTTCAACCTGTGTGTACCTTTTGATACTGGTACACCGCATTCATTCATTTTCGAATCATGTTTGAATAGACTTATTTTGGGATAGTCCTATTGCTTGTGGACCTCATACCATCGGTCTACCTGACGATGGAAGAATTTTCGGAAATCATACCGAAGTAAGCTTAGTGACCGCGATTGGTTGGTGGACCAAATTGTGGTGAATTTATCTTAGGACGATGTAATTTTGGGTATTAGTTGGATTGATCGTCTTGATACTATCCTCAGTGTTTGTAAGCGTTTGGTCGCTATCTTTCCTTCATTGGTTGTCGAATGTGTGCTTCAGGGAAATAATCCCCGTTGTTCCAGAAGAATTATTATTATGACGAAAGCAGAGAATTCCACAATCAAGTTATTCAATCATTCATTGCATCATTTTCATCGATTGGCCTTTCTAAGGCAATCGAGTTATTCAATCATTCATTGCATCATTTTCACCGATTGGCCTTTCTAAGGCAATCGAGTTATTCAATCATTCATTGCATCATTTTCATCGATTGGCCTTTCTAAGGCAATCGCGTTATTCAATCACTCATTGCATCATTTTCATCGATTGGCCTTTCTAAGGCAATCGAGTTATTCAATAATTCACTGCATCATTTTCATCGATTGGCCTTTGTAAGGCAATCGAGTTATTCAATCATTCATTGCATCATTTTCATCGATTGGCCTTTCTAAGGCAATCGAGTTATTCAATCATTCATTGCATCATTTTCATCGATTGGTCTTTCTAAGGCAATCGAGTTATTCAAACATTCATTGTATCATTTTCATCGATTGGCCTTTCTAAGGCAATCGAGTTATTCAATCATTCATTGTATCACTTTTTATCGATTGACCATTCTAGGGCAATCGAAATGTTCAATCATTCATGGTATCATTGTCATCGATTGACGATGTATTCCCAGACGAGTTATCTGGTTGCCTTCTCATAGAGTAGTGGAATTCAGGAGTGAGTTGGAGCCGGTACGTCCCCGTTATCGAAGGCACCGTATCGGATGGCCCCGACCGAAATGCAGGAGTTGAAGATTCAACTTGAGGAATAGTTCGAGAAAGGTTATATCTGACCGAGTGCGTCCCCGTGAGGAGCACCAGTGTGATCTGTCAAGGAGAAGGATGGCTCGTCTCATGTGTGTATTAATTATCAGGAGTTGAACAGGGTGATGATCGAGATTAGTATCCTCTACCCCGTATTGATGAACTCTTAGATCAACTTCATGGAACTTCAATATTTTTCCCAGATCGACTTAAGATCTGGATATCATCAGTTGCGAATTCAAGAGTCGGGTATCGCAAGGACGGTGTTTCGTACACGCTTTGGTCATTATGAGTTCGTAGTTATGTCGTTCGGGCTAACTAATGCACCTGCGGTATTCATGGAGTTAATGAATCGGGTTTTCATCGACTTTTTGGATCAGTTTGTTGTTGTCTTCATCGATGACATTTTGATTTATTCTCGTGATCGAGAGGAACACGAGGTACGTCTTCATCAGGTTCTCGACGTGTTACGATGCGAGCAACTTTATGGAAAGTTTTCTTAATGTTAGTTCTGGATGTCCGGCGACTTTTCTGCATGTAATTTCATCCGCCGAGTTCGTGTCGACCCTCGTAAGACGGAGGCTATCTGATATTGTAAACCTCCGAAAGATGTTAAGGAAATCCGACTTTTCCGCGGATTAGATGGTTAATTATACGACCCAAGACCTGGGGATAGCAGCAGTGGTTTACGCGATGGAAATTAGGCTTCGTTACCTTTATGGCGTCACCGCCGATCTTCACTGATCACGAGAGTTGAAGTATATATTTACTCAGAAGGAGTTAAATATGCGACAAAGACGGTGGTTGGAACTAATCAAAGATTATGATATCGAGATCCTTTACCACTCGGGCAAGGCGAACATTGTCGCCGACGCCTTGAGTCGTAAGTCCGTTTAGGAGCAGATGCTTGCTCGTTTATCAGTTCAGAAGGAGCTTCAGCAGGAATTCCTTAGACCCCATATCGAGGTCTGGCATTAGCGACTGACGGGTATGCTGAAACCGCTCCCTATTCCAGAATGAAAGTGGGAAGACATTTCTATAGATTTCTTCACGAGAGTGCCGACGAGTCATCGGGGCATGAATACGATCTGGGTGATCGTGGACCGCTTAACTAAGTCAGCTCATTTCCTTGAGATTAAGGATACGTGGGGTCCCGAGAGACTTGCCCAGCTGTTCATTAAAGAGATAGTGAGATTGCACGGTACTCCTAAGAGTATCATTTCGATCGTGACGGCGATTCGTGTCTCACTTTGGAAATCGCTTCATCGTGCTATGGGAACTCACTTAATCTTATTACCGCTTTTCATCCTCATCCGACTGACAATCGATAGGACTATTCGCACATCGAGGACATGTTGAGGGCATGCGTCCTCGATTAGAAGACGATTGGGAAGCCCAATTACCGTTGATTGATTTCACGTACAATTATAGTTGGCATGCTGCGATGAAGATAGCACCTTACGAGGCCTTGTACGGTCGTTATTGTCGATCTCCCTTGTGTTGGGACGACCCGTCAGAGTCAATCGGCACCGGGCCCGATATGCTTGTAGCCGCCCGGGAGAAGGTAGCTTTGATCAGGAGTCGTCTGTTGACTGCTTAGAGTCGACAGAAATTATATGCAGATAATCGTCGACCACTAGAGTTCGAGATGGGTGACCACGTTTTGGTCAAGGTATCCCCGAGTCGAGGTATCTTCCGTTTTGGAAAACGGGGGAAGTTGAGTCCGAGATTCACTGGACCGTTTGAGATTTTGGATCAAGTAGGCGAGTTAGCTTATCGATTGGCTTTACCTCCGGCGTTGAGCCAAATTCATTTTGTCAAGATTCAGTGGTCTAGACACGGAGTCGAAGAGGCTACTTAGGGAACCAAAGAGAATATGCGGGAGAGTCATCCCGAGTTGTTTGGCCCTTAGTTTCAGGGACGAAACTCTTTTTAAGGGGGGGAGTATGTAATACCCGGTTGAATTTCATTCATTTTTATTCAATATTAATCAGTCAGTAATTATCATTCAGTAAACTTCACTCATTATTAATCACTCATCATTCATGATTCATTCATTGCGTTCACTGTTGGTATGTTGAAATTGTATACCAGTTACCGATCGTCATTTCATCTCCGTTTATAGATCGAGACGGGAATATTATCATTTTCATCGGGATTGGTAGTCTTGTACTGGGAGTATCATTTTTGGCATGTGTTGGACCTGTTCACTTTCACATTCGTATGATTTGTCGGATCATTCATCATTCGTTGCGAGGAATCGGAGTTATCGGATTTTTCACCATGTCCAGCATTGAGTTACGGCCGTAAGGATTGTAGGTTACGGTCGTAACAAGGGTTCGTTGATGTTAGGCCATTTAAGACGAACGGGACTTACAGCCGTAAGGTTTCGAAATGCGGCCGTAAGTTGAGCAGGTACGGCCGTAAGGCTTAGCCGCTACGGCCGCATTTAGCCGAGCAGGTGTCCGGGTGTTTTGGCCGAAGGGCAAGTTACGGCCGTAAGAGGGGCAGGATACGGCCGTAAGGAGTGTTCGTGTTTTTCAGGATGTGTCGAACGAGAGGGACTTACGGCCGTAAGGGTTGCGGCATACGGCCGTAAGACGAGGAAGGTACGGCCGTAAGGCTTGGCCGGATACGGCCAGACGCTATGCGGTGGTGCCCGCCATTTTCGACGAGGGCGAGTTACGCCCGTAAGTCGTATGATACGGCCGTAAGGTCGCCGGGCAGCTTTGGACGAAGCCGAGTTACGGCCGCATTTGCCGGGCCGTTACGGCCGTAAGGCCGCCGGCAAGCTTTGGATGAAGCCGAGTTACGGCCGCATTTAGTTGGCCGTTACGGCCGTAAGGCCGTTGACTGGAATGTTACGGCCAGAAGAAGGCCGAGTTACGGCCGTAACTATCCGCAATTTATATATGTCTTGGACGGGACTTTTCCTCATTTTTCTCATTTCCTTCATCTTGTCCGAGAGAGAGAGCTTGAGGGAGATATTTTGTCATCATCAATCACTTGTGTGTTCGGATTTCATCATCTTGATTCGTTGGGAAGCTTGGATAGTCAATTTAACACATTTTCACCGGATCGAAGTGTTTGGATCTTCAAAGGTAATATTCTTCAACATCTTGGATTTCGATTTTGTATTGAGATATGTTGTTTTAGCCATTAAAATCATGTTGTATGAAGTGATGTACGCATGATTATGAATATGTATGATTATTCATTGGATTATTGAAGGATTATCCAAGAACACTTTGAATATTAAGTTGGATTTGGGGGTTTTCGATTAATTGTCGTTGTAATCACGATTTTGGATATTCATGACGGATTATTCATCGTATTGAACATGTTTTGTTGGTTTGAAACACTTCTTGGGGATTTAATGTTGGTATTTTTGAAGTTTGGTTATGAACAATCGAAGTTGGCCACAAAGTGTTCGATATAATGCTCCAATGAACTTGGTTTAGTCGTTTTGACGCCTTGAGTTCGTTATAATCGTGTTTGATTCGTTTATTGAGCGGATTGTTGGTAATTGTGTTATTCAAGGTTGTTCGAGTGACCGACAATTCATTTAGGACGTTTGTTCGTGGAAGGACATTCTTCATCGGTATTGTGTAAGTTAATTCTTACTCGGTTAAAAGGATATTCATTCCTTTTGTTGTTGATCATTCATAATCATAACTCATTCATCATTGTATTAATCATATTGAGACTAGTAATTGTCGAATAATCACTTCATTAGCGAGGAACGGCGGTTCCAATCATTTCATTGAAACTATCAATCACTTCATTATCACTTTCATATCGGTGAGTCATTCTTGACTTTGTCAGATTATTATTATTCATTGATATTCATTATGGTCATTCTCGTTCATATGACCTTCTGGGTTCATATTGCGTGGCCGGGTGCGGATGTGTGGAATTTTTAGTCGGGCACATGATGGCCATGTATTGGGAGTGATACATCGACCGTGCACACGGTAACGATTACCTCCGTGAGACTAATTAGGTACAAGGACGGGTGTGTCCGGTCATCCGTCTTGTACACTTGCACAGAACACTACGGGCGTACTATGATACTCCTCTTCAGCGTAATTCATAACTAAGGATATTTCATAACTAAAGATAATTCATGATTGTGTATTTTCAACCCTTGAGGATTGTTCTCGGTAACCGACTCTACCGGGATTCTGTTTTTCAGGTCATGGCAAGGCAAAAGCACGGGAATAGCATGTTGACGTCGAGGAGTCCCAGTGATACTAGTAGGGGGCCCCGATCTTTCAGTTATTCATATTGTTGTCCTTTAATTTCCGCTCCATACTTTCATTTGGATACTCCGTTTCATTTAGTGTTGTGTATTTTATCTTCATATAAAATATACTAGTATTCGGTATTGTCCTGGTGTGTTGTACTTAAACTCCTCATCGGAGTATTTGGTAATATAATGTGGTTAGGTACTATAATTATATTATTTAATTCATCATTTTCATTCGCCTGGTGGGTCCCAGTTGGGGATTCACGGCATTGTAATATCCGCCTAGTTTGGGGTGTTACATCTGAGGTCCATAAGAAATCACAAGAGCAGACTCCTTCATTCACGGAGTCTTCATCTGAGACTGAGCGGTCACCAGTTTGTTCATTAGCCCAACTAAATTACATGCAATCTCAATGCAGTTGAAGTTCATAACAAATTGCGAGAAGGAATCAGGGAGAGACTATAGGATGAGGTCGGTTTGGAGAGAAGTATCCAATCTCTCAATCATAGATATCATTTTGAGGACATGTTCCCCAACCTTCTCACCTTCCTTCTGTTGGGATTCGGTGCCAAAAACGAAGGCCCAGCGGAAGCGGTAAAACGAAAATTAATTCGATCCGAATCCCTACGAGGATCGATCAAGCTACGTATATACGAATATATAAACGAAAAGCAAGAGTCGTAAGAAACTAACCCTCGAAGTCCGTTGATTAAATGGTAACCTTCTCTTGAGCTATTCCCCAAGCTTTAGTTTGATCTCTACGATTTCAATCCGCTCCAAGCCCTTGAATGATCCAACGCCGAAAGCACCGCATCTCTACTTGTCACGAGCCGGAAAGACGACCGGAATAACAACACTTGATTAACCTCTAAGGTTACGGCTAGAATCAAGTGATGAAGCTTTTATTACTACACTCTATGTGTGTAATATATCTCTCAATAATTTTCTCTCAATTTTCTCCAAGAAAAATGAAGAAGAAGTGAATGAAGAAGATGAAGAATGAGTGTTAAACTCAAAGTCTATCTCTCTCTCTCAATCCTCACGTTGGAAGCTAGTACAATACAAGTGAGGAGAGTCTTCATTTTATTCCCCATAAAATCCTCCCAAATCAAGACCAAATAATTAAAATGAATTAATTAAAAGATCTTGTTCCCTTGATTATTCAAGTCATCCACCAACTAAGGTGGAGACTATGACCAAAGGAAAGAGGAGGGAAATTGGGATGGCCATCTAGAAGGAGCCGGGACGAGTTCGATTCGTTTCGGACTTCCGTGAGTCCAAACAGATAAACTCCTATTCCGTTCCGATATATTTGTGTCGTTTAATTAATCTAATTAATTAAACATATCAAATATAAAATAACATAATTAATTTCTCCAAGAAATAATTATATTTATGAATTAAATTAATCACCCAGTAATTTATTTAATTCATTAGGCCGTAAATCAATTTATCTAATAAATCGATTTAGACATCCAATGTCCCAATTAGATATCCAATATCTAATATTCATAATGAGAGAATTAGCTTTATTTATTCCGTCGTCAATCCTATTGCGCGACTCGATAGGTCCGTCTCAGTCAGCAATGGGAGGAACCAAAGAGTAGTAGCACCACCTAGCCAGCCTGGCGGCCTACACTGTACCCCAACTGAGAACGAATGATTTGGATCATTCAAGAACCATTATGTCGTGAATACCAGTATACGTATAAACCCTTCTTTCAAATGTCCCGATCAAGTTATAAGGTCACGATCAGTCAAACCCTATCTCAGACTTGATGCTATGCATGCGTTAATGCAAATCGAGATCATCGAGCTCTCGTATCTAATACAACTAGCTCCAATGCTTTGGCCAAACACTTATGATCTCATCTCGCCAATAACCGCATAGACATATAACCCGCTCACTAACGGAGAAAGAATTCTATCTTGGTATTCGAGACCTCGCTACTTGCCCGTCAAGATGCACGCCGAGGTTGACCCCCGCCTTCCGGCTTAAGGTGGTCGAACTACTCTAATGAAAATCTTGACGCCACAAGCACATCCCTACTAAATCCTCAAGTCGAAGGTTCACGAATACCTATCACAACCTTTCGATTCCATCATCGATCGTCCCGTGAGTGAAATCCGTGTGACGAATCAAGGGTGAGTCGGTTCGAGTATACTAATCCAATTAGCATACCTATAACGTGTGCTCCCACTAACCATTAGTGTTCGACAGCACTCTCCATGTCAAAGAACACGTCATACAAGTCTTCATATAAAATTAACGCCTACCAAGTTTCATCGACTTGCGAACGATTAAGTATTTGAGCTATAACCTTTCCAAAGGCCGACCCCCTTATCCAATAAGGAGTGGAACGCTTTGCTCTCAAATACATGGACTAGTTTCTATATGTTTATTTACGAGTTAGGAATGCCAAGAACTACCAAGAAATAAAGAAACATTCATTTGCCTTATATAAATGGTTTACATAATAACAAGTACAATGCCCTCACTCAACATCCTCTCGAGTGGCATTCGAGGGCATACTCCTAACAATCTCCCACTTGCACTCAATGCCACACACTATGGTATCTAATACCCATGTTCTCCAGATGACGCTCCAAGCTAGTCCGAGAAAGTGGCTTGGTCAGCTGGATCGGTGACGTTGTCGGCCGAGTCTACTCAGGCAAGACAATATATCCCTTTGCGAACAAATTCTCTTACGAGATGATACTTCCTCTCAATATATTTGGTGCTGTTGTGAAACTCGCTCCTTGGCTCGCGCTACGCCTCCGCGTTGTCGCAAAGATGAACAGCAACTCAGCACATGGTATCATTTGAAGTTCTCCTTAAACTTCTTAATCCGTAACCCTTCCTTGAAGCCTCCGAGGCCGCTTGATACTCACCGACAGTGGAATCAATAGTCGCGCTTTGCTTGGCACTACGCCAAGATACGCTCCTCCATTAAGAGTAAATATGTAGCCGTGGACATCGAGTCGCCCTTCGCCCTGGAAGTCCGACCGCTGAATCCCACCACATCCAATTCTCCACCGCCATACATCGTAACCATATCTCTAGTCCTTCTTAAGTACTTGAGAACGTTCTTTACGGCACCAATGTTCCCTACCCGGGTTTGCTCAAACCTACTCACCACGCTTACAAAGATGCGCGATGTCGTCTTGTACACAACATAGCATACATAAGGCTACCCACGGCCGAAGCATATGGTATATTACTCATTTCCTTTCGTTGTTCCTCACTTTGAGGACACATCTTCAAGGTGAGTTTTATTCCATGTTGCATAGGTAGGAACCCTCTTTAGAATCATCCATCTTAAATCGCTTTAAGATCTTATCTATATAGAGGGCTTGGGAAAGGCCTATTGTTCTCTTCGCTCTATCCCTAGAGAGTCGAATTCCAAGAATATAGGTTGCTTCTCCCAAGTCTTTCATGGAGAAATTACTCAAAGCCAAGCTTTACGTAACCGAGCATTCCCACATCATTTCCTATTAGTAGAATATCATCCACATATAGTACTAAGAATGCGATCTTGCTCCCACTAACCTTCTTGTATACACAAGGTTCCTCTTCATTTTGCACGAAGTCAAACTCTTTGACCGCCTCACAAAACAAAGGTTCCAACTACGCGACGCTTGCTTCACCATAAATGGAACGTCAAGCTTGCACACTTTCTCGAATATCGACTTGACACAAAGCCTTTAGGCTGCTCCATATAGATTTCTCCTCGAGGAATCCATTAAGGAAAGCCGTCTTTATGTCCATTTGCCATATCTCATAATCGTGGTAGGCAAACTATAGCAAGCATCATGCGAATAGACTTAATCATGGCTACGGGCGAGAAGGTATCGTGGTAATCGATCCCTTCCTTTCGGGTATAACCCTTTGCCACAAGCCCGGCCTTATAGCTTCAACCTTGCCATCACCATCAGCCTTTCTCTTGTAGATCCACTTGTTCCCAATAGGCACTATGCCCTTGGGGCGGTCTACTAGAGTCCGCACTGATTGACATGCATCGAGTCTATCTCACTTCCATAGCTTCACGCCATTTCGCGGAGTCTACATCCACCATCGCTTGGTCATAGGTTGTTGGGTCGGTCTCTTGGCTATCACTTGGAACCTCATGGAGACCCAGCCTCCAAGTGCACAAGCCCATACCTCTCGTAAATGAGACACACTACTAGACCTACGAGGTGGTTGTACTTGTGTTTCGTAAAGTTCGGTTCCAGCTTTCTGCAGACAGTGTCTCCCGAGGAGTTTCATTGTATTCTTCTAAAGAAATACTTCTACCGCTTCCGCCTTCCCGAATGAACTCATCTTCCAGAAGTGTGCTTGTAAAGCAACAACGATCCTTCGATCTTCGGGCATGTAGAATAGATATCCCATTGTCCTGCACGGAATCCAATGAAACGCCCCTTCGCAGACCTAGCTTCCAACTTTTCCACCTTAGTCTTCTTGACATAAAGTGACATCCCCAAATCCTAATGTGATTAAGACTAGGTATCCTTCCTTCCCACATCTCATGTGGAGTTTTAGGAACGGATTTGGAAGGACATCTATTTAAGATATAGGCGGCAGTCAGGAGTGCATACCCCCAAAGGTAAATTGTTAAGTCATTATAGCACAGCATTGAACGGACCATGTTCAACAAGGTCCGGTTCCTTCTTTCGACACACCATTTAACCGAGGAGTACCGGAGGTGTTAGTTGTGAAACTATTCCATGTTCCTTAAGGAACTCGTCAAACTCCGTACTCATATACTCGCCACCTCGGTCCGACCAAGTGCTTTGATATGATTACGCTTGTTTTCGACTAGGGCCTTGAATTCTCGGAATTTTTCAAAGGCCTCGGATTTATGTTTCATTAAGTATACATAACCATACCGGTATGATCATCTCAGAACGTAATGAAATATTGATATCCATCATGTGTCGCTTCCAAAGCACCACATACGCTCGTATGGATTAATCCCGCTTATCAATGCTCTTTCAAATGTCCCCGTGAAGGGGACTTAGTCATTTTGCCTTTAAGGCAAGATTCACAAGTAGAAAGGGATCCGATCCCAATGGACCCATAAGTCCATCTTTTTCCATCTTTTAAACCTTGGTCCACCAACATGACCAAGTCTAAGATGCCATTTCAAAACTTGATTGGTTTCATCCCTACCACGTTTTCTAGTCATAGTATTCACAACTACTTTGTTGCCGAGATTTAGATGATACAATCTATTTAACAATGTAGCAAGACTCTACTAGTTTATTTCTCAAATAAATTTTGCAGAACCATCACCAATGAAAAATGAAAAGCCTTTTCGGTCCATGACCGAATGGATAATGTTTTTGTGCCCCTTGGGCAAAACAAGTACATCTTCTAAAGTCAAAACAAAACCGGATTCTAAACCCAAAAGAAGTGATCCTATGTCGGCCGCCTCGACACTATGCCCGCTACGATGCTGATCATAACTTCTCCACCTCCAAGCTTTACTTTGTTCCGCATCCCGATTCACCGTACAAATATGAGAACTAGCACCGTAATCCAAGATTCAGAAGTAGAAAATACAAGAGTGTAACAATTTGTTTCCAAAACTAAAAGTTCTCAGACTAAGTGCCATGAAGAATCGGACAGCCTCTAGCCCAAAGGCCCACCACCGCACTTGAGACAAGCATCCTTCTTCTTCTTGTTCTTTGGAACCATCGGGCCTTGCCCTTACCCTTAAGGTCCTTAACTTGTGGTCCACTTTGCTTTTGGTCTTTTTCTTCTTGTTCTTAGACCTCCGAAGTCCGTAAGAAATCACAAGAGCAGACTCCTTCATCCGCGGAGTCTTCATCTCGAGACCGAGCGGTCACAAGTTTGTTCATTAGCCTAAGTTACATGCAATCTCATTGCAGCTGAAGTTCATAACAAATCGTGAGAAGGAATCGTGAGAGACTGTAGGATAAGGTCGGTTTGAGAGAAGTATCCATTTTAAAATCAAGAGCCTCCAATCTCTCGATCATGGATATCATTTTGAGGATGTGTTCCCCAACCTTCTCACCTTCCTTCATCCTTGCACCGAACAGCTTGCTTGGATATCTCATATCTAGCAGCTTCACCGTGCTCACCATAAAGTTCGGTTAAGTGAGATAGAATCGCCTAGCGAAGTCATTTTCTCATGAGCTCTCAAGCTCATTAGACATGGAAGCCATCATATAAGCACGGACTTTCACGTCATCCTTAACCCACTTTTCATGGTTTTCAATCTCTTCCCGATTGGCTCGGGTCCGCACAGGAGGCGCCGAAATGTCCGTCTCCAAGACGTATCCCAATGCCTCTATACTGAGGACAATCATCAGATTGCGGAGCCAATCCACAAAGTTAGGTCCCATTAAGGTGTTCTTTTCGAGTAGAATTGCGAGTGGATTCATTGTCATATTGAGATTTGTCTGCATTAAGTATAACAGATTAATTAGTGACTCATTCAATTATGTTTTAAGGTCTTTTCTATTCTTGTTACCCAGCTCCCACTATTTTTATCTAATAACACACTCCCATGTGAAATCCTAAGTATCGTCGCTCTACTTCATATTGGTGATCGAAGTTCTTTATAAATCTTAATAGAGGGCAACCAATGTGTTTCTAGTCTATTAATTTTCATAAAGTGGTGTCCAACACCAACCCATCTAATGGATGATTCGATCTTCTTTTTTCCCCTTGTTCACTCCCTCAACCTATACGGTTTCTATGGTTCGTGAACAAGTTAAGTTTATACCATCGACGCAAATCGGTTTCATAATTGAATCTTATCCGCAACCTATCGTGTTTCTAGGGATAAAATTTGCTCCAACCGAAGGCATCCAATGCGCTCCCGTAATTTATCCGTCCTCCCCGAACGACTACCCCGATAACTCGAAGCATAGCACATCCGGTTTGGATTTCAATTTCAAAACTCGATGGAAGGAAGGAAAACCTTGAAACCTTATAAACTTAATAATTTATCGTGGGAGAAATTTCGCGATTAACGTTACACTTTGCACATTAATCATTTAAGCGCGTTTGTGGCATTCATACAATATGAAACAACCATTCACAACCTAGTTGCTACCAACATGTGGTTCATGGACCGTTCCTAGAAAACAAAAACTCCGTAATCTAATTACAAGTCTTCGTCTTGAATCTTCGTCTTCTCGAAATGGATCTTCCTCCGGTCTTCGTCATTACATATAAATTTTACATCGAAATTGCATCCTAGATACAAACATTTCTAGTAAAATAAATAGGCTCAAAACGGCCTTTACAACCCAATCGAATAAAACGAACGATTCAAAACTAAGTCCACGAACCACATCCCCATTCAAAAGCATTCATCTAATAAATACTATATAAATGGAAAGCGAGAGATACATTGATCCAATCAACAATACGAATCGATCCAATCGATTCACACAATCGGTAATATGAAAACGCTCAAAATAATTCTACGATCACAAGTATTCCAACTAATCAAATTTCCTCATAAAATGAAGTACCATAAATCATTTTAATCATATTAAATCCAATTTAACATGCGAGATTAATTTTCAAGAATACACGAAAAATCGAGCCGGGCGAAATGGCTCGCCATGGCCGAAGTCATCGCCGGCACTGCCGGGCCGACACGCGCGCCGAATGGCACGGCCGGGTCGCGGCCGGCAGCGACCTAGACCTACCGCCAGACTCGGCCGTGTCGCTCGACACGGCCGAAGTCACTCGGAAGCCGCCGCCAGACACGGCCCGTGTCGCCCGACACGGCCGGGTCTGCCAGCAGCCGCCTGCCAGCCGCTGACACGGCCCGTGTCACCGCACACGGCCGAGTCACCGGCAGCCTTTCCTCGCCTTTGTCCGAAAAGTCGTCCGATGACGATTCGAGCTCGATTTTCACCGGATATTCAATATTTATATTTTTCAACATTCATATCTTCAATATAAATCATATTTCCGAAATTTAAGATTTATATTCGACATAAACTTATGAAAAATATAACTACAACGAACGTAAAACATGTACCACGATTATGACTAAAATGATTCCAAATCATTCACCATCTAATCGAGCATTCCAAATGCCAATATCGTATATACGATCGCAAGACCTACGCTCCGATACCACCGTTGGGATTCGGTGCCTAAAACGAAGGCCCAAATGAAGCGTAAAACGAAAATTAATTCGATCCGAATCCCTACGAGGATCGATCAAGCTACGTATATACGAATATATAAACGAAAAGCAAGAGTCGTAAGAAACTAACCCTCGAAGTCCGTTGATTAAATGGTAACCTTCTCTTGAGCTATTCCCCAAGCTTTAGTTTGATCTCTACGAGTTCAATCCGCTCCAAGCCCTTGAATGATCCAACGCCGAAAGCACCGCGTCTCTACTTGCTACGCGCCGGAAAGACGATCGAACAACAACACTTGATTAACCTCTAAGGTTACGGCTAGAATCAAGTGATGAATCTTTTATTACTACACTCTAAGTGTGTAATATATCTCTCAATAATTTTCTCTCAATTTTCTCCAAGAAAAATGAAGAAGAAGTGAATGAAGAAGATGAAGAATGAGTGTTAAACTCAAAGTCTATCTCTCTCTCTCAATCCTCACGTTGGAAGCTAGTACAATACAAGTGAGGAGAGTCTTCATTTTATTCCCCATAAAATCCTCCCAAATCAAGACCAAATAATTAAAATGAATTAATTAAAAGATCTTGTTCCCTTGATTATTCAAGTCATCCACCAACTAAGGTGGAGACTATGACCAAAGGAAAGAGGAGGGAAATTGGGATGGCCATCTAGAAGGAGCCGGGACGAGTTCGATTCGTTTCGGACTTCCGTGAGTCCAAACAGATAAACTCCTATTCCGTTCCGATATATTAGTGTCGTTTAATTAATCTAATTAATTAAACATATCAAATATAAAATAACATAATTAATTTCTCCAAGAAATAATTATATTTATGAATTAAATTAATCACCCAGTAATTTATTTAATTCATTAGGCCGTAAATCAATTTATCTAATAAATCGATTTAGACATCCAATGTCCCAATTAGATATCCAATATCTAATATTCATAATGAGAGAATTAGCTTTATTTATTCCGTCGTCAATCCTATTGCGCGACTCGATAGGTCCGTCTCGGGCCAAGAATGGGAGGAACCAAAGAGTAGTAGCACCACCTAGCCACTCGGCGGCCTACACTGTACTCAACCGAGAACGAATGATTTGGATCATTCAAGAACCATTATGTCGTGAATACCAAGATAATGATAAACCCTTCTTTCAAATGTCCCGATCAAGTTATAAGGTCACGATCACCAAACCCTATCTCAGATTTGATGCTATGCATGCGTTAATGCAAATCGAGATCATCGAGCTCTCGTGTATCTAATACAACTAGCTCCAATGCTTTGGCCAAACACTTATGATCTCATCTCGCCAATAACCGCATAGACATATAACCCGCTCACTAACGGGAGAAAGAATTCTATCTTGGTATTCGTGAGACTCGCTACTTGCCGTCAAGATGCACGCCGAGGTTGACCCCGCCTTCCGGTTTAAGGTGGTCGAACTACTCTAATGAAAATCTTGACGTCACAAGCACATCCCTACTAAATCCTCAAGTCGAAGGTTCACGAATACCTATCACAACCTTTCGATTCCATCATTGATCGTCCCGAGTGAAATCCGTGTGACGAATCAAGGGTGAGTCGGCCGAGTATACTAATCCAATTAGCATACCTATAACGTGTGCTCCCACTAACCATTAGTGTTCGGCGTGCACTCTCCATGTCAAAGAACACGTCATACAAGTCTTCATATAAAATTAACGCCTACCAAGTTTCATCGACTTGCGAACGATTAAGTATTTGAGCTATAACCTTTCCAAAGGCCGACCCCCTTATCCAATAAGGAGTGGAACGTTTGCTCTCAAATACACGGACTAGTTTCTATATGTTTATTTACGAGTTAGGAATGCCAAGAACTACCAAGAATAAAGAAACATTCATTTGCCTTATATAAATGGTTTACATAATAACAAGTACAATGCCCTCACTCAACATCCTCCGAGTGGCATTCGAGGGCATACTCCTAACAATCTCCCACTTGCACTCAATGCCACACACTATGGTATCTAATACCCATGTTCTCCGATGACGCTCCAAGCTAGTCTCGAGAAAGTGGCTTGGTCGCTGGATCGGTGACGTTGTCGGCCGAGTCTACTCAGGCAAGACAATATATCCCTTGCGAACAAATTCTCTTACGAGATGATACTTCCTCTCAATATATTTGGTGTCATTGTGAAACCTCGGCTCTTGGCTCGCGCTACAGCTCCGTCGTTGTCGCAAAGATAATGAACAGCAACTCAAAGACATGGTATCATTTGAAGTTCTCCTTAAACTTCTTAATCCGTAACCCTTCCTTGAAGCCTCCGAGGCCGCTTGATACTCACCGACAGTGGAATCGGCAGTCGCGCTTTGCTTGGCACTACGCCAAGATACCGCTCCTCCATTAAGAGTAAATATGTAGCCGTAAGTGGACATCGAGTCGCCCTTCAATCCTTGGAAGTCCGAATCAAGAATCCCACCACATCCAATTCTCCACCGCCATACATCGTAACCATATCTCTAGTCCTTCTTAAGTACTTGAGAACGTTCTTTACGGCACCCAATGTTCCCTACCCGGGTTTGCTCGAAACCTACTCACCACGCTTACAAAGATGCGCGATGTCGTCTTGTACACAACATAGCATACATAAGGCTACCCACGGCCGAAGCATATGGTATATTACTCATTTCCTTTCGTTGTTCCTCACTTTGAGGACACATCTTCAAGGTGAGTTTTATTCCATGTTGCATAGGTAGGAACCCTCTTTTAGAATCATCCATCTTAAATCGCTTTAAGATCTTATCTATATAGAGGGCTTGGGAAAGGCCTATTGTTCTCTTCGCTCTATCCCAGAGAGTCGAATTCCAAGAATATAGGTTGCTTCTCCCAAGTCTTTCATGGAGAAATTACTCAAAGCCAAGCTTTTACGTAACCGAGCATTCCCACATCATTTCCTATTAGTAGAATATCATCCACATATAGTACTAAGAATGCGATCTTGCTCCCACTAACCTTCTTGTATACACAAGGTTCCTCTTCATTTTGCACGAAGTCAAACTCTTTGACCGCCTCGTCAAAACAAAGGTTCCAACTACGCGACGCTTGCTTCAGTCCATAAATGGAACGTCAAGCTTGCACACTTTCTCGAATATCGACTTCGACACAAAGCCTTTAGTCGCTCCATATAGATTTCTCCTCGAGGAATCCATTAAGGAAAGCCGTCTTTACGTCCATTTGCCATATCTCATAATCGTGGTAGGCAATATAGCAAGCATCATGCGAATAGACTTAATCATGGCTACGCGAGAAGGTATCGTGGTAATCGATCCCTTCCTTTCGGGTATAACCCTTTGCCACAAGCCCGGCCTTATAGCTTCAACCTTGCCATCACCATCGCCTTTCTCTTGTAGATCCACTTGTTCCCAATAGGCACTATGCCCTTGGGGCGGTCTACTAGAGTCCACATTTGATTGACATGCATCGAGTCTATCTCAGCTTCCATAGCTTCACGCCATTTCGCGGAGTCTACATCCACCATCGCTTGGTCATAGGTTGTTGGGTCGGTCTCTTGGCTATCACTTGGAACCTCATGGAGACCCAGCTCCTCCAAGTGCACAAGCCCATACCTCTCAGGTAAATGAGACACACTACTAGACCTACGAGGTGGTTGTACTTGTGTTTCAGAAAGTTCGGTTCCAGTTTCTTGCACAGGTGTCTCCCGAGGAGTTTCATTGTATTCTTCTAAAGAAATACTTCTACCTGCTCTGCCTTCCTGAATGAACTCATCTTCCAGGAAGTGTGCTTGTAAAGCAACAACGATCCTTCGATCTTCGGGCATGTAGAATAGATATCCCATTGTCCCAGACGGGAATCCAATGAAACGTCCCTTCGCAGACCTAGCTTCCAACTTTTCCACCTTAGTCTTCTTGACATAGGCGGGACATCCCCAAATCCTAATGTGATTAAGACTTGGTATCCTTCCTTCCCACATCTCATGTGGAGTTTTAGGAACGGATTTGGAAGGACATCTATTTAAGATATAGGCGGCAGTCAGGAGTGCATACCCCCACAGGTAAATTGGTAAGTCATTATAGCCCAGCATGGAACGGACCATGTTCAACAAGGTCCGGTTCCTTCTTTCTGACACACCATTTAACTGAGGAGTACCTGGAGGTGTTAGTTGTGAAACTATTCCATGTTCCTTAAGGAACTCGTCAAACTCCGTACTCATATACTCGCCACCTCGGTCCGACCGAAGTGCTTTGATATGATTACCGCTTGTTTTCGACTAGGCCTTGAATTCCTCGGAATTTTTCAAAGGCCTCGATTTATGTTTCATTAAGTATACATAACCATACCGGTATGATCATCTCGTAAACGTAATGAAATATTGATATCCATCATGTGCCGTTCCAAAGCACCACATACGCTCGGTATGGATTAATCCCGCTTATCGCCGCTCTTTCAAATGTCCCTGTGAAGGGGGACTTAGTCATTTTGCCTTTAAGGCAAGATTCACAAGTAGGAAAGGAATCCGATCCCAATGGACCCATAAGTCCATCTTTTTCCATCTTTTAAACCTTGGTCTGACCAACATGACCAAGTCTAAGATGCCATTTCAAAACTTGATTGGTTTCATCCCTACCACGTTTTCTAGTCATAGTATTCACAACTACTTTGTTGCTGAGATTTAGATGATACAATCTATTTAACAATGTAGCAAGCATCTACTAGTTTATTTCAAATAAATTTTGCAGGAACCATCACCAATGAAAAATGAAAAGCCTTTTCGGTCCATGACCGGAATGGATACAATGTTTTTGTGCCCCTTGGGCAAAACAAGTACATCTTCTAAAGTCAAAACAAAACCGGATTCTAAACCCAAAAGAAGTGATCCTATGTCGGTCGCCTCGACACTATGCCCGCTACGACGCTGATCATAACTTCTCCACCTCCAAGCTTTCTACTTTGTTCCGCATCCCGATTCACCGTACAAATATGAGAACTAGCACCGTAATCCAAGATTCAGAAGTAGAAAATACAAGAGCGTAACAATTTGTTTCCAAAACTAAAAGTTCTCAGACTAAGTGCCATGAAGAATCTGGACAGCCTCTAGCCCAAAGGCCCACCACCGCACTTGAGACAAGCATCCTTCTTCTTCTTGTTCTTTGGAACCATTGGGGCCTTGCCCTTACCCTTAAGGTCCTTAACTTGTGGTCCAGCTTTGCTTTTGGTCTTTTTCTTCTTGTTCTTAGACCTCCGAAGTCCGTAAGAAATCACAAGAGCAGACTCCTTCATCCGCGAGTCTTCATCCGAGACCGAGCGGTCACAAGTTTGTTCATTAGCCCACTAAGTTACATGCAATCTCATTGCAATTGAAGTTCATAACAAACCGTGAGAAGGAATCGGGAGAGACCGTAGGATAAGGTCGGTTTGGAGAGAAGTATCCATTTTAAAATCAAGAGCCTCCAATCTCTCGATCATGGATATCATTTTGAGGACGTGTTCCCAACCTTCTCACCTTCCTTCATCCTTGCACCGAACAGCTTGCTTGGATATCTCATATCTAGCGCTTCACTGTGCTCACCATAAAGTTCGGTTAAGTGAGATAGAATCGCCAGCGTAAGTCATTTTCTCATGAGCTCTCTGAAGCTCATTAGACATGGAAGCCATCATATAAGCACGGACTTTCACGTCATCCTTAACCCACTTTTCATGGTTTTCAATCTCTTCCCGATTGGCTCGGTCCGCATAGAGGCGCCGAATGTCCGTCTCCAAGACGTATCCCAATGCCTCTATACCGAGGACAATCATCGATTGGAGCCAATCCACAAAGTTAGGTCCCATTAAGGTGTTCTTTTCGAGTAGAATTGCGAGTGGATTCATTGTCATATTGAGATTTGTCTCGCATTAAGTATAACAGATTAATTAGTGACTCATTCAATTATGTTCTGAGTGTAGAATTAAGGTCTTTTCTATTCTTGTTACCCAGCTCCCACTATTTTTATCGGAATAACACACTCCCATGTGAAATCCGGAAGTATCGTCGCTCTACTTCATATTGGTGATCGAGTTCTTTATAAATCTTAATAGAGGGCAACCGAATGTGTTTCTAGTCTATTAATTTTCATAAAGTGGTGTCCAACACCAACCCATCTAATGGATGATTCGATCTTCTTTTTCCCCTTGTTCACTCCCCTCAACCTATACGGTTTCTATGGTTCGTGAACAAGTTAAGTTTATACCATCGACGCAAATCAGTTTCATAATTGAATCTTATCCGGCAACCTATCAGGTTTCTAGGGATAAAATTTGCTCCAACCGAAGGCATCCAATGCGCTCCCGGTAATTTATCCGTCCTCCCCGAACGACTACCCCGATAACTCAGAAGCATAGCACATCCGGTTTGGATTTCAATTTCCCGAAAACTCGATGGAAGGAAGGAAAACCTTGAAACCTTATAAACTTAATAATTTATCGTGGGAGAAATTTCGCGATTAACGTTACACTTTGCACATTAATCATTTAAGCGCGTTTGTGGCATTCATACAATATGAAACAACCATTCACAACCTAGTTGCTACCAACATGTGGTTCATGGACCGTTCCTAGAAAACAAAAACTCCGTAATCTAATTACAAGTCTTCGTCTTGAATCTTCGTCTTCTCGAAATGGATCTTCCTCCGGTCTTCGTCATTACATATAAATTTTACATCGAAATTGCATCCTAGATACAAACATTTCTAGTAAAATAAATAGGCTCAAAACGGCCTTTACAACCCAATCGAATAAAACGAACGATTCAAAACTAAGTCCACGAACCACATCCCCATTCAAAAGCATTCATCTAATAAATACTATATAAATGGAAAGCGTAGAGATACATTGATTCAATCAACAATACGAACTGATCCAATCGATTCACACAATCGGTAATATGAAAACGTTCAAAATAATTCGGTCGATCACAAGTATTCCAACTAATCAAATTTCCCTCATAAAATGAAGTACCATAAATCATTTTAATCATATTAAATCCAATTTAACATGCGGGAGATTAATTTTCAAGAATACACGAAAAAATCGAGCCGGGGCGAAAATGGCCTGCCATGGCCGAAGTCATCACGGCACTTCACGGCCGACACGGCCCGCGCCGAATGGCACGGCCGGTCGCCGGCAGCGACCTAGACCTACTCGCAGACTCGCCGCGGTCGCTCGACACGGCCGAGTCACTCGGAAGCCGCCAGACACGCCCGTGTCGCCCGACACGGCCGGGTCCGCCAGTAAAGGCTGCCAGCCGCTGGACACGGCCCGTGTCACCAGACACGGCCGAGTCACCCTGGCAGCTTCCTGCCCTTTGTCCGAAAAGTCGTCCGATGACGATTCGGAGCTCGATTTTCGACCGGATATCCAATATTTATATTTTTCAACATTCATATCTTCAATATAAATCATATTTCCCAGAAATTTAAGATTTATATTTGGACATAAACTTATGAAAAATATAACTACAACGAACGTAAAACATGTACCACGATTATGACTAAAATGATTCCAAATCATTCACCATCTAATCGAGCATTCCAAATGCCAATATCGTATATACGATCGCAAGACCTACGCTCTGATACCACTGTTGGGATTCGGTGCCTAAAACGAAGGCCCAGCGGAAGCGGTAAAACGAAAATTAATTCGATCCGAATCCCTACGAGGATCGATCAAGCTACGTATATACGAATATATAAACGAAAAGCAAGAGTCGTAAGAAACTAACCCTCGAAGTCCGTTGATTAAATGGTAACCTTCTCTTGAGCTATTCCCCAAGCTTTAGTTTGATCTCTACGAGTTCAATCCGCTCCAAGCCCTTGAATGATCCAACGCCGAAAGCACCGCGTCTCTACTTGCTACGCGCCGGAAAGACGACCGGAACAACAACACTTGATTAACCTCTAAGGTTACGGCTAGAATCAAGTGATGAATCTTTTATTACTACACTCTAAGTGTGTAATATATCTCTCAATAATTTTCTCTCAATTTTCTCCAAGAAAAATGAAGAAGAAGTGAATGAAGAAGATGAAGAATGAGTGTTAAACTCAAAGTCTATCTCTCTCTCTCAATCCTCACGTTGGAAGCTAGTACAATACAAGTGAGGAGAGTCTTCATTTTATTCCCCATAAAATCCTCCCAAATCAAGACCAAATAATTAAAATGAATTAATTAAAAGATCTTGTTCCCTTGATTATTCAAGTCATCCACCAACTAAGGTGGAGACTATGACCAAAGGAAAGAGGAGGGAAATTGGGATGGCCATCTAGAAGGAGCCGGACGAGTTCGGTTCGCTTCGACTTCCGTGAGTCCAAACAGATAAACTCCTATTCCGCTCCGATATATTTGTGTCGCTTAATTAATCCAATTAATTAAATATATCAAATACAAAATAACATAATTAATTTCTCCAAGAAATAATTATATTTATGAATTAAATTAATCACCCAGTAATTTATTTAATTCATTAGGCCGTAAATCAATTTATCTAATAAATCGATTTAGACATCCAATGTCCCAATTAGATATCCAATATCTAATATTCATAATGAGAGAATTAGCTTTATTTATTCCGTCGTCAATCCTATTGCGCGACTCGGTAGGTCCGTCTCGATCAAGAATGGGAGGAACCAAAGAATAGTAGCACCACCTAGCCACTCGGCCTACACTGCACTTAACTGAGAACGAATGATTGGGATCATTCAAGAACCATTCTGTCGTGAATACCAGTATATGTATAAACCCTTTTTTCAAATGTCCCGATCAAGTTATAAGGTCACGATCAGTCAAACTCTATCTGTACTTGACGCTATGCATGCGTTAATGCAAATCGAGATCATCGAGTTCTCGTGTATCTAATACAACTAGCTCCAATGCTTTGGCCAAAGACCTATGATCTCATCTGCCAATAACCGCATAGGACATATAACCCGCTCACTAACGGGAGAAAGAATTCTATCTTGGTATTCAGTAGGACCTGCTACTTGCCCGTCAAGATGCACGTCGAGGTTGACCCCCGCCTTCCGCATGTGGTGGTCGAACTACTCTAATGAAAATCTTGACGTCACAAGCACATCCCTACTAAATCCTCAAGTCGAAGGTTCACGAATACCTATCACAACCTTTCGATTCCGTCATTGACTGTCCCGGAGTGAAATCCGTGTGACTAATCAAGGGTGAGTCGGTTCGAGTATACTAATCCAATTAGCATACCTATAACGTGTACTCCCACTAACCATTAGTGTTCGACAGGCACTCTCCATGTCAAAGAACACGTCATACAAGTCTTCACATAAAATTAACGCCCAGTCAAGTTTCATCGACTTTCGAACGATTAAGTATTTGAGCTATAACCTTTCCAGTGCCGACCCCCGTATCCAATAAGGAGTGGAACGTTTTGCTCTCAAATACACGGACTAGTTTCTATATGTTTATTTACGAGTTAGGAATGCCAGTAACTACCAGTAAATAAAGAAACATTCATTTGCCTTATATAAATGGTTTGCATAATAACAAGTACAATGCCCTCACTCAACATCCTCTGAGTGGCATTCGAGGGCATACTCCTAACACCTTCATGCTTGCACTGAACAGTTGCTTGGATATCTCATATCTAGCAGTTCTGCTGTGCTCACCATAAAGTTCGGTTAAGTGAGATATAATCTGCCTAGCAGAAGTCATTTTCTCATGCCATCATGTAAGCACGGACTTTTATGTCATCCTTAACCCACTTTTCGTGGTTTTCGATCTCTTCCTGATTGGCTCTGGTCCGCACAGGAGGCGCCGGAATGTCCGTCTCCAAGACGTATCCCAGTGCCTCTATACTAAGGACAATCATCAGATTGCGGAGCCAGTCCACAAAGTTAGGTCCAATCAAGTGTAATACCCACGATTTTCGTTCCGGTTATTTTGGATTTTTTTTTGGATATTTCCCGGTTGTCGAGTTCTGGTATTATTTTCTCGACAACTGATTTTGGCGTCTAAGACCGTAGGTGATGATTTGTTATCCGTTGTTTTCATTTCGGACCGATGATGTTGTCCCCGAGTATTTTGTCGTGTTCGTTCCGTGCGATTCGGAAAATCGAGTCGTCGAATCATAGTGGTCGGAAACTGGCCGGACGGTTGGGGACGGTGGCCGGACGGCTGCAGTAATCGCCGACGACGAGTGCGAGCCGCCGGCCGTTGCGACAGAACCGCGTAGCGCACGCTACGGCCGGAAAGTAGCGCACGCTAAGGCCGGGAGGCGCGCACGCTATGGCCGGGCCAAGCTGCGCGCTAGTCGGCCGAGGCGAAGGGCGTAAAGTTCGGATCGGGAGATCGGGCAGATAGCGCACGCCATCGCGGACATCAAGACGCCACGGCCGGGCCAGAGCGCATGCTACGGCTCTGGGCACAGACGCTACCTGGCCGAGCCAGGAAGTCTATGGAATGTGGCTGGGCCGACAGCGCACGTGTTCAGCGCATGATGGCGGGCCCGGCCGAACATTCTCGACCATGACCGCCCGCTAGCGCACGCTAGCTCGGCAGTCTAGCGCACGCTAGACTGCACCAGTATAAATATTACCGAGCAGTCCTATTTGCACTCATTTTTCATTTGCTCCCTTTCTCTTCCGCGGCTGGGTTCTTGGAGGTGACAAAGGCATGTTATTATACAACTAATCCACGAAGTTTTGGAGCTCATATCATCGATTAATCACTCCATAACATCCTTCAATCCAGCGAATCAAGGTTAGTTTTCTTAAAATCCTAGTTTTGGGAAAATTGGGGGTTTTGGTTGTTTTCGCACGTTTGATCCGTGATAACTTATATTTGTGATGGATTGATGATTATGAAGTCATATTATACCAATTTCCTTGTTGATCCATGGTTCGATTGTTAAAGATTCTTCGTTTTGTTGAGTTCCTAATCGGTGCCTTGAAGGTGTCCGGTGAAAATCCTTAGAGGGGGGTTTTGGGCGTTCTACGATTATTCTTCCTCGTACGATCGTTGATTATTGACGGTATTATGTTAGGGTCAGGTTCCTTGCGAAGAACTTGAGTCGGAACCCTTCCGTTCGCCGTTTCCCGATCGGTTATGTTACCGCTGCTCACGGAGGGTTGTGGGCATTCGAGGTTTCTGGTTGAGCCATGTTCGTCGGAGTGTCCTAAGATCGACTATCGAGGCAAGTATCTTGCCCATACATTACATGTTTTGTGAATATGATGGTTGAAAGTTGACGATACGTGCTAAACGAATTGTTTACAACCATTTTTCTAAAGAATCGGTATATTTACAATTATGGTTTTCTTAAAGGATGAATCTTGTGTTCGAGACTTAATGTGATTATTTGACTATGTGTGTTAGTGTTGAGTATAGGAACTCCCTACCTTCGGATGATGTCATTATGTGTGAATATGTCGTCGGTAATTTGTGGTTAAATCCTTTTGTTATGAATTGTGCGTGGAATCATGTGGTTATCGGTGGATACATGAGTTGTGTGATACGGGTTGTGTCGTTCGGTGTTGTTGAGATAAGTGTGTTTCTTTGTAGATAGTATTAATTCTGGGTCGTGAGTATATGTTAGAATAATATGGCCATTTTAGCAAAATACCTCGACTATATATATTGTGATTGACTCTTGAGGATTGTGGTTTTGGAAACGTGAATTGATGAGAGTTGTAAGGTTTTTCTCGGGTACTCTCACTCGGGGATTGACTCGACGGGTCACACGGGACCGGTGGCTTAGCGGCCGGACCGGGTCGCGAGAGTTACTTCGAGTGGGCGTTCTCACCGGGATTGCTCGACGGGCACACAGGGACTTGGTGGCCTTACGGCGGGACCGGGCCGGACCGGTCGCGAGAATTGCCAGAGTGTTTGTACTGTTGATTAATTGTGATATGTCCGGAGTATCACAATGCTTGTTGCTCGGAGTCGAGAGACATTATATATTGAGTCTTGGTGTTTGGCTAAAATGGCATAAAAATAATGTGTTATGTGTAATGTATTTTTGGGAAGTGAATTGAATTGAATGAACGGGTCGTGGACCCTGTGTTGGTGATCGAAATGATTGGGTCGTGGACCCTGTGTTTTGTGACTGGAATGAATTGGGTTGTGAACCCCGTGTTTTGTTAATCGGATTTGCATTTTTGGAAAATGAATATTGGGGCGGTGACCCTAAGTGGCTTTTGGAGAATTAAGAACTTTACTATCGCAAATGTTTTCGAAAACTCCCGAGATTTGAAAATGTTTTCAAAGTGCTTTCTTGTTTTGGTTTCTACTTTCAAGACTTGAACTATTTTAATTATCAAATATCTCGGGAAGACTTTTGTTGTATTCTCGGAATGTGTTTTGTATGGCTCGTATTTGCACTTTATACTTGTACTAGCAAAATAGTGGAGTTTTGCTAACCCCCAAGTATTCGGGGGTGGATGTCTGTTTTTGCATCCAGGTACATGCAGGTTTGGGAGCAAAACACAGGATCGGCGCGAAGGATGATGGAAGGCGAATGATACTAATCACACGAAGGACAGTGTTGGATACAGTCAGTCGGAGTTTGTGTATGGTCTTTCTTCTGTCGTACTTTTGGTTTGTGAGTGTATTTACCCTTGTACGGGTATGAGTCGAGATGGAAATGTGTATTTTTGACTTGTATGTTAGTGACGAAAGACCAAGTTGGTCTACGGATTTGGTATTTTATCATGTCGGTATGTAATTTATTGTGTAGTTTTGATGTCTAGCCTGGTGGATCCTCACGGAGAGGGTCTGCGGCGTGTAATATTCCCGGTTTGATTCTGGGGGTGTTACATTTATGGTATCAGAGCTTAGGTTGCGGAAACCTAGGCTGTCGGGTCCGGTCGGGTATTGTCGTGTCTTGTTCTGTCAGATTATGTATGTCTAAGTCGTGTCGCGACGCATCGTCTGTGATATCGGCCGTGATTAGTATCGAGGTGCAGCCATCATCTTCGTGCGACCTGTGGATCTAAGTCTCCCTACTATATTGTGCCTTGTGATATACGAGCTTGTATGATTTTTTGTTATGATGTGGAGTTAAAGGTGATTTGTGAGTATGTGGCTGTTGTTTGATTTTCGTATGATGACCTCAAGGTCAAAAATTTTGGAGAAATCCAACTACCGATATTTTATTTTCATTTTATATTATAAGTTTTCAAACTCGATTTTTGAACCCAAGTGAAGTTTACAAAATGTAGACAAGACGTGACTCTCATTTTCAACTTATCGGTTTTATGACTGTTAGTCGACAAATACGTGATGATGTTCTTGTTGTTCGGGCAGTGTTACCAGTTTTAAATTAAAACTATGATGTGAATGCTGGGTCGTTCGATTTGTGTGCATTGAGATAGCTCTCTTTAATAAGAGGTGAGAATTCGGTTTTTGAATAACAATTGTCTTTTGATGGTTTCTCATGAAGTGTAGAATCAATGGCTTTGAGACTCGAACGTGTTGTTGTTTATTTGTGACCAATGATTTTAGTAATGTTGTATATATGTTCGTAATCACGTGCTGAATTTGAGCTGTTAGCGCACGCTAATGTTGTTGTAACGCGCGCTAATGCAGCATGAATAGTGCACGCTAAATAATTGTTGTAGCGTGCGTTAGTTAGCTGGGACAGAGGATGTGAAACCGCATTTTAGCCGTTAGGTCTAACTTTCTACATCGATCGTCTGTGATCAGATTCTATGTGCGTTGTCTAGTGATGACAACCGTTTGATGTGGACGAGTGTTGTGATCTTTCATTCGCGCTAAGTGATAATTGATTTTGTTCGATGAGTTGATAAATTATGTCTGTTGTGTGTGTGTGTTCGAAATGTTTTCCTAAAACTTTCATAAGTTTGTGCAAGTTGCGGAAATCAATTTTGAAACTAATTTGACATTGCGATTATGCCGGCGGCTTTGTATGAACTTTGGAAATTGTTTGAAATTTGCGAGCCGGCCTAGGATTCTCCAATAAAACCTCGACGGTATTGAAAGAGTTGTTTTAAAATACCTTGAACATTTTGTAAAATGTTACCGTCGTTGATTCTTGTGTAGTGTTGGGAGAATTTTCAGAAATGACTTTAACGTACTATTGTATTTTCGAATAATTCGAGTACATGATTTTCAAAAATCTTTCACATCATAAAATATATTTTTTTCAAAAACCAATATGATTTCTTTTTCAAAAATATATAGTGAAAGATGAAAAATCTCACTCGATGTAAAGTTCAAACTCGGATTTGGAAATGTTAGAGTATGTAGGAATGGTTTTATGATCTTGCATGGTTAACTGGTTGGTTGTTAATGGTGATGGTGATGAGTAAAGGCATGACGATTTTGATAACGCCGGTTACAAGGAATTATTATTTTGGCAAATGATTTCAAATGAGGCGGTTAGAGTATGTTGATTACAAGTTTTGATGAAATAACCCGAGGTATCAAAAGTACTTTTAAAGTTTGTTTTGAATAACATACAAATCCAATGATTTTCAAAAGATTTTCTTTAAAGGGATACCTCGTGGATTTTCTTTGCGAGTTGTTATTGGTTACCTTATGTGATATGTCATGCTAAGTTGGTACTTTAGCATATTTATTTTTGCGAAGTGGTGCAATCGTATTGATTGAGAATCCGCTTAGTATGCCGAGGGACAGAGGACGCGACCGTGACCACGGTACAGTTGGTTATGAAGATTAGATGTGGGACCAAGAGGATATGGCCGGGAAGGTTGATATTCAATCACTTCGTTTTTGTTATTTAGGTTTCGGGGACGAAACCTCTTTTAAAGGTGATATGATGTAATGCCGCATTTTTTCTTCTTCTTCTCGTTTCCGTTTCATTCGACCGTATTGAGGCGATTGTGTTCGTTAATGCTTCTGACCTTGTGTTGTTTCTCTCATTTGTCATTCGAGCGAGTTCTGATATTGTTCGAAATTGATGTGCATATCGTTGTGATCTTTCCAAGTTCGGATCGATTTCTTGTGAACCGTGTTCGAAACTAACACCTCGTGCTTCCTACAAGTTATTGGTGTCTTGATTTGAGGTATGTACTTCAAAGGTTATCGTTGTTGTTCGATCATTGCTATTCGTTCGTCGTTGTCCAATCATTATCGTTTGACCTCGAAATCGTGATTATTGTACATCTGGGCCATTTTGCGATTTCCATAAGTGTTGGGAAATTGTCTTCGTATTTGATCTTCCAAATCTGTGAGTTATTGGAATTTCATACCTTTCAGCGTTGGGATCGTGATTTGATTTTTGTATTGCTCGGTTTTATCAACCGCAGCGATTCATGCTCATTGCTTTTCGTAAGCATTCTTGCGTATTGAATCTGATCGTAGTGGCTTTATACTACATAGAGTTCTGGTGTGTTGTCGAGAGTCGCCTTGCTTTTGTTTTAAGTTTCGGGACGAAACTTATTTTTAGGGGGGTAGAATGTAATACCCACGATTTTCGTTCCGGTTATTTTGGATTTTTTTCGGATATTTCCCGGTTGTCGAGTTCCGGTATTATTTTCTCGACAACTGATTTTGGCGTCTAAGACCGTAGGTGATGATTTGTTATCCGTTGTTTTCATTTCGGACCGATGATGTTGTCCCCGAGTATTTTGTCGTGTTCGTTCCGTGCGATTTCGGAAAATCGAGTCGTCGAATCATGGTGGTCGGACACTGGCCGGACGGTTGGGGACGGTGGCGGACGGCCGCAGTAATCGCCGGACGAGTGCGACCGGCCGGGCGGTTGCGACAGAACCGGCGTAGCGCACGCCACGGCCGGAAAGTAGCGCACGCTAAGGCCGAGGCGGCGCACGCTATGGCCGCCGCTGCGCGCGCTAGTCGGGCCGAGGCAAGGGGCGAAGGTTACGGATCGGGAGATCGGCAGTAGCGCACGCCATCGCAGACATCAAGACGCTACGGCCGACCGGTAGCGCACGCTAAGGCCTAAAGGCTGCGCACGCTACCTGGCCGAGCCAGGAAGTCTATGGAATGTGGTTGGGCCGACAGCGCACGTGTTCAGCGCATGATGGCGGTCCCGGCCGAACATTCTCGACCATGACCGCCCGCTAGCGCACGCTAGCTCGGCAGTCTAGCGCACGCTAGACTGCACCAGTATAAATATTACCGAGCAGTCCTGTTTGCACTCATTTTTCATTTTCTCCCTTTCTCTTCCGCGGCTGGGTTCTTGGAGGTGATGAAGGCATGTTATTATACAACTAATCCACGAAGTTTTGAAGCTCAGATCATCGATTAATCACTCCATAACATCCTTCAATCCAGCGAATCAAGGTTAGTTTTCTTAAAATCCTAGTTTTGGGAAAATTGGGGGTTTTGGTTGTTTTCGCCCGTTTGATCCGTGATAACTTATATTTGTGATGGATTGATGATTATGAAGTCATATTATACCAATTTCCTTGTTGATCCATGGTTCGATTGTTAAAGATTCTTCGTTTTGTTGAGTTCCTAATCGGTGCCTTGAAGGTGTCCCGTGAAAATCCTTAGAGGGGGGTTTTGGGCGTTCTACGATTATTCTTCCTCGTACAATCGTTGATTATTGACGGTATTATGTTAGGGTCAGGTTCCTTGTGAAGAACTTGAGTCGGAACCCTTCCGTTCGCCGTTTCCCGATCGGTTTTGTTACCGTCATTTCCGCCGGAGGGTTGTGGGTATTCGAGGTTTCCTGGTTGAGCCATGTTCGTCGGAGTGTCCGGCATCGACTATCGAGGCAAGTATCTTGCCCATACATTACGTGTTTTGTGAATATGATGGTTGAAAGTTGACGATACGTGCTAAACGAATTGTTTACAACCATTTTTCTAAAGAATCGGTATATTTACAATTATGGTTTTCTTAAAGGATGAATCTTGTGTTCGAGACTTAATGTGATTATTTGACTATGTGTGTTAGTGTTGAGTATAGGAACTCCCTACCTTCGGATGATGTCATTATGTGTGAATATGTCGTCGGTAATTTGTGGTTAAATCCTTTTGTTGTGAATTGTGCGTGGAATCATGTGGTTATCGGTGGATACATGAGTTGTGTGATACGGGTTGTGTCGTTCGGTGTTGTTGAGATAAGTGTGTTTCTTTGTGGATAGTATTAATTCTGGGTCGTGAGTATATGTTACAATAATATGGCCATTTTAGCAAAATACCTCGACTATATATATTGTGATTGACTCTTGAGGATTGTGGTTTTGGAAACGTGAATTGATGAGAGTTGTAAGGTTTTTCTCGGGTACTCTCACTCGGGGATTGACTCGACGGGGTCACACGGGGACCTGGTGGCTTAGCGGCTGGACCGGGTCGCGAGAGTTACTTCGAGTGGGCGTTCTCACCTGGGGATTGCTCGACGGGGCACACAGGGACTTGGTGGCCTTACGGCGGGACCGGGGGCTGGACCGGGTCGCGAGAATTGCCAGAGTGTTTGTACTGTTGATTAATTGTGATATGTCCGGAGTATCACAATGCTTGTTGCTCGGAGTCGAGAGACATTATATATTGAGTCTTGGTGTTTGGCTAAAATGGCATAAAAATAATGTGTTATGTGTAATGTATTTTTGGGAAGTGAATTGAGGTGAATGAACGGGTCGTGGACCCTGTGTTGGTGATCGAAATGATTGGGTCGTGGACCCTGTGTTTTGTGACTGGAATGAATTGGGTTGTGAACCCCGTGTTTTGTTAATCGGATTTGCATTTTTGGAAAATGAATATTGAGGCGGTGACCCTAAGTGGCTTTTGGAGAATTAAGAACTTTACTATCGCAAATGTTTTTGAAAACTCCCGAGATTTGAAAATGTTTTCAAAGTGCTTTCTTGTTTTGGTTTCTACTTTCAAGACTTGAACTATTTTAATTATCAAATATCTCGGGAAGACTTTTGTTGTATTCTCGGAATGTGTTTTGTATGGCTCGTATTTGCACTTTATACTTGTACTAGCAAAACAGTGGAGTTTTGCTAACCCCCGAGTATTCGGGGGTGGATGTTTGTTTTTGCATCCAGGTATATGCAGGTTTGGGAGCAAACCACAGGATCGGCGCGAAGGATGATGGAAGGCGAATGATACTAATCACACGAAGGACAGTGTTGGATACAATCAGTCGTAGTTTGTGTATGGTCTTTCTTCTGTCGTACTTTTGGTTTGTGAGTGTATTTTACCCTTGTACGGGTATGAGTCGAGATGAAAATGTGTATTTTTGACTTGTATGTTAGTGACGAAAGACCAAGTTGGTCTACGGATTTGGTATTTCATCATGTCGGTATGTAATTTATTGTGTAGTTTTGATGTCTAGCCTGGTGGATCCTCACGGAGAGGGTCTGCGGCGTGTAATATTCCTGGTTTGATTCCGGGGGTGTTACATCAAGGTGTTCTTCTCGAGTAGAATTACGAGTGGATTCATTGTCATATTGAGAGTTATGTCTGCATTAAGTATAACAGATTAAATAGTGACTCGTTTAATTATGTTCTGAGTATAGAATTAAGGTCTTTTCTATTCTTGTTACCCAGCTGCCACTATTTTTATCGGACTAACACACTCCCATGTGAAATCCAGAAGTATCGTTCGCTCTACTTCATAATGGCGATCGATTTCTTTATAAATCTTAATAGAGGGCAACCGAACAGGTTTCTAGTCTATTAATTTTCATAAAGTGGTGTCCAACACCAACCCATCTAATGGATGATTCGATCTTCTTTTTCCCCTTGTTCACTCCCCTCAACCTATACGATTTCTATGGTTCGTGAACAAGTTAAGTTTATACCATCGACGCAAATCAGCTTCACAATTGAATCTTATTCGGCAACCTATCAGGTTTCTAGGGATAAAATTTGCTCCAACCGAAAGCATCCAATGCACTCCCGGTAATTTATCTGTCCTCCCCGAACGACTACCCTGATAACTCGGAAGCATAGCACATCCAGTTTGGATTTCAATTTCCCGAAAGCTCGATGGAGGGAAGGAAAACCTTGAAACCTTATAAACTTCATAATTTGTCGAGGGAGAATTTTCGCGATTAACGTTACACTTTGCACATTAATCATTTAAGCGCGTTTGTGGCATTCATACAATATGAAACAACCATTCACAACCTAGTTGCTACCAACATGTGGTTCGTGGACCGTTCCTAGAAAACAAAAACTTCGTAATCTAATTACAAGTCTCCGTCTTAAATCTTCGTCTTCTCAAAACGGATCTTCCTCCGATCTTCGTCGTTACATATAAATTTTACATTAAAAATTGCATCCTAGATACAAATATTTCTAATAAAATAAATAGGCTCAAAACGGCCTTTACAACCCAATCGAATAAAACGAACGATTCAAAACTAAGTCCACGAACCACATCCCCATTCAAAAGCATTCATCCAATAAATACTATATAAATGGAAAGCATAGAGATACATTGATCCAATCAACAATACGAACCGATCCAATCGATTCACACAATCGGTAATATGATAACGTTCAAAATAATTCGGTCAACCATAAATATTCCAGTTAATCAAATTTCCCTTATAAAATGAAATACCATAAATCATTTTAATCATATTAAATCCAATTTAACATGCGGGAGATTAATTTTCAAGAATACATGAAAAAATCAAGTCGGGGCGAAAATGGCCTGCCATGGCCGAGTCACAGCCGGCAGCCTGCCGGCCAGACACGGGCCGTGTCGCCTGACACGGTCGAGTCACCTCCGGAAGCTTGCCGGCCAGACACGGACCGTGTCGCCTGACACTGTCGGGTCTGCCTGGCAGTGGCTTGGCCAGACTGCCGGACACAACCGAGTCACCTAGGACACGGTCGAGTCAGTCTCGGCCAGAATGCACCTTTTGACCAAAAAGTTGTCCGACGAGAATTCGGGGCTAGATTTTTGACCGGATATTCAATATCAATATTTTCCGACTTTCATATCTTCAATATAAATCATATTTCCAAGAAATTTAAGATTTATATTTAGACATAAACTTACGAAAAATACAATTAACGAAAAACATACATCACGATTATGTCTATAATGATTCCAAATCATTCACCATTCAATCAAGCATTCCAAATGCTAATATCGTATATACAATCGCAAGACCTACGCTCCGATACCACTGATGGGATTCGGTGCCTAAAATCAAGAGTTATAAGAAACTCACCCTTGAAGTCCGTTGATTAAATGGTAACCTTCTCTTGAGCTATTCCCCAAGCTTTGATTGATCTCTACGAATCCAATCCGCTCCAATCTGTTGAACAATCCAACGCCGAAAGCACTGCGTCTCTACTTGCCACGCGCCGGAAAAATTATCGGAATGACAACACCCGATTAACCTCTAAGGTTACGGCTAGAATCAAGTGATGAAGCTTTTTATTATTGAACTCTAAGTGTATAATATTTATCTCTCAATGTATCTTGAATTTTCTCTAAGAAACTCAAGAACAAGATGAAGAACAAGATGAAGACAATTTGAGAAAACTTTTCTCTCTCTCACACTAATACTCACGTTGGAATGGTTGGAATGAGAAGTGAGAGATGTCTTTCCTTTAATCTACTTTACAAATCCCACACAATCCCCTTTTATCCATATAATAAGAGATATCATATCTCTTAGGTGATTAGTCTTCACCCACCAAAGGAAGACAAAGACTAAAGGTAAGAGATCAAAAGTGGGGCCGGCCTCTAATAGGAATCCGACGAGTTTGGTTCGTTTCGGACTCCCGAGAGTCCAAACAGATAAACTCCAATTCCGTTCTGATGTATTTATATCGATTAATTAATCCAATTAATTAATCATATTAAATACATAATAACATAATTAATTTCTCCAAGAAATAATTATATTCCTTAATTAAATTAATCACCTGGTAATTTATTTAATTAATTAGGCCGTAAATTAATTTATCCAATAAATTAATCTAGACATCCAATGTCCCAAATTAGATATCCAATATCTAATATTCATAATGAGAGATTAAGCTTGATTCATTCCGTCGTCAATCCTATTGCGCGACTCGGTAGGTTTGTCTCAGTCAGCAATGGGAGGAATCAAATAGTAGTAGCACCACCTAGCCAGCCTGGCGGCCTACACTGTACCCCAACTGAGAACGAATGATAGGGATCATTCAAGAACCATTCTGTCGTGAATACGAGTAAACGTATAAACCTTTTGTTTCAAATGTCCCGATCAAGTTATAGGGTCACGGTCAGTCAAACCCTATCTGTACTTGACGCTATTCATGCGTTAATGTAAATCGAGATCATTGAGCTCTCGTGTATCCAATACAACTAGCTCCAATGCTTTGCCCAAAGACTTATGATCTCATCTGCCAATAACCGCATAGGACAGATAACCCGCTCACTAACGGGAGAAAGAATTCTATCTTGGTATTCAGTAGGACCTGCTACTTGCCCGTTAAGATGCACGTCGAGGTTGACCCCCACCTTCCGGTTTATAGGGTCGAACTACTCTAATGAAAATCTTAACGTCACAAGTACATCCCTACTAAATCCTCAAGTCAAAGGTTCATGAATACCTATCACAACCTTTCGATTCCATCATTGACAGTCCCGGAGTGAAATCCGTGTGACAAATCGAGGGTGACTCGGTTCGAGTATACTAATCCAATTAGTATACCTATAATGTGTGCTCCCACTAACCATTTGTAACACCCCCAGATTTAATCGGAAATACTACAGCGTCGTGGGCCCCGAGATGGAACCCACAAGGCTAAAACAAATTTTTGCAAACATTTACAAATGCCAAAGAGGCTAACGATAGTACTATCTATTTAAAACATTCGAAGACTTATAAAATCTGTTTATCGAAAACAACGGAACATCTCATTAGAAACCATAAGGCCCGAAATGCCAAAACTCAACAGTTTAATAACATACGTTAAGCTATAACTTACACATACCGATAGAACAAATTTAGAAAATGATTTCCAAAGTAGCCTAAGTTACCAGATATCAATAGGTCATTTAAAAATACTCACGCAGCGGAAAAAGACAAACGATTTAAAATACTCTAGCGGTGGAATACAACAACTGATCAGAAACTCAATACACAAATACATGTCCTAGCCAGTATCCTCCGGGAAGCTCATCCCCTCACGACCGCTACAAGCTTGATAACCCAAGAACCTAAAAAGAAAGCCCACGACGGGGTCAGCCATAATATCCAACAATGATAACCATCACATAATGTCAATAATTACATATCAATGGAAATACTAAGTAAGAATACGACCAATGTAATCTTATCGCCGTAGCTTTACGAAAATCCATGATTCGCATCCCTAACAACACAATAAGATAATACCGAAATATCTATACGGTATCTCAACAATACCCAAGGTTCTCAAAACCTTATCATAACTCGTGATACGCAAATTATACCAACTCTATCCAATTTAATCCATTGGATAACGTCGACAATTCCAATACGATAATCGATTGTCCATCAAAGACAAGTACGAAAGGAAATACGGAACATACCTCAACATATGAAATGCCATGATGAACCACGTCAATATAATCCGAGACCAGATCAATACAACATACGGACATGGTCCTAACACAAGACCTACAAATGCATACTCATATGACAACGTCATTATGCTCACATTAATAACAACAATGTATACTTATGGAAACCCGATGATCCAGCGCACGCATCTTAGATCCCAAGATGATCCTGATAGATCAACATGAGGTGGATAACCCATAATATACATATGCACAACTACAACACATGGGTAATCTGATGATCCAGCGTTCACTGCATAGATCCCAAGATGATCCCGTCGGACCAACACGAGGTGGATAAACCCGTCCAATGATCCAGCGCATGCTAGCATAGATCCCAAGATGATCCCGTCGGACCAACACGAGGTGGACATATGACAACAATGCACGAATGCATATTAACAACAATACACAAATGCATGATGACAACAATACACAATGTATCACAATATAATCGACACAAAATGACCGAAATGTTTAAAGTACTTGCCCCGAGTCCTTCAAAAACAATCTCGATGTCTAAACCATCACCAACAATTATCTTCAATATTCGGCGATCCAAGATGCTACGGACTGTAGATAATTCATGTCTTCGTCTTTACCACTATGTACCCTCGATACCCAAGTATACCAATAACAAAAGTAAATCATATACATTATGATTTAATTTCCCAAAATCGGAAAACAGCATACAATTCCAAATCTCCAGTATTTACAATTATAATCATTGCTATACGAATTATAAACGAGTGAAATCGAAACCATTCATTAAATATTATAAACTGTGCAAGTAATACTTGCCTCGATACCGATGAAGCCGTTACCAATTCCATTGTCGTCATCTACAAGTCCCTCGGCCCCAATCAATGCAATTCACGAACATTCTCGAACATGACCGCAATGCATACTTCTAATCACCGATCAATAATCTCAACCTATTACAGTAATCGATAAACAACAAGTTCGATAATAATCAACAATCGATAAAATCAATTCACAAACCCAACAGCTCAACAATATCTCGGTTAACCACAAGTCTGATCAAAACAACTTAAAATCACGAATTTATAACCGAAACAGAATATACTACCCTGTCTGTTGACTTAGCGCACGTTAATTAGTTAACGTAGCGTGCTCTAAGTTGCTCCCGTTAGCGTGCGCTAGCCAGTAAGCTTAGCGTGCGCTAATGCTTTACAGGGGCATGCATTCCAAGCATCGACTAACACCTTGCGGCTACGAATCCGAATGAAAAGGAAGTCATACTCCAAGATTAGAAATATCTTTTCCAAATTCAATCTCATCATTATGATCAACATCTTATCACGAACATACAAAACTAAAATCATAATGTTGGTTTTAATCATCTTATCCACTTTTATAATCAAAACCATTATATATCCTTATATCATCATTTAACTCATCTAAATCGACCACTGAAATTATCATTGTTCAAAAATCCATGATTCAACCTCATCAAGTTTAACAAATCACCATTAACATGAAGAATATTATATCATATCTGAAAACCCTTACCATAATCCCATTAGGTCTCATAAAAATCATCCCATGATTATCCAACATGTTCTCTCACAAGTAATCGTCCTTAAAAACGAACTACTATCAAAGGGATACGAAAATTACCTGGATTAGACGAACCAAGAGGAAGAACACTTGAACTTCATCCCAAGAACCATGAATAACTTGAAGAACAAGGCTTTAATCCATGCTCTATATCTTAATCTTGATAAAGATCATCATCTCCAAGTGTTTCTGGACCTGAAGTACCTCCCAGAGTTCTCTCTATCGAGTGAAAGGAAAGAAATGGACGAAATGCTTCATAACACCCTTCTGTCCCTTTTATAAAGTATATTACTAGAGTGTGCTAAACCTTATGTTTAGCGTGCGCTACGGCCTTAGCGTGCGCTAACCGACTTTTGTTAGCGTGCGCTATCGCAATTCAGAGGCTAGTGTCTGGCTTTGTATATGTGCTTACGGACGTAACGCCCATGCATTAGCGTACGTAACTTACACTCTCTAGCGTACGCAAGTCCTTGTGCTTAGCGTGCGCTAATATCAGTTGACTCGTTTGTCTGTATGCTCCGAAGACTCGTCCACATGCCGAAAGTGCTGACGAGGATAAGATTCGTTTTTGTGCAATATACCATTAGCGTGCGCTAACCTTTAGGGTTTAGCATGCGCTAGTACTACATTACAAACATCCGTTGACTTATCAGAACGTGCGCCGAAAGAGGCCTGGTCCACACGCAGATTCCTTCCGATCTGACTGCATTAGCGTGCGCTATGATTTTACCTTTAGCGTGCGCTAACCCTGCATGATAGTGTGCGCTAAGCTTAACTATTAGCGTGCGCTAATAAGGATATACTTAGCCATTTTCAGCTATTCTTGTCCAACGTCTCGACATATCGGATACGTATACATGACGCACTATATCATCTAATACAATTGTCGACCAAGTACGACAATTATACCAATACTGACATCTCAGTCCTTCATTTATTTTATCTATACTATACAGATTCCACGTTGTAAAATATAACTCGGATGAAATAATATTAAACAACGGTAGTAGAAATTCCGGATATTACATACTACACCACTTAAAATAAGTTTTGTCCTCGAAACTTGCAATCCGTCATAGAAAAACAAACAAACCGTTCAACCAAAATATTTCGAAACCATCTCGACAACGATCAATCATCATCATTCACGAATAACCGAAACAGCATACTTGCCAATGCGCAAAGTCGACGATCTCTTGAGATACTAGTAAGTGACATCAATATACAGTCTCAATACGCTTACAATCACATTCCATGAATCTCAACAAAAATATATCATCTTCGGATGACATAATCTATCCGTGTTGAATCATGTATGCCTGATTGCACAATCAAGTCTAAATCCTACTAAAAAAATCAATAATACACGATACATCCGTGAAATAACGGCCCAAATCAACGACACAAATCCCGAAACATCGGCACAAAATTCGAACGCTCATACGATCATTAACAACGATCAATCGACAAATTAACCGCGTATATCATCGACATGATAAACTCCAATACGACCAATCCAAAGTTCAAAACACAACTGAGAATATCAACAACATAATAAACTCAATATTACCAACGAATGATCAACAATATCCGAGAATACCCTCACACGGTAAGCTCCATACGATGAATACAGAACCACATAAACCGATGTACGAACGAATAAAGTTCTCAAAACGGCACACCAATCACATACAGTGGATCTCGATAAACATACCCGACTGGTGAACATACCCCTCGGCATACGAACAACCACTCGCAAATCGGCGAACATCCCAAATCATACATGGAGTGGGAATGACCACTCGATATCCAAAACAACCAGTATGGGGTCACCATCCCCAAATCTACACTTACAAAGAAATCATTCAGAAATCGCTATGGTACAAATCGCGCTACTACCATACCAATGGAATTACATTGCACATATGCCCCGATTTCGCAAAATCCAAAGTTTCAAAATTACATCCTGTGCAAGAATCTACAACACGCAGCATATTGCTCTTATCTGGTCAATCAACCGATCATCCCTGGATAACCAAACTATCATACTAGAGTTCGGATTCCTTTTCCTTGTACCGTTAGTGTGTTATCCAGTTTGTGAGTCTCACTCAAAACTTCACCATGATATGCAAAATGCACTAAATGTGTATGTATATCAATCACATTTTCCAAAACAGTTTGAAACCACATAGTCTCGTCAAGAAGACAAATTTTCAAAAGTTCTTTCAAAAATTTCAAAATTCAAAACATAAATTTTCGTAAGACTACGAAATAAGTTTTTGAAAAGTTAAACTCGCTCGCTGGTGCTAAGTATTTGATAACAGTTTCCTTCGAATCCACACGATTTCGAAGTTTTAAAATGAAAACCATGCAAATGATTGACCACATCCATACTCCTGTATACTAATTTGGTTTGTCACCAATATCCACTGATATTCCATTGGAAAAACCACACAATAGAGTTCCAAAATCTCAATATATAAACTCCGACTAAAAACTCCTTTTCCACATATGACTCGTAACGTCAATCATTAATCCATCCTGGATCACCTCAAATATGCTATGACAAAACATTGAAACAATTCTACACAGCGAAAGACTTCCCGAGAAGTTTCATTTGAACAGGTAAACCAAAACTCCGAAAGGCAGTAATAAAATAGGTAAACGATTGGTAAAGCGTTTTACAAATCTAGGGAATTTTAGAAAATAGGAAAGCCTTTTGAAACATTAGGGTCTCAGCCCATATCCCTTTCCACATAACAAGAAGTTTAAAAAGTAGAAAACTCATCTGGACCTCAAGTCCTGAGTCATAAATCTATTTCAAAATCGATTGGGACTCGACCCAAAAATCATTTTCCGTAAAACATCTGTGAAATATTTATTTTGAAAAGTATCATTTTCAAATTCTCAAAAGCAGCTCATATATCACAAAATGAACTAATATGACTATATGTTCTTCTCAACAATCCATAGTCCTTCTCCCGAATACACAATTCCGTTCCAAAACTCAACCGACATATTGATTTCCAAAACCATAACTTCTCAAGATCATCAATCCTGTCCCAACTCTATCACGTAATACTGTAACGCATAATATTCTGCTGAATCTCAAAGCATATCAACTTAGAACGGCAATAAATTTCAATGCAATTCAAAAATCTAAATACTTACAGATCGTGAAGCCGACGATTCCTCGTGATACTGGCACATGTATCGACTCTAGAAAATACTCAACATAGACATTTTCAAAACACATGTTTTGCAAACTCAGTGCAACTCAAGAACACAATACATCACGTTAACACCATTTGAAAAAAAGTTTACAACAACCCTAATACCACACTGGTAAATCACATAACGCACAAGCCCGAGTGAACAACAAAAACTCAAGGCTCTAGAATTAGTCAATCGACAACTCGAATGACGCGACAAAACACGACCCAACTCGACCCAAATGCCTAGGTTTTCTCAACCTAAGCTCTTATACCATATTCTGTAACACCCCTAGATTTAACCGGAAATATTACAGCACCGTGGGCCCCGAGATGGAACCCACAAGGCTAAAAGAAATTTTTGCAAATATTTATAAATGCCCAAGAGGCTAACGATAGTACTATCTATTTAAAACATTCGAAGACTTATAAAATCTGTTTATCGAAAACATCGGAACATCTCATTTGAAACCATAAGGCCCGAAATGCCAAAACTCAACAGTTTAATAACATACGTTAAGCTATCACTTACACGTATCGATAGAACAAATTTAGAAAATGATTTCCAAAGTAACCTAAGTTACCAGATATCAATAGGTCATTTTAAAAATACTCACGCAGCGGAAAAAGACAAACGATTTAAAATACTCTAGCGGCGGAGTACAACAACTGATCAGAAACTCAATACACAAATACATGTCCTAGCCAGTATCCTTCGGGAAGCTAATCCCCTCACGACCGCTACAAGCTTGATAACCCAAGAACCTAAAAAGAAAGCCCATGACGGGGTCAGCCATAATATCCAACAATGATAACCATCACATAACGTCAATAATTACATATCAATGGAAATACTAAGTAAGAATACGGCCAATGTAATCTTACCGTCGTAGCTTTACGAAAATCCACGATTCATATCCTTAACAACATAATAAGATAATACCGAAATATCTGTACGGTATCTCAACAATACCCAAGGTTCTCAAAACCTTATCATAACTCGTGATACGGAAATTATACCAACTCTAGCCAATTTAATCCATCGGATAACATCGACAATTGCAATACGATAATCGATTGTCCATCAAAGACAAGTACGAAAGGAAATACGGAACATATCTCAAGATATGAAATGCCACGACGAATCACGTCAATATAATCCGAGACCAGATCAATACAACATACGGACATGGTCCTAACATAAGACCTATAAATGCATACTCATATGACAACGTCATTATGCTCAAATTAATAACAACAACGTATACTTATGGAAACCTGATGATCCAGCGCACGCAGCGTAGATCCCAAGATGATCCTGATAGATCAACACGAGGTGGATAACCCATAATATACATATGCACAACAACAACACATGGGTAATCCGATGATCCAGCGTTCACTGCATAGATCCCAAGATGATCCCGTCGGACCAACACGAGGTGGATAAACCCGTCCAATGATCCAGCGCACGCTAGCATAGATCCCAAGATGATCCCGTCGGACCAACACGAGGTGGACATACGACAACAATTCACGAATGCATATTAACAACAATACATAAATGCATGACGACAACAATACACAATGTATCACAATATGATCGACACAAAATGACCGAAATGTTTAAAGTACTTGCCCCGAGTCCTTCAAAAACAATCTCGATGTCTAAACCATCACCAACAATTATCTTCAATATTCGACGGTCCAAGATGCTATGGACTGTAGATAATTTATATCTTCGTCTTTACCACTATGTACCCTCGATACCTAAGTATACCAGTAACAAAAGTAAATCATATACATTATGATTTAATTTCCCAAAATCGGAAAACAGCTTACAATTCCAAATCTCCAGTATTTACAATTATAATCATTGCTATACGAATTATAAATGAATGAAATCGAAACCATTCATTAAATATTATAAACTGTGCAAGTAATACTTGCCTCGATACCGATGAAGCCGTTACCAATTCCATTGTCGTCATCTACAAGTCCCTCGGCCCCAATCAATGCAATTCACGAACATTCTCGAACATGACCGCAACGCATAGTTCTAATCACCGATCAATAATCTCAACCTATTACAATAATCGATAAACAACAAGTTCGATAGCAATCAACAATCGATAAAATCAATTCACAAACCCAACGGATCAACAATATCTCGGTTAACCACAAGTCTGATCAAAACAACTTAAACGGTCACGAATTTATAACCGAAACAGAATATACTACCCTGCCTGTTGACTTAACGCACGTTAATTAGTTAATGTAGCGTGCGCTAAGTTGCTCCCGTTAGCGTGCGCTAGCCAGTAAGCTTAGCGTGCGCTAATGCTTTACAGGGGCATGCATTCCAAGCATCGACTAACACCTTGCGGCTACAAATCCGAACGAAAAGGAAGTCATACTCCAAGATTAGAAATATCTTTTCCAAATTCAATCTCATCATTATGATCCACATCTTATCACTAACATACAAAACTAAAATTATAATGTTGGTTTTAATCATCTTATCGCTAACCCTGCATGGTAGCGTGCGCTAAGCTTAACTATTAGCATGCGCTAATAAGGCTATACTTAGCCATTTTTAGCTATTCTTGTCCAACGTATCGACATATCGGATATGTATACATGATGCACTATATCCTCTAATACAATTGTCGACCAAGTACGACAATTATACCAATACTGACATCTCAGTCCTTCATTTATTTTATCTATACTATATAGATTCCACGCTATACAATATAACTCGGATGAAATAATATTAAACAATGGTAGTAGAAATTCCGGATATTACACCATTAGTGTTCGACAGGCACTCTCCATGTGAAAGAACACGTCATACAAGTCTTCACATAAACTTAATGCCCAGTCAAGTTTCATCGACTTGCGAACGATTAAGTATTTGAGCCATAAACCTTTCCAGTGCCGACCCCCTTATCCAATAAGGAGTGGAACGTGTTGCTCTCAAATACACGGATTAGTTTCTATATGTATATTTACGAGTTAGGAATGCCAGTAACTACCAGGAAATAAAGAAACATCCATTGCCTTACATTAATGATTTACATAACTACAAGTACAATGCCTTCACTCAACATCCTCTGAGTGGCATTCGAGGGCATACTCCTAACAACAGTATCATCGTGGGATCTATGCAATGAACGCTGGATCATCGGATTTCCATGAGTATACATTATTGTTAATGTTATGGGCATATTGATGATCTCGTGTGAGTATGCATTTGTAAGTCTTTTGTAGGACCATGTCCATATGTTGTATTGATCTGATCTCGGATTAGACTGACATAATTCATTGCGCCATTGCGTATCTTGAGGTATGCTCCATATTTCCTTCTTGGTACTTGTCTTTTAATGGACAATCGATTAAAGTGTTGAGATTTGATGATGTTAACTGGGGGGTTGGATTGGTCAGAGTTGGTATATTTCCATATTGGTGAGTTATGATGATGGTTTGAGAATCTTGGGTATTGTTTGAGGTACAGTATAGATGTTATGTATGAGTTCATTTTGTGATCGAGAATATGAGATGTGCAATATGGTAAGGATTATTTTGATGAGGATTATCACGAATTACTGAAGTTTTGATGGTAAGATTGCATTGGTAGTATTCTTACTTAGTATTTTCATTGGTATGTAATTATTGACATGATGTTATCATTGTCATTGTTGATTATTATGGCTGACCCTGTCGTGGGCTTTATTTTTAGGTTCTTGGATGTTGGACTTGTAGTGGTTGTGGAAAGACAAGCTTCCCAAAGGATACTGGCTATGATGCGTGTTTTACGGATCGAGTATTTTTGTCTAATTGATTCCGTTGCAAATGTATTTTTAATTGTTAAATTTTTATCCACTGCGTGAGTACTTTCAAAATAGCATTTTGGTATTTTGAAGACTTGGGTTATTTTGGAAAGTAGTTTTCTAAAGTATTTTGTCGGTATGTGTAAATGGTGGCTTAACGTATACTTTTGAAGCTGTTGAGTTTTGGCATTTTGGCCTTGTATTTCAAATGAGATTTTACGACGGTATTTGGAAAATGGATTTTATTATGTCTTCAAATATTTTTAAAGATATTACCTTCGCTAGCCTCTTGGGCTATTTTGTACTGATTGCGAAAATGTCGTTTAGCCTTGTGGGTTCCCGAATGGCTCTGGGGGTGTTACAAATGTGATGGAGGGTGTTGAATGGAAGTCTTTTTTCTATAAACGATGTTAAGCCCTGGTTACATATCTTCGTATATGTAACCAACCATGTTTTTCCACGGCAAAATTTTTTTATGATTTTCCTTTCTAAGTCACGTCGTTTGTGATGTACTGTGAAGCCTTTCCTAAACTTCATTGCTAATATTCTTACTATGTGTTCTTATCTTAAATTCTAAGTCATTCTCACGGGATTGATTCCTCTTCATGATGCCTTGATAGGTTATTGGTGGAAATCCAGCCCTATTCATTTAAGAAACGTATGTTCCCCCTTTCTTCCCTGCTTCTTAATTCCTGCCCTGGGTCACGCCCTCGATGTGCCATCCTTAGGGATAAGGGGCCGTGACAGCCGATCTTGATTGAGTCTATCAAGTCGATGGGATTCTCGATTGACCCTTCCTTGGTCGTTTTGGGAGTTTATCATGTTGATGGTATTCTCAGTTGTTGTTGACACTTTAGTTGGTCGTTTAGTGAGTTTGTCATGTTAATGGTGTTCTCGTGTATTGTTTGATTCTTCGTTGATCGTTTTCGGGAGTTTATCATATTAATGGTATTCTCAGTTGTGGTTGATCTTTGGTTGCTCGTATTGGAGTCTATCATGTCAATGATTGTAGCATCCGTACTTTTTATTGACCGTTTGACCTTGCCGTTCTTCCTATTTTGTCACTTTGTAAACACTTTGAGATGTTGTCATTGTTGATTGAGAGTTTCGTACCTTTTTTGATCATGATCGTGTTATTTTTACCCTTTGGCAGTATTTTGGGCCAGGCAAATAGCGCACGCTAGGCCTAGGCTAACGCATGCTATTTAGACTTGAGTAGTGCACGCTAGCTTTGATCCTTAGCGTGCTAGCGTTTGGAGCATGGCAGAGGTAGTAGCTAATTCTGCCTTCTGGACTAGCAGTTAGCGCACTCTAGGAGTTCGCTAGCGCACGCTATTCGTGTTCAGTAGCATGCGCTATCATCATCCGTAGCGCACGCTAACGAGCTAGGTCGGTAGAGGCAGTGAGGTATTCACACTTTCTGGACTATCAAGTAACATAGGCTAGGCAGCGGCTAGCACACGCTATATGTGTTGCGTAGCGTGCGCTAGTGCTCTGTAGTAACGCACGCTCTCAGGGTGGGGCAATGAACTGGGACTTTGGCAGGACACCAATTAGCGCACGTTAAGGATGTTCCGTAGCGCGCGCTAACGCCTCAGGACAGTAGCCACTGGACTACCGGGTGACCCCGTTAGCGCATGCTCACTTCGATTTCTAACGCGCGCTAACCTGGCAGACTATTTAGGGGGCAGTCAACCCCTGCACCTCTCATTTCTCATCTTTTTCACTTCTTGTGATGGGAAAGCTCGGATTAGGCGATTTGGGGTGATTTGAGGCGGTCCTTCTTCAACAATCATCATCTTGAGTTGGATAACAAAGATTTCACAACATTTTATCCATTTCCATCTTCCAAATCAAGGTAAAAATCCTTAGAAACCTAATTTTTGGAATTTTGGGGATTTTCTTAGATTCGTCAGATTTATCCATTTTGGAGATTGAAAACCTTGAGATTATGATGTATCTACCCCGTATCCATGTTTCCCCTACGATTATATTGAATGTTTTGTACCTTGTTCGGACGTGAGAGGGTTTGGGTGATTTTCCAACCTCTTGATGTTTACTCTTGTAGTTTCGTGAATTGTAGGCGGGTTTCGGGGGTTTGTTCATGTGATTTGAGTATGTATTATTGATTATCATATTCCTTGAAAATCATTTAGGTGCCGGAAGTGTGTTCTTAGACCTACCGAACTTATACTCTTTTCCTTCCATTTTTTCGATTTCTCAAAGGCAAGTATATGTTTATGATTGTACATTCTAGACTTTGAAAGTAAGATATATGACTGGCATGATTGTTTATATCTACTCTGGGACGGGCCGACGGGTCCTCTGAGGGTTTTGTAGACTCTGGTGCGATTTCGCGGATATTTTGGGTTAACCACTCTGGGACGGACCGACGGGTCCTCTGAGGGTTCCGTAGCCTCTGGTGCGGTTCCACGATTAATCATGTATGTATTCATGTGATGCTATGAGAATTAGTTATTCCGGAATACTAGTCTTGAATTGATGAGATGATGATTACATTTACATTATTGTTGAGGAGTATTGTGTTTCATATTCGATATACTTGCACTAGATATTCGACGGCTAACCCCTTTATGGGGGAAGTACCTTTCATGTATTTTAGGATCCAGGAGAGCGGATAAGCATGTACCGGGTCGGCATGAAGATGATGGGTAAGTGTGATGTTGTGTCTTGTCTCTGGTTATGTTTTGTTTTTCCTCCATTCAACGTTGTTGTACTTGAATGGTTTTTGAATACTCGAGTACTGTTTTCAATTTCCTTGATGTTCCGGCCTGTGTTGCCGAGGTATTGAATTGTGATGTGTTGTATTTAGATATGTTGGATATGGTTTGAGTACCATTTGTATTGTCTTTCATTTCATTGTAATGACCTCCTCGGTCAAAGTTCATAGTTCCACGTATAAATAGCCTTGTGGGTCCCATGGCGGGGCTCACGGCACTGTAGTATACCCTGAATAACTTGGGGGTGTTACGGAATATGGTATCGGAGCTTAGGTTATGGATACATAGGCTTTCGGTCTTTTGGGTCGATTGAGTCATCGTTTGTTTATAGTATCACTACTTCGCCATCATCACAGTGCGATCGGTGCTGTAAGACCTTTACTCTCCTAATGTTTCCTCAATCACTTTACTTTTGAATTGGTATTTTGGGAATCGGTCACTTCGATGACGTGCGATTTGAATTGTACTTACGTGCTTTGTGTATCCTTCAAAATGTCTACTGATAGGGGACATAGACGAGGCTGTGGTCGTGAACGCGGACGAGGATGTGGTACGGCCGCTTCCCTCAGTTCTATTGCAGGGTCGACCACCCCTAGTTTATCAAACACAGTACATCCTGATACCGAGGGTCATCACGACCAGTCGATCGGCCAAAGGAATAACGCATATTTTGGAGTTACAAATGTCCTTCAGCAATTGGCTGACCAGATGACTATCCTTGCCCAAGCCGTTCAACTGAACAACTCGAACCCGGCATCGGATGCCTTGCTTCAGAATGTAATCCGTATGCACCCTTCGCAGTTCAGCGGTGCTACAGACCTGATGGGTTGGGAGAATAAGTTGGCAGAGTTAGAGAAAGTGTTTGAAGCGGTTGATTGTCCGGAAGTGAGAAAGGTACCGATTGCTCAGTACTTCCTTACCAAGGAGGCCACGACTTGGGAGAAAGTTATCAAGCCACAGGATCATGCTGCTACGTAGGGAGAGTTTAATGAGTTAGTGGAGGCCGAGTTTTGTCCTTAGCCAGTGCAAGAAGGTAGAATCCGGGCCTTTTTCGAGGCCAAGCTGCACAATATTCTAGTCTCGCAGGCGATAGTAGAATACAAGCAACAACTGATCTACGTGAAGAATCAAGTGCGAGAGGAGCGGGACAAGATCCGCTACTTTGACATGCAGATGAATATGGATTTATGGCGTTACATAGACAGGTTTGCTTGTACTACCTTGAAGGAATATCAAGATGGGGCTTTGGCCTATGACATGTTGAGCCCCCGTGATGATGCCACAGAAGAATCGAAGATGTAGAAGATCGTTGGTAACTTTTCTGGCTCTAAAGGTGGCAATTTCCAGAGACCTCAGATGACTAATCATTCTGTCGGATAGTCGTCACGATCTGGTAGAGGAAAGAGGAGCTTTCGTTTTGCTCCGGGCACCTCAACACGCCTGGTAACTTGGTTTAATTGTGGTCGCCCAGGCCACGTTAATCTTGAGTGCAATTTCCCACCGCTGAAGTGTCACACTTGTGGACAAATGGGACATAGGGCAGCTTATTGCCCCGAGCAAGATCACACTGTGGACACTCGAGCTTCTGCCCTAGCACATTTAAATCAGAGTCTGAATCAATGGTAACCAGTCGGAAAATCACAGTAGAGTTACGGCAGAGGCCGGGGACGGAGTCAGAATGCTAGAGGGGGAGATTTTAGAGTCGGTTCGGCAGACCCACGAGTCTATGAGATGCGTCGAGCAGACGAACCCAATGCGGCGATGGCCTCAGGTACCATTCATATCCTATCTCATCCAGTTCGTGTACTTTTTGATACGGGTGCTACACATTCTTTCATCTCCTTGGAGTATGTACGCCGTTTGAATATAACTTGTATGACTGCTTGCGATCCTTTCATTGTGAAACTACCTAGCGAGGATTGAATCATGGGGAACCGGGAGACTAGAGACTTTCTAGTGAATATCGCCGGTATGGATTGGTTATCAAATTTGATTGTGGTTGATATGGAAGGCGAGGATGTGATCTTCGGCGTGGATTGGCTTGATGGTCACCAAGCGATTATGAATTACCTTACTAAGGTTATCACTATGATGACTGAAGACGGATCCGAGTACTCATTTTTGGGACGTAAGTCGGGCCAACCTAAGATGCTTATCAACGCCATGAAGGCAGAAACTTTTGAATAAAGGTTGCACAGGCTATTGGCGTTATGCTTTGAAGACGGAAGGGAATGAAGTCGATGTCTCTTCGATTCTAGTTGTTAATGAGTATCTCGATGTTTTTCCGGACGACCTTCCAGGATTAAAGCCGGATCGAGAGATAGAATTTTATGTGGACTTAGAGCCTGACGCGGCTCCGATTTCTAAGGAACCGTATCGGATGGCACGTTCCAAGATGCAAGAATTGAAGAGTCGGTTCGGAGAACTTCTGGAAAAAGGGTATATAAGACTGAGCGCTTAGCCTTGGGGCGCGCCTGTTCTTTTTGTGAGGAAGAAGGATGGTTCATTACGTTTATGCATTGATTACCGTGACCTCAGCAAAGTGACCATCAAGAACAAGTATCCTTTGCCTCGTATAGATGATTTATTTGATCAGTTGCAGGGAGCCGCAGTATTCTCGAAAATTTATTTGAGATCAGGGTACTATCAGCTCTGGGTCAAAGAGTACGATGTTCTGAAGACTGCATCGAGGTACGGACATTATGAATTTGTGGTCATGCCTTTTGGATTGACTAATGCACCGGCAGTGTTCATGCAACTAATGAACAATATATTCATCGAATACTTGGACAGATGTGTGGTCGTCTTTATCGACGACATCTTGATTTATTCTTGAGATAAGGAGGAACATGCCCGGCACTTGCGTTTGATACTAGATGTTTTGAGAGCCGAACACCTCTATGCAAAATTCTCGAAATGTGATTTCTGGTTGGAAGAAGTTATGTTTCTCGGTCATGTGATTTCGGACAAAGGGGTTCGTCTAGAACCACAGAAGATTAAGGCAGTGCTAGATTAGGCACCTCCTAAAAATATTAAAGAAATTCGCAGCTTTTGGGGTCTTGGTGGGTATTACCGTCGGTTCGTCGAGGGGTTCTCGAAACTCGCTCGGCCACTTACGAAATTACTCCAGAAGACAGAAAAGTTTGTTTGGACGACTGAGAGATAGCAGATCTTCGATGAGCTGAAGAGACGTTTGACCTCAGTGCCAATTTTAGCTTTACCATAGGGTAATGATGGATTTGCAGTCTATAGCGACGCCTCGGGCCAAGGGATTGGATGTGTGCTTATGCAACATGATAAGACGATAGATTTTGCATCACGACAGTTGAATCCGTATGCGATGACCTACCCTACCCACGATTTGGAGTTGACCGCAATTGTCTTCGCACTTAAGATTTGGTGGCATTATTTGTATGCTCTCCGTGTCAGATTTATACCGATCACAAGAGTTTGAAGTATATTTTCAGTCAGAAAGAGCTGAATATGAGACAGAGACGTTGGTTGGAATTGATCAAGGATTACGATTTGGAAATTCTTTACCATCCGGAAAGGCCAATGTCGTCGTGGACGCTTTGAGCCACAAATTAGCATCGCTACAGATGCTCGAGGTTCTTACAGCTCAGACGAAGATTCATCAGGATTTAATCGAGCAAGGAATAGAAGTTTAGCTTCGAAGAGTACAAGGACGGTTGTGCACTCTTGAAATTACTTCGTCCTTGGTTGGTGACATCAAAGGGAAATAGCGGAGTGACTCGATGATCTCTCAACGGAAGGAAGATGTGATTAAGGGAAAAGCCCCTGGTTTTATGGTCCACGAGGATAGTATTCTGAGATTTCAGGGAAGGCTTTGTGTTCCGAATGATCTAGAGTTGAGATAGAGAATTCTCCGAGAAGCTCATGCCACGCCTTACTCAATCCACCCCGGAACGAGTAAGATGTACAAGGACTTGAAGCGAAATTTTTGGTGGAATAATATGAAGAAAGATGTCATGGAGTTTGTACTATGGTGCTTTACGTGTCAACAAGTCAAGATTGAACATCAACGACTAGCGGGGTTGTTGAAGCCTCTTCCCATTCCCGAGTGGAAGTGGGAAGATATCTCTATGGATTTTATCACTGTGATGCCGAAAACTAGAGCTGGAATGAATATGTTTTGGGTAATCGTCGATCGGTTGAACAAGTCTGCACACTTCCTAGGTATTAAGGATACTTGGGGACCAAAGAGATTGGCTCGCACTTTTATAACCGAGATTGTGAGATTGCATTGTGCCCCTAGGACCATTGTTTCCGATCAAGATGCTCGTTTCGTATCGCATTTTTGGCAGGCCGTTCATCAGGCTTTGGGTACCAAATTGAGATTGAGCACGTCTTTTCATCCTCAGTCAGACGGTTATATGGAGCGAACGATTCAGACATTGGAGGATACGTTGCAGGCTTGTGCCCTAGACTGGAGTAATGATTGAGCTTCACTTGTCATTGATCGAGTTTGCCTACAATAAGTTAGCATGCGTCGATCTAAATGGCACCATTCGAGGCACTTTATGGTAGGCAGTGTAGATCTCCATTATGTTGGGATGAGGCTTCGGAGCTAGTCGGAACGGAACTGGATATGTTGATGGAGACTAAGGAGAAGATTTCTATTATCCGGGACCGGTTGTTGACTGCCCAGAGCTATCAGAAATCTTATGCGGATACTCATCGTTGACCTTTAGAATTCGAAGTGGGAGACCATGTTCTACTTAAGGTGTCGCCGACCAGAGGAGTTTTCCATTTCGGGAAGAAGGGGAAACTTAGTCTGAGGTATATCGGACCTTTTGAAATTTTGTACGGGATTGGAGATTTAGCTTATCGCTTGGCGTTGCCTCCAACTTTGAGTCACATCCATAGTGTTTTTCATGTGTCTCAGTTGAGAAAGTATGTACCGGATCCAAGTCATGTTATCGGCTATAGTGAGATTGACGTAGCCGAGGATGTTACCTTTTCGGAGAGGCCCTTGAACATCGTGAGAAGCAACTTTGGCACAAAACCATTCCGTTGGTTAAAGTGCAATGGTTTAGACATGGAGTCGAAGAGGCGACTTGGGAGACGGAAGAAAAGGTGCGATTGGAATACCCCGAACTTTTTGTTTCTTAAGTTTCGGGATGAAACTTCTTTTTAGAGGGGGGAAATGTAACATCTGTACTTTTTATTGACTGTTTTACCTTGCCGTTCTTCCTATTTTGTCACTCTGTAAATACTTTGAGATGTTGTCATTGTTGATTGAGAGTTTCGTACCTATTTAGATCATGATCGTGTTATTTGGACCCTTCGACAATATTCTGGGCCAGGGAGATAGCGCACGCTATGCCTAGGCTAGCGCACGCTAAGCCTAGGCTAATGCACGCTATTTCGACTTGAGTAGCGCAAGCTATCTTTGAGCCTTAGCGCGCGCTAGCGTTCGGAGCATGGCAGAGGCAGTAACAAATTCTGCCCTCTGGACTAGCAGTTAGCGCACGCTAGGAGTTTGCTAGCATATGCTATTCGTGTTCAGTAGCGTGCGCTATCATCGTTCGTAGCGCACGCTAACGATCTGGGTCGACAGAGGCAGTGAGGTATTCATACTTTCTGGACTATCAGGTAACGTACGCTAGGCAGCGGCTAGCGCACGCTATATGTGTTGCGTAGCGCACGCTAGTGCTCTGTAGTAACACACGCTCTCGGGGTGGGACAGTGAACTGGGACTTTGGCAGGACACAAGTTAGCGCATGCTAAGGATGTTCCATAGCGCGCGCTAACGTCTCAATACAGTAGCCACTGGACTACCGGGTGACCCCATTAGCGCACGCTAGCTTCGATTTCTAGCGCGCGCTAACCTGGCAGACTATTTAAGGGGCAGTGAACCCCTGCACCTCTCATTTCTCATCTTTTCCACTTCTTGTGATGGGAAATCTCGGATTAGGCGATTTGGGGCGATTTGAGGCGGTCCTTCTTCAACAATCATCATCTTGAGTTGGATAACAAAGATTTCACAACATTTAATCCATTTCCATCATCCAAATCAAGGTAAAAATCCTTAGAACCCAAATTTTGGGAATTTTGGGGATTTTCTTATATTCGTCCGAATTTTCTATTTTGGAGCTTGAAAACCTTGAGATTATGATGTATCTACCTCGTATCCATGTTTCCCCTACGATTATATGCATTGTTTTGTACCTTGTTCGGACGTGAGAGGGTTTGGGTGATTTGCCAACCTCTAGATGTTTACTCTTGTAGTTTCGTGAATCATAGGCGGGTTTCGGGGGTTTCTTCGTGTGATTTGAGTATAGATTATTGATTATCGTATTGGTTGTGAATCGTTTAGGTGTCGGAAGTGCATTCTTGGACCTAACGAACTTATACTCTTTTCCTTCTGATTTCTTGATGTCTCAAAGGCAAGTATATGTTTATGATTGTATGTTCTCGACTTTGAAAGTAAGATATATGATTGGCATGATTGTTTATATCCACTTTGGGATGGGCCGATGGGTCCTGTAAGGGTTTCGTAGCCTATGGTGCGATTCTGCGGATATTTTGGGTTAATCACTCTGGGAAAGACCGACGGGTCCTCTGAGGGTGTCGTAGCCTCTGGTGCGGTTCCATGGTTAATCATGTATGTATTGATGTGATGCTATGAGATTTAGTTATTCTGGAATACTAGTCTTTAATTGATGAGATGATGATTACATTTACTTTATTGTCGAGGAGTATTGTGTTTCATATTCGATATACTTGCACTAGCTATTCGACGTCTAACCCCTTTATGGGGGAAATACCTTTCATGTATTTCAGGATCCAGGAGAGCGGATAGGCATGTACTGGGTCGGCATGAGGATGATGGGCAAGTGTGATGATGTGTCTTGTCTCTGGTTATGTTTTGTTTTCCTCCATTCAGCGTTGTTGTACTTGAATGGTTATTGAATACTCGAGTACTGTTTTCAATTTCCTTGATGTTCCAGCCTGTGTTGCCGAGGTATTGAATTGTGATGTGTTGTATTTGGATATGTTGACATGGTTTGAATACCATTTGTATTGTCCTTCATTTCATTGTAATGGACCTCCTCGGTCAAAGTTCATAGTTTTGCGTATAAATAGCCTTGTGGGGCCCATGGCGGGGCTCACGGCACTGTAATATACCCTGAATAACCTGGGGGTGTTACAATGATATTCTCGGTTGATTTCTTGGTTGATCATTGTTATTGATCTTGTGAGCATTCCAAACTTCGCATCGATGTTCCGAGACTTGTTGCCATTGTTTGGGCAGTTGAGTGTGGCTGACTCCCTCGTGGGCTTATTTTTAGGTTCTCGAAAATCGAGCTTGTAGCGATCGTGAGGAGATGGTCTTTTCTATTGCATGTATTTTGGGAACAGAGTATTATACTGAATGTTATCTCCCACTGAATATATTCAAAACTGTTGATTTTATCTGTTGTGTGTGTTTTAAAATGGCTTTCTCGTATTTATAAACATGGGAATATTTTAAAAAAAAACATTTCCCCTAAAATATTTTTTCAGTACGTGTAAGTGTTATTTTTTCTGCCTGTGATTTTTGTTATGACATTCACTGTCGGTCCCAAGCTCGGATAAAGGAGGAGGGTTGCGGTAGGTATGTGGCAGCCAGCGTAAAATACAGTCACATTTTATGGACATGAATCATAATTTGAATATCGTTGGGGCGTTTCCACAGAAGCGACGCACTACACTTTCCAGGACCGGGTGTAGTGAAAAATTTTCGAGGGTTGCTAGGTCATCGTCCAGAAGCAGCGCAACATCTCTACGCCTGGGGATGGTGTCAAATAAGCAATGGCATGCTACACTTCTCAGACCCGGGTGTGGTGAAAAATTTGCAAGGGTTGCTAGGTCATCCCTCGAAAGCGGTGCGCCACCTCGAAGTATGGGTGTGGCGTCAAATATGCAAGGATCATCACAATATGGACAGAGGCGTGCAAAGAAGATAGTCCACAAGCCTAGTAAGGGTAGTAATATGCAGTTTGGAACTTGGAACATTGGCTCTTTGACGGGAAGATCAGAGAAAGTGGTGGAAGTTATGAAAAGGAGAAGGATTCACATTATGTGCCTACACGAGACTAAGTGGGTTAGGGAAAAAGCAAAGGTCTTGGCTCCGTGGGGTTATAAACTATGGTATTTGGGAAAAGAGAGAGGAAAAATGGAGTGGGTATCGTCATGGAAAAGGACTTCATAGACGACGTGGTAGAGGTGTTTAGAAAGAGTGATAGCATTATGAGTATTAAGATTGTGGTGGGGGGTGAGATTTTAACAATCATAAGTGCTTACGCACCTCAAATGGGATTGAGTGAATTGGTGAGACAAGAATTTTGGCAGCACTTAGAGGAGGTTGTCGAACGAGTCCCTATTGGGGAGAAATTGATCATTGGTGGGGACCTCAATGGTCATGCGGGGATTGGACGATACGGGTTCGAAAGTGTTCCTGGTGGTTTTGGTTTTGGGGATCGAAATGAAGCGGGATGTGGTATATTGGATTTTGCGCAAGCATATGACTTGATTATCATGAACACGTGGTTCTAAAAAAGGGAATCTCACTTAGTGACATATAGAAGTGGAGGAAATGCAATTCAAATTGACTTCTTTATAGTGAGAAACGTGTGGAGAAAGAGCTACACGGATTGCAAGGTGATACCTGGAGAGAGTACCGCGACTCACCATAGACTTGTTGTGCTTGATTTTCAAGGTAAGAGGTTTTATAAAAAGAGAAGTCCGCAAGTGGACCCTCGAGTGAGATGGTGGAAGCTTCAAGGGGAGAGTCGGCAAACTTTTGTGGATAAGGTTGTCGCTAGATGTAATGACTTTGAGTGCGCGGAGATGAATGTAGATTCAACTTGGGCTATGTTGGAACATAACATTATGGAAGCGGCAAAAGAAGTTTTTGGGGAATCTAAAGGACATAAGCCATCATGTAAGGACACATCGTGGTGGAATGATGAGGTAAAGCAGGCGATAAAAACTAAACGTGAATGCTACAAGGCATTAGGAAAATGCCCGAGTGAGGAGAACTTTGAGAAATATAAGGAGGATAAAAGAGAAGCCAAGAAATTCGTCTGTGATGCTAGGGCAAAGATTAATCAAGAATGCGAAATTAGATATTAAGGAAGGGTAAAGGGATATTTGTAAAATTGCTCGTATTAGAGATAGGAGGACATGAGATATTTGTAGAGTTAAAAGTGTGAAGTATGTGGATCATAAGGTTTTAGTTGGAGATCAGGAGATAAGAAAAAGATGGAGGGCAGACTTTGATAACCTATTTAATGGACAACGCGAGGAAGATATTCAGGATGTAAGTATTGCTTCAAATTTGGTTAATCGGGTTGTATGCGATGAATTAAAAAGGGTGAAGTGCGGATGGCATTAAAGAAAATGGGTTCGAAAAAGGCAGAAGGGCCAGATGGTATACCTATTAAAGGATGGAGGTGTTTTGGAGAGAGCGGAATCAGATGGTTGACTATAATTTTCAATAAGATTTGGAAATACAACAAGATGCCACTGGCATCGAGGAAAAGCACTTTAGTCCCTTTATATAAGAACAAAGGCGATGTCCGAGAGTGCTATAATTATAGAGGGAATAAGTTGATGAGTCATACCATAAAATTATGGGAACAAGTGATTGAGCAACGTCTTAGAAAGTGTGTGGAGATATCAGAAAACCAATTTGGATTTATGAACTGTGGAAGCAATATTTCTGATGAGACAGATGATGGAACACTATTGTGATAAGAAGAAAGACTTGCGTATGGTTTTTATTAATTTAGAGAAGGCTTATGATAAGGTACCAAGAGAGGTACTTTGGTGGGCATTAGCCAAAAAGGGCGTGTCTACGAAGTATATTGACATCATTAAATACATGTATGAAGGAGCTGTACAAGTGTATGTACTACCGTGGGAAGGACTAAGGAATTCCCTATTATGATTGGGGTGCATCAAGGCTCGGCTCTTAGTCCTTTCCTCTTTTCCATAGTCATGGACGAATTGACAAGGTCAATTCAAGACGATATTCCTTGGTGCATGATGTTTGCAGATGATATAGTATTGGTTGATGAAACCAAGGACGGAGTTAAAAGAGAGTTGGAACTATGGAGAAATACGCTCGAAACTCATGGTTTTAGGCTATGCATAAGTAATACTGAATATTTGGAGTGTAGCTTTAGTGGAAATGGAAGTACAGATGCGGGTACAATCACTTTTGATGGGAATGTTATACGAGGATCGGAGTTTTTTCGTTATCTTGGGTCTTTTCTTTAAAGGATGGAGAATTAGATGGTGACGTGGCCCATAGGATCAAGGTGGGATGGTTGAAATGGAAGAGCGCAACGGAGTTATTATGTGATCAAGGTGTACCTTACATATTAAGGGAAAATTTTACCAAATAGCAATTAGGCCTGCGCTTTTATATGGCACTGAATGTTAGGCTGTAAAGCATAGTCATGTGCATAAGATGAATGTGGCGGAAATGCATATGCTAAGATGGATGTCTGGCCATACGAAAAAGTATCGACCTAGAAATGATGTGATTAGGAAAGAAGTACGAGTGACCCTACAGAGGATAAGCTGTTGGAGAATCGGTTAAGATGGTTCGGACATGTGAGATGGACGCTGATTGATGCACCGGTGCGGAGGCTTGAAGAATGTGGAGCGCATAGGCCGGTGAGGGGTAGAGGAAGACCTAACCAGACATGGATAAGAGTGATTGTGAATGATATGAGGTTTCTTGGGATTGGAGAAGTTATGGCGTTGGATAGGACGGCGTGGATGGAGAGAATTCGGGTGGTTGATTATGTTTGAGGTTTTTTTTTATTTGCATAATGGTTATTACTATTTTTATTTACTTTTTATTATTTACTTATTTTTGCATATTTATTATTACTTTTTTTTATTTTTTTATTTTTTTTACGTACTAAACTTTTCACCTATCACTTTTGCCTTTTCATAGGATTGTTTTATTGGAGACGACTTGACGTTTTTAGAGATTGATTCATGTTAGCCGACCCCAAAGCATTTTGGGACTACGGCTCTGATGTTGTTGTTGTTGTACATGTAAGTGTTGACTTAATGTACATTTTGAAGGTGTCGACTGTATTTTTAGGGTTTTTGGACACTTCTATAAAGGCCCTAGAATTAATATCTGGAGGGGGGAAGAGAACTCGATTATAACTCAGTCTTTATCAGATTTTGAGGATTCAAAACATCTAGAGATACAATTTGTGAGTGATTTTCATTCCTTGTATGGGGATTTAGCGAGAAATTGAAGGAAGAACATCAAACCTTCCTCGGGAACTCCATCACGTGATTGTGAGGGAATGATTTTTACCATGTTTTGCTATATTATTTTTATTATTATTCAAATTATCATGGGTAGCTAATCTTATCATATGTGTGTTTAGATTGAACCACACATGTTTTTAGTTGTTAGTTTTGATTGTTTTTCTAGGTATGAGTTTGGGATTGTTCCTCTATCGTTGTACTATCAAATTAATCGGTGCTTTAGATGATGTTGTGCACGTATATTGTTTAGACAAAAGATAACTTAGGATTTAGATCATCAAACTTGATTCTAAGTTGCAATTATTGTCAAATACGAGGGTTTTTATCGGTATTCGCTATCAAACGATCCGATAGAAGTGATTGTGAATATTATAAACCTTTTTATGTGATCTTTTAGCGAATTACCCCATCAAAATTTTTTGGCTAATCGATTATTAGTAGGGATTCTTCCCCATCAAAGGAGTTTCTCTTGTTTTAAAAAAGAACAATCACAATTTTTAGAATTTGCCGCCATCAAACGGTTTTCTTTTAATTGTGAGCAATCGGTGATTCTGAACCGTAAATTCTTTGAATATCAAAACTAATGATTGGTTCACTACTACAAAACTAGCCTTTAACATCGCCTTTTTAACAGCAGTTGTTCGAAAACTGCTGTTAAATTGACGTGGTGGCATACTTGTAAATAGTGTGCAATAATTAACAGCAGTTATTTAAATAACCGATGTTAAAATAGCAACTTAACAGCGGTTTTATAATAACCAATGTTAAATTCATCCTGAAAAATTAAAAAAAAAATGAACTTGCAATTTAACATCGGTTTTTAAGGAAAATCGATGTTAAATAAGTGACAATTAAGAACGGTTTAAACTATAACCGCTGTTAATTTTTTTCTAAAAAAAAACTATATTTAACAGCGGTTTTAGGTGATAACCGCTGTTAAAGAAACACTGTCAACAGCGGTTGAAAAAACCGTTGTTGTTTGCACATACGTTTAACAGCGGTTGTTGCTTAACAACCGTTGTTGTTTGATCATTAAAAACAAATAACAGTTCACTGTTTTATTTTTCTTCCTCCGCCTCTCTCTACCCTGTACTAAAATTCAACTGGAAAGCTTCACTCCAAATATCTCGGACTCTTCTCTCGATAAACTACTGTCTCTTTTTCCTCTAAATCCCTAAAGAAGCAAGGTATAAATCAACGCTCTCTCACTCTAACAGTATCGAAGCAATGCAAGGCTTAATTTTCGATCGGTGCCGGATAAAGGAGGCTAGATATAGTGAGTGAAGGAGGACCATAATCGCAACCAGATGTGTTCGATGAGTTTTCTACAGATTCCAGATTCACTGCTTGTGCATTTTGAAGTAAGTCGGACGAATGTGGCCGTTGCTACGGCGAAACCATGATGGTCCAGTGAGTTTCCTTACCTGAGTAATTTGTTATTTTTATTTATTTATTTACTTAAATTTTTGATATCATGTGACCTTACCCTTTAATTGAGTTTCGTTTTGGAAGTTAATTGAGACTCGGATAAGATTTATTTGTCCAATTAATAGTTTCTCCTTCCCATCTTGTATAATGCTTCTCTTCCCTATCTTCTCTCTAAAAACTGAATTTCATTTCTACCTCTTATCACAATTTTATTTATTGTGATGCTTGGATTACAGATTTATGGTTATTCATTTTCTATTCACATTCACCTCTCTATTTGAAGTTCAATATATGAATTTTTCAGCTGTGCCATTATCTTCCTCCAAATTTTCTTCCAGTTTTTAAATGATGGTGGTCGTTGGCTGGGCATATCTGGACAATGACTAATAGGATGTAGCAGTAATACTATATATGATGAATGTAGGATAAGGAATATATTTGATTATATGTGTAGAGATATAGCAGAATGGCTTCTTACAAAGGAAATAGTATGAAGGTGGATGGTGATTGACTCCTTATAAGATGATAAATGGAGAATACTACTAATATCCTCATAAGAGAATATCCCTACTGATAGCAAGAGACTCACTATTCAGCCCTCAATTTCCCCCCAATACCCGCCTCCTCACCTCATTTGTGAAGTCATCCTTTATTCCCTCTTGCTCCATGTGCTCAGTGATTTCCTCAATCTCCTCCTCCAGTCCCTGACAACCACCTAAGCAATTAGTTATTGCTCCTCCAATTTCCACTACACCCTTACTATTCCTTCCTAACTGTGTCCCACGTGCATTTTCTCCTCCCTCCCTATTTCCCTTTCTGCTCCTTCTCTATTAAACCTGTGTCAAGGGCCTATCACTGTAACACCCCCGAGATATTCAGAGTATATTACAGCGCCGTGGACCCCTACATGGGACCCACTAGGCTACAACAAGAAAACACCACTCGACTAACCATCTCGGCCAGCGAGGACACACATTTAAATAATACAACATATAAAGATACATCCGGAGCAACCGGCGAAATAATCAACAATGGCAAACATAAATAACTTGATGAATACAAACCATAATCCGAAGAGAAAAGCCTAAGTGCTCGCGAGTACAATCTATAAGTTTCAGAAGTGGACAACAACCATATCGAATGAAATAACGAAAATAAAAGGACTCAAATGCATATGTCAACGACCCTGGCCAACATCCTCGTACTGTCCCAGCACTCGCTCGTCCGGATGATCATAACCTGAAATCCATAACAATAATTTCCCCACAACGGGTCCCCAAAGGGGTTAGCAATTATGCTAGTACAAGTAATCAAGGCAAACCAATCGCTTACACATTTCATAGTACATGTACCAATATCATTCAAAAATCAAAACCAGACATGTATTTTCCGGAAATAAACAATCAATCACATTTGCCTAGGACCGGGACGAAGCCACAAATCCCACTCGAGGCCTCTAAGGACCCTCCCGAGCTGGCCACATTCATAAAACAAATCAAGCACCACACGTCACCTAGGACCGGGATGAAGCCACGAATCCCACTCGAGGCCTCTAAGGACCCTCCCGAGCTGGCTAGCGAAACAAACTCATGAATACAGGACGAAGCCATAGATTCCCTCGAGGCCCCGTCGGACCCTCCCGAGGTGAGTAAAGCACACACAATATACATTACCATTTCACGTTAAGCATAAAGGTTTCCAAAAATACTTGCCTTGAATAATAGACGACGCAACGAACGGAAGGAAAGACACCGATGAATGCTAGGGACTGACAATTACGAACCTAATAATTCAGAGAACACTATCACAACCAACCCTAGACGAATACAGAAAGGGAATACACCCAAAAACCCGCCTACGATTCATGTATATACGTATAGAAATAACAACGAGGGCGGACCACCGCCGAACCCTCTCGAATACGCAACAACCATGAAATATGCCATGAATCCATAAGGAGAACAATAATACTAGCAAGATTAATCATACTCATCATGAATTAATCTATCATACGGAACGAATCGGATGAATACGTGAAAACCCCCTAATTTACCCAAAACAAGGTTTTAGGAGTTTACCTCGAATTAATGACGAAGAACACGATTTGATGTTGATAATATACTCCAAAAACTCTAAGAAGATGATGGCTCGGAGTTACAAAGCTTCAAATCACCGGAAATGTCAAGAAAATCGCCAAGGAGTCGGATGGGGAGGAGGAGAAATGATAATGGCCGAAATCGGTCAACTCCTGGGTTTATAAACCCAGGCCGCGTTACGTACGTTAGCCACCACTTGCTAACATACGTAAGTTGTGTTACGTACGTAAGCCATAAGGTCCTTACGTACGTAACCAAAAAGGCAGAAATGCCTGTACCATTATGCACAGGTCGTTACGTACATAACCAAAGGTGTGTTACGTACGTAACATCCCTTCCTGGGGAGTACAGGCCAGAATTAGACAAGAGGGGGGGTACCGAAAAGAGTCGAAATACAACGGTGAACAATTCATGATGGTACGAACGTAAAGGATTCGAGGCGACGAATGAAAGTGTTAAAAGAAAACATATTCCCGACTACCCAAAGGTTCGGAAAACAACAACCATCGTAATTATCCCAAAACTTTGGGAAATTACGTAACGGCCCAAAACATCTGAAATGAATGATATATGGTCGAAACACCAAACAAAAGCTCACAACATGCATAATAACATGAGATGGATCCTCGACAACCCCGAAACGGCGGTTCCGAACGACGATTTACGAGAATACCCAAAATAGCGACGAAAACAACATAAAACACTGAATTGAGTAAAATGAGTCCGAAACAAGCTCGAACGACAAAATGTCCAATATTAAATATCCTCGAAATGTCAATACGGTTATGAGTGAGTTGCCAAAAACAAAAATACACCAAAACGGGATTATCAAGAGAAAGAAAAAATGCGGATATTACATTCTACCCCTCTAAAAACAAGTTTCATCCCGAAACTTAAGAAATAAACAACTCGGGGTACTTAACACGCATCCTATCCTCGGTTTCCCAAGTTTTCTCCTCGACACCATGTCTCGAACACTGCACTTTGACCAAAGGGATGGTGTTATGCCTCAGTCGCTTCTCACGGTGCTCCAAAATCTTTAAGGGATGCTCCTCGAAGGTAATGTCCTCGGCAATATCGATCTCACCAAAGTCGATGATGTGACTAGGATCCGGCACATATTTCCTCAGCTGCGAAACATGGAAAACGCTATGAACATGACTCAAGGCTGGAGGTAATGCCAAACGGTATGCTAACCCACCGACTCGCTCGATAATCTCGAAGGGTCCAATAAATCTCGGACTCAACTTCCCCTTTTTCCCGAAACGGAAAACTCCTCTCGTCGGCGACACCTTTAGCAAAACGTGGTCTCCCACCTCGAATTCTAAAGGTCGACGACGGACATAGGCATATGACTTCTGTCGACTCTGGGTAGTCAACATCCGTTCTCGAATTACTTCTATCTTCTGCCTCGTTTCTAAAACAATGTCCGGCTCAGTCCCGACCAAATCGGACGTCTCATTCCAACAAATCGGTGATCGACAACGCCGCCCATAAAGTGCCTCATACGGTGCCATCCGAATCGACGCGTGCCAACTATTGTTGTACGTGAATTAGATCAATGGCAAATGCTCCTCCCAGTCATTGCTCCAATCGAGAGCACAAGCACGCAACATATCCTCAAATGTCTGGATAGTGCGTTCCGACTGTCCATCTGACTGGGGATGAAAAGAGGTACTCAAACACAAACGAGTACCCAACGACTTATGCACCGCTTCCCAAAAGTGCGATACAAAACGTCCATCACGATCCGAAACAATAGACTTCGTTGTACCGTGAAGCCTCACAATCTGCGCGATAAACACACGAGCCAACTTCTCCGGGCCCCAAGTGTCCTTGATGCCCAGAAAATGTGCCGTCTTGGTCAGAAGATCAATAATCACCCATATCATATTCATGACCGGCCTCGATCTCGGCAAACTCGTAATGAAATCCATCGATATATCTTCCCATTTCCATTCCGGAACAGGAAGTGACTGCAATAACCCGACTGGTCGCTGATGCTCGATTTTAACCTGCTGGCAAGTCAAACATCTCACTACAAACTGTGCGACCTCCTCCTTCATATCGTTCCACCAGAAATTTCTCCTCAGGTCCTTGTACATCTTACTCGAACCAGGATGAACGGAGTAAGGCGTAGCATGGGCCTCACATAAAATACTCTGCCTCAAATACAAGTCGTTCGGTACACAAAGCCGACTCTGGAATCTCAACACACCATATTCATGAATCACAAACCCATGAGACTTTTCCTTAAGAACATTCTCTCGGATTTGCACAATCATCGGATCTTTCAACTATTTCAGCTTAATTTCATCGACCAGAGACGACGAAATCTCTAAAGCACATAGTCGCCCTATGGCTCCAGGCAACGAAATCTCAACACTAAACTCAATCAAATCACGCTGAAGCACGGCTTGAGAAGTAAGGATCTCAAGTGTCCGTAACGAGACTGGTTTCCGACTCAAGGCGTCGGCCACGACGTTCGCCTTGCCCGGATGATAACGGATTTCGAGGTCATAATCCTTAATCAACTCTAACCACCTCCTCTGCCTCATATTCAACTCCCGCTGAGTAAATATATACTTCAGACTTTTATGATCGGTAAAAATCTGACATGCGGAGCCAAAAAGATAGTGACGCCAAATATTGAGCGCAAAAACAACTGCCGCTAACTCGAAATCGTGAGTAGGGTAGTTAAGCTCATACGGCCTCAACTGCCTTGACGCAAAAGCAATAGTCTTGCCGTGCTGCATCAACACGCACCCAAGACCCCGACCCGAAGCATCGCTATAAACGACAAAACCCTCATTGCCACATGAAAATGCTAAAATTGGGGCTGAAGTTAAACGCCTCTACAGCTCCTCGAAACTCGACTATCTCTCGTCATTCCAGATGAACTTCTCGGATTTCTGGAGTAACTGTGTAAGCGGTCGAGCCAGTTTCGAGAAACCCTCGACGAACCTACGGTAGTAGCCGGCCAAACCCAAGAAACTATGGATCTCCTTCACATTTTTGGGCGGTGCTCAATCCAACACTGCCTCAATCTTCTGCGGATCCACACGAACCCCCTCGGCTGAAATCACGTGACCTAAAAACATCACTTCCTTCAGCCAGAACTCACATTTCGAGAACTTCGCATAGAGTTGCTTGGTCCTCAAAATGTCTAACACTACCCGCAAATGATAGGCATGCTCTTCCTCGTTCCTCGAATAAATAAGAATATCGTCAATGAAGATGACGACACATTTATTCAGATACTCGATAAAGACTTTGTTCATTAACTGCATGAATACCGCCGGTGCATTAGTTAACCCGAAAGGCATAACCACAAACTCATAATGTCCGTATCTCGTCCGAAAAGCTATTTTCGGCACATCGGACTCCCTCACCCGGAGCGGGTAGTACCCCGATCTCAAATCAATCTTCGAGAATACCACAGCTCCCTGCAACTGATCGAACAAGTCATCAATCCTCGGCAAAGGATACTTGTTCTTGATGTTCACCTTGTTTAGTTCGCGATAGTCGATACACAACGTAGTGAACCATCCTTCTTCTGCACAAACAGGACCGGTGCGCCCCAATGCGAGGCGCTCGGTCGAACATACCCCGACTCAAGAAGCTCACTCAATTGCTTCTTCAACTCTGACATCTCTGAAGGTGCCATGTGATACGGCGCCTTCGAAATCGGAGCCGCGCCCGGCTCTAACTCTATAGCAAACTCGACCTCACGATCCGGTGGCAATCCCGGTAACTCGTCATGAAATTCATCAGGAAACTCACTAACGACTGGAATCGACGAAAGCTCGACTCCACCATCCTCCGCCTTCAAGGCATAGCACCAATAACCAGTACACCCCTTTCGCAGGAGTCTCATCGCCTTCAAGGCGTTAATAACGAACTTCTGGTTTCCCCTCTTTCGTCCCGCGAAGAGTGATCGGTGCCGTCCTCGGCTAACATAGTGATGATTCTCGTGTGGTAGTTCATGATTGCGCCATGCCGCTCGAGCCAATCATCTCCGAGAATCAAGTCCTCACCCTCAATATTAACGGCAATAAGATTAGAGAGCCAAGCCCTCTCACAAATAAACACAGAACAGTCTCGGACCTCTCGATCGCCAACAATCCTATCACCGCTAGGAAGTTTAACGATGAAAGACTCGCAAGGCAACAAATAATCGAGACCCAAACGACGCACACACTCCAGCGATATGAACAAATGCGTAGCACTAGAATCGAAAAGCACACTGATAGGATGAGAATGGATATGAACGGTACCTGTCGCCACGGTAGCTACTGGATCATCGGCCCTCCTCATCTCATAGATACGTGGCTGGGCAGAGCCGACACTGGAAGCTCCTCCCCTAGCGGGCTGACCCCGACCCCTACCTCGGCCGGCACTCGGCGGAAGCTGCGGAGCAAACGAGCCCTGGTTCACACTCAGCTCAATAGGTAATGAGTGAGAAGAACGGGCGCCGCGAATCAGTCTGATCTGTTCACAAAAAGAAGCCTTGTGGCCCGACTGACCACAAGTATGACAAGTCAAAGGTGGACGAGGACACTCCCGGTTCATATGGCCTAGCTTGCCACAGTTAAAGCATATGGGGTCCCGGACGAAGGTTCCGGCGGCACCTTGAAAATTCCCAGAGAAACGAGCCGAACCGCCCGTAGAAATATTTGCAGATTGAGATTTCTGCTGATTTCCACCCTTGTAACCCGAGAAATTCCCAGCGGATTTCTGCTTCTTACTCTCTCGGACCGCAGCACTGGCCGTCACTGACATATCATAGGCAAGAGCTCGACTCTGATAATCCTTCAAAGTAGTACAGATGAGCCCAGACATGTAGTCCCGAATTGATAGTTTCATCCTCTTGGAAAAATGGAAAATTTTGTCTCTTTCCTCGACTACTTGGGTCTTTACATAGCCCAACTCTTTTTTGAAATCGGCAATAGCTTGGGATACGGGAATATCCCGAGGTTGAGCATCATAGAAAGCATGAACTCGATCCTGTCTAACTGGCCACGGGCAATATTCAGTCTCCATCAACTCCTGAAATTCGGCCCACGAAGCAACATGATCTTTGGGCCCAACGGCCTCCCACCAATTCGTAGCGTCCCCAGTGAGAAAGTACTGGGCAATAGGGACCTTACGGTCCTCGGGACAGATGGTGGCAACGAAGACTTTAGATATATCCTTGATCCACCCCTCCCAACCGATCGGGTCTGATGCTCCCGAAAACTGAGGAGGATGCATCTTGATGACATCTTGGAGCCAACGGTATGCTCCGCCCCGATTAGCATGGGCCGAATCCGGGTTCTAAACCACCTAAGCTATCGCCGCCATTTGGTTTACCATTTGCTGCATAACGGCCGCGATACCAAGATCGGCGCGCTCCTGAGAAGAAGCATGACTGTGACGGTCACCGGTACTGCCGGCTCCCGAAGAATGTGACGTGGCCGCCCCACCGGCTGCCCCACGTCCTCGGCCGCGTCCACGACCACGACCACGACCACGGTTTCCTCCAGCATCCATACTAGTGTTAAGAGATAACAGAAGTATATCGATGATGAGTAAGGGAGGAAAAAGCAACTACGATTCAAGAAGTGGAAATACAATGCAAGAAACAAAAGGGCCAAATAAGAAAACTTACGAGCACTGGAAGTACCGAGATGCTGGCAGCGGTGTGACAATATGCAAAACAAAACACAACTAGACCCAAATAACCGACAAGCCTTGGTATCCATAAACCTAACTTGCCCTCCGATACCATTTTCTGTAACACCCCCGAGATATTCGGAGTATATTACAGCGTCGTGGACCCCTACATGGGACCCACCAGGCTACAACAAGAAAACACCATTCGACTAACCATCTCGGCCAGCGAGGACACACATTTAAATAATACAACATATAAAGATACACCCGGAAAACATAAATAACTTGACGAATACAAACCATAATCCGAAGAGAAAAGCCTAAGTACTCGCGAGTACAATCTATAAGTTTCAGAAGTGGACAACAATCATATCGAATGAAATAACGAAAATAAAAGTACTCAAATGCATATGTCAACAACCCTGGCCAACATTCTCGTACTGTCCCAGCACTCGCTCGTCCGGATGATCATAACCTGAAATGCATAACAAGAATTTCCCCACAACGGGTCCCTAAAGGGGTTAGCAATTACGCTAGTACAAATAATCAAGGCAAACCAATCGCTTACACATTTCATAGTACATGTACCAATATCATTCAAAAATCAAAACCAGACATGTCTTTTCCGGAAATAAACAGTCAATCACATTTGCCTAGGACCGGGACGAAGCCATAAATCCCACTCGAGGCCTCTAAGGACCCTCCCGAGCTGGCCATATTCATAAAACAAATCAAGCACCACACGTCACCTAGGACCGGGACGAAGCCACGAATCCCACTCGAGGCCTCTAAGGACCCTCCCGAGCTGGCTAGCGAAACAAACTCATGAATCCAGGACGAAGCCATAGATTCCCTCAAGGCCCCGTCGGACCCTCCCGAGGTGAGTAAAGCACACACAATATACATTACCATTTCACGTTAAGCATAAAGGTTTCCAAAAATACTTGCCTTGAATAATAGACGACGCAACGAACGGAAGGAAAGACACCGACGAATGCTAGGGACCGACAATTACGAACCTAATAATTCAGAGAACACTATCACAACCAACTCTAGACGAATACAGAAATAGAATACACCCGAAAACCCGCCTACGATTCATGTATATACGTATAGAAATAACAACGAGGGCGGACCACCACCGAACCCTCTCGAATACGCAACAACCACGAAATATGCCATGAATCCGTAAGGAGAACAATAATACTAGCAAGAATAATCATACTCATCATGAATTAATCTATCATATGGAACGAATCGGATGAAAACGTGAAAACCCCCTAATTTACCCAAAACAAGGTTTTAGGAGTTTACCTCGAATTAATGACGAAGAACACGATTTGATGTTGATAATATACTCCAAAAACTCGAAGAAGATGATGGCTCGGAGTTACAAAGCTTCAAATCGCCGGAAATGCCAAGAAAATTGCCTAGGAGTCGGATGGGGAGGAGGAGAAATGATAATGGCCGAAATCGGTCAACTCCTGGGTTTATAAACCCAGGCCGCGTTACGTACGTTAGCCACCACTTGCTAACATACGTAAGCTGTGTTACGTACGTAAGACATAAGGTCCTTACGTACATAACCAAAAAGGCAGAAATGCCTGTAACCAAAGGTATGTTACGTACGTAACATCCCTTCCTGGGGAGTACAGGCCAGAATTAGAAAAGATGGGGGTACCGAAAAGAGTCGAAATACAACGGTGAACAATTCATGATGGTACGAACATAAAGGATTCGAGGCGACGAATGAAAGTGTTAAAAGAAAACATATTCCCGACTACCCAAAGGTTCGGAAAACAACAACCATCGTAATTATTTCAAAACTTTGGGAAATTACGTAACGGCCCAAAACATCTGAAATGAACGATATATGGTCGAAACACCAAACAAAAGCTCACAACACGCATAATAGCATGAGATGGATCCTCGGAAACCCCGAAACGGCGGTTCCGAATGACGATTTACGAGAATACCCGAAATAGCGACGAAAACAACATAAAACGCCGAATCGAGTAAAACGAGTCCGAAACAAGCTCGAACGACAAAAAGTCCAATATTAAATATCCTCGAAATGTCAATATGGTTACGAACGAGTTGCCAAAAACAAAAATACACCAAAACGAGAATATAAAGAGAAAGGAAAAATGCGGATATTACAATCACAACACTCCCTCCCACCAGTTTGACCTTATCCTCAAGGTCGAATTCAGGAACCACTTGGTCGATGACAGCAACTTCTTCCCAAGTCTTATCGGAATCCGGTAATCCTTCCCATACAATGAGGACCTCCTGACATTTGAAGCTTTGTCCTCCTGACATATTGAGCTTTTCTACATAATGTATATCTCCAATTTAAATTTTTTTTCCTCTACTTAAGGCTCATTCTTATACCAACCTTTGTTGTGTTTCTGGTAAGTATGGTTATATGTATAAAGATAGGTGAAAAAGAAGTTTCTTGCTTAACCATAGTAAAACAAAACAGGAAATTTTGCTTTTTGTCATGGTTTATTTTTTGTTCTGGATGTTGTTCTACATGTTTTGGGGCAGCAGTGTTATTGATCTAGATCGGTTGACAAGGGAACAGTAGTAGTTTGTAAGGGCTCATATTCTTGCTAAGGGAGTAGTAGTTTGTGAAGTACATATATGAATTCTGAACTTGTGTTTCTATTTTTAGTCTGTATGCAACTTTTGGATATTGTATTTAAAGTGGTTGACTAGTTATGGTGCCTACCTGTACAGGTTATGTGTGACATTTATGCTTTGACACTTATTTGTGTTTTTTTCCATCAATTCATATAATATAATTCAAGAAGGCGTGGATCTCCTAGCTTGTAGCAGGTGGGAAGTCTCATAATTGTGAGTTCGTTAAGTTTCAAATAGTTATGTTCCTTCTATTTATTGCCTACAAGTTTGAAGCACACGCTGCGTGCAGAATTTTAGAAATTTTCGCAATATTTTTTAGCATGTTAAAAATAATAATGGTTTATTTATAGAAAATGCATATGGTTGGAGAATTGAACAATAAAATGAACTTAAGCTCTTATTAATGTTGTAAATCAACAACTTAAAGTGTCTTTATTATAAAACTTATGAAGAAGAAGGAAAAAATCCCCACACAAACGCTGAAGAAACTCAGCTGCCCATATTTTTAAAGATCATTTTACATGATATTGTCACTGTGCTAGGAACTTTAAAAAATTTATACATAGAAAATTATAATTTATACAAATAGTACATTATTACTTAAGATGATTTCCATGATTTGAAGTCTGAAGACTCAAAGACATTACATATCCTATAAATAGTATGGACTAAGTCTTAGTTGTCGTACATGTTTTTGGTAGAAGATTAAAATAACACTAAATGTGGCTGGTTCTAACTAAAGGAATTGCAAATTGAATTTCACTATGTGTACAACAGAAAAGAAGAAAAATGGATCGAAGTTGGATGAATGAAAGTCGTAACAGTGATGAATATGATAATGGAATCGAACAATTTCTTGAGTTCGCCCGACAAAATCGCCCGGAACCCGATGAAAGATATTTTTGCCCTTGTGTCAAGTGTATGAACGGGAGACGACATGAAGCTGACATAATTCGTGAACATCTTATTTGTGAGGGAATAAATACGAACTATACGATTTGGATATGGCATGGCGAACTAGTAGACATTCCAACTGAAGACACACACGTAGATATAGATGGTGATCAATTTGAAGACATGATTCGTGATGTTGGAGAAGAATCATTCCGACGAGCACATGTTTATGATGCATTGAAAAGTGATTCAGAGACTCCTTTATATCCGGGTTGTAAAAATTTTACATGCTTGCCTGCCGTGTTGAAGTTGGTTAATGTGAAAGCAAAAAATGGGTGGAGTGATAAAAGTTTCACCGAATTACTCGAGTTAATACAGGAGACACTTCCAGAAGGTAATAAATTGCCTAACCATACTTATGAGGCGAACAAGGTTTTGTGTCCGATGTAACACCCCAAACTAGGCGGATATTATAGTGCCGTGGACCCCCGACTGGGACCCACCAGGTGAATGAAAACTGATGAATTAAATAATATAATTGTAGTACCGAACCACATTATATTACCAAATACTCTGATGAGGAGCTTAAGTACAATACACCAGGACAATACAAAATACTAGTATATTTTATATGAAGATAAAATACACCACCCTGAATAAATAAACATCCCAAACGGAATTTTGCAGCGGAAATACAAATGAAGAAAAACAAGAACGACTGAAGGGACTGGAGCCCCCTACTAGTATCGCTGGGACTCCTTGCCGTCAATGTTCTCTTCCCATGCTTTTGCCTTGCCATGACCTGAAAACAGTATCCCCCAACGGGGTCAGTTACACAGAACAACAATCCTCAAGGGTTGAACATACACAATCATGATATATCTCAATTATGAAATATCATTTAGTTATGAATTTAAGCTGAAGAGGGGCATCATAGTACGCCCGTAATGTTCTGTGCAAGTGTACAAGACGAGTGCCCGGACACACTAGTTCTTGTACCTAATTCGTCTCACGGAGGTAAATGTTACCGTGTGCACAGTCCAATGTATCGGTGAACCCAACATATGACTATCGTGTGCCCGACTAAAAATTCCACACATCCGCACCCGGCCACGCAATATGAACCCAGAAGGTCATATGAACGAGAATGACCATAATGAATATCAATGAATAATAATGTCAAGAATGACTCACCGAGATGAAAATAATAGTGAAGTGAATGATAGCTCAATGAAATGATTGGAACCGTCGTTCCTCGTGAATGAAGTGATTATTCGAAAATTACAAGTCTCAGTACGGTTAATACATTATGAATGAGTTATGATTATGAATGAAAAACAACAAAAGGAATGAATATCCTTTTAACCGAGTAAGAATTAACTTACACAACACCGGTGAACAATGTCCTTCCACGAACAAACGTCCTAAATGAGATGTCGGTCGCTCGAACAACCTTGAATAACACAATTACCAACAATCCGTTCAACATACGAATCAAACATGAATATAACAAACTCAAAACGTCGATACGACTAAACCAAGTTCATTGGGGCATTATATCGAACACGTTGTAACCAATCTGCGATTATTTACAATCATTCCTCAATCATACCAATATCAAATCCCCAAAGAGTGATCCAAACCAACAAAACGTCTTCAATACAATCAATAATCCAATGTGAATATCCAAATTCGTGATTACAATAACAATTAATCGAAAACCCCCAATTCCAACTCAATATTCAAAGTGTTCTTGAATAACCCTTCAATAAATCAATGAATAATCATACACATCCATATTCATACGTACATCTCTTCATACAATGTGATTATAACGTCCAAAACATCATATCTCAACACAAAATCGAAATCCAAGATGTTTGAAGAATATTACCTTTGAAGATCCAAGCACTTTGATCCGATGAACACGCGTTAGATCGACTATCCGAGCTTCAGAATTGAATGAAGATGATGAAAACCGAGTACTCAAGTGATAGATGATGGAAAATATCTCCCTCAAGCTCTCTCTATCGGAACAAGGTGAAGAAAATGGGAAAAAAGACCTCAAAAACCCGTCCAGGCCCTTATAAACTGCCGAACATTACGGCCGTAACTCAGCCTACTTACGGCCGTAACATCCAAGGTCAACGGCCTTACGGCCGTAACCAGCCATCTCGTATGGCCGTAACTCGGCTTCATCCAGAAACTGCCGACAGCCATACGGCCGTACCCGCACCTGTCTTACGGGCGTAACTCGCCCTCGTCCAAAACACCTGCCGACATCCATACGGCCATACCCCCACACCTTACGGGCATAACTCGACCGATACGGCCGTACCCGGCCAAACTTATGGGTGTACGACCCCTTCATCGAAACTGTCCAGGCACCCTGCCTGCAACGTATGGCCGTATCCGGCCAAGCCTTACGGCCGTACCTGCCTCATCTTACGGCCGTATGCCGCAACCCTTATGGCTGTAAGTCCTTCTCGTCCGACAAATCCTAAAAATTACGAACACCCTTTACGCCCGTAGCCTGCCCACCTTACGGCCGTATCTCGCCTTCGGCCAAAACAACCTTGATCCGACGAAAGCATTTTACGACAGTAATGTATGATTAGTTACGGCCGTAACTCGTTGTTGGACATGATGAAAATACGACAACTCCGATTTCTCGCTACGATTGATGAATGATCCGACATACCATACGTGTGTGAAAGTAAACAAGTCCAACACATGCCAAAGATGATACTTCTAGCATAAGACTACCAATCACGATAATAATGATAATACTCTCGCCTCGACACTCAAACGGAGATGAATGACGATCGGTAACTGATACACGGTTACAATATGCCAACAATGAACACAAATGAATGAATCATGAATGATGAGTGATTATTAATGAGCGAAAATTACTGAGTGACAATTACTGACTGATAATTACTGAATGAAAATGAATGAATTACAACTGGGTATTACATACCCCCCCAAAAAAGAGTTTCGTCCCCGAAACTAAGGGTCAAACAACTCGGGATAACTCTCCCACATACTATCCTCGGTTTCCCAAGTAGCCTCCTCGACTGCATGTCTAGACCACTGAATCTTGACCAAAGGAATCGTCTTGTTCCTCAACTGTTTGATTCGCCGCTCTAAAACTTGTATAGGACGCTCCTCATATGAATGATCATTCGCGATCTCGATTTCGTCGAACTGAAGTATGTGACTCGGGTCGGAAACATACTTCCGCAACTGAGAGACGTGAAACACATTATGAATTCGGCTCAACGCCGGAGGTAAGGCTAATCGATAAGCTAACTCGCCTACTCGATCCAAAATCTCAAACGGTCTAATGAATCTCGGACTCAACTTCCCCCATTTTCCGAAACGGAAAATACCTCGACTCGGGGATACCTTGACCAACACGTGGTCACCTGTCTCATTTCAGTTTCATTACTTTAATTTGTATATCTGTTCACTGGGCTTTTTAAGCTCAGCCGCATTTTCTTTTCTTCTGCGGCAGGTTATTAAGCTGGGAGCTGGGCTATCTTTAGGCTGAGAGTAGGAGTTGTGTGTGGACTTACCTACCCTAGACTTCCTAGCTTTTGGACTATGTTTTCAATTTTTCTTTTTTGACTTGGATTATGTTTCCTTCGTCTTGGATTATGGAACTTATGTATTTATTTTAAGTCATGTTGACTTACATTTTGGTATTTATGATTAGACTTCCGCTTGCGTTCTATTATGTATGTCCTGATATGCCACCACAATGTGATACTTCTACCCTTGTAGGGTTGGGTGTTACAGAATCTGCTTAGCAGAAGTCATTTTCTCATGAGCTCTCTGAAGCTCATTAGACATAGAAGACATCATGTAAGCACGAACTTTTACGTCATCATTAACCCACTTTTCGTGGTTTTCAATCTCTTCCTGATTGGCTCTTGTCCGCATCGGAGGTGCTGGAATATCCGTCTCCAAGACATATCCCAGTGCCTCTATACTGAGGACTATCATCAGATTGCGGAGCCAATCCAAAAAGTTATGTCCGTTTAAGGTGTTCTTTTCGAGTAGAATTGCGAGTGGATTCATTGTCATATTGAGTGTTATGTCTGCATTAGGTACGACAAATTAATTAATGACTCGTTTAATTATGATCTGAGTATAGAATTAAGGTCTTCTCTATTCTTGTTACTCAGCTCCCACTATTTTTATCGGAACAACACACTCCCATGTGAAATCCGGAAGTATCGTCGCTCTACTTCATAGTAGTGATCGTGTTCTTTATAAATCTTAATAGAGGGCAACCGAACAGGTTTCTAGTCTATTAATTTTCATAAAGTGGTGTCCAACACCAACCCATCTAATGGATGATACGATCTTCTTTTTCCCCTTGTTCACTCCCCTCAACCCATACGATTTCAATGGTTCATGAACAAGTTAAGTTTATATCATCGACGCAAATCAGTTTCACAATTGAATCTTATCCGGCAACCTATCAGGTTTCTAGGGATAAAATTTGCTCCAACCGAAGGCATCCAATGCGCTCCCGATAATTTATTCATCCTCCCTGAACGGCTACCCCGATAACTCGAAAGCATAGCAGATCCGGTTTGGATTTCAATTTCTCGAAAGCTCGATGGAGGGAAGGAAAACCTTGAAACCTTATAAACTTAATAATTTGTTGTGGGAGAATTTTCACGATTAATGTTACACTTTGCACATTAATTCATTTAAGCGCATTTGTAGCATTCATACAATATGAAACAATCATTCACAACCTAGTTGCTACCAACATGTGGTCATGGACCGTTCCTAGAAACAAAAACTCCGTAATCTAATTACAAGTCGTCGTCTTGAATCTTCGTCTTCTCGAAACGGATCTTCCTCCGGTCTTCTTCATTACATATAAATTTTACATTGAAAAATTGCATCCTAGATACAAATATTTCTAGTAAAATAAATAGGCTCAAAACGGCCTTTACAACCCAATCGAATAAAACTGAATGATTCAAAACTAAGTCCATGAACCACATCCTCATTCAAAAGCATTCATCTAATAAATACTATATAAACGGAAAGCGTAAAGATACATTGATCCAATCAACAATTTGAATCGATCCAATCGATTCACACAACCGGTAATATGAAAAATGTTCAAATAATTCGGCTACCTCAAATATTCAAATTAATCAAATTTCCCTTATAAAATGAAATATTATAAATCATTTTAATCATATTAAATCCAATTTAACATGCGGGAGACTGATTTTCAAGAATACACGAAAAAATCGAGCCAGGGCGAAACTAGCCTGCCGCGGCCGAGACACTTCCGGCAGTCTACCGGCTAGACATGGCCCGTGCCGAATGGCACGTTCGGGTCATGTCGGCAGTGTCCTAGACTATCCTGCCAGACACGGCCATGTCAAATGACATGGTCGGGTCGTCCCGACAGCCTGCCGGCCAGACACGGCCCGTGTCGCCTGCACGGTCGGGTCGTCCCGACAGCCCGCCGGCCAGACACGGCCCGTGTCGCATGGACGGTCGGGTCATCCTGATAGTCTGCCGAGACTGGCCAGCTGGCACGGCCCGTGTCGCCTGACACGGTCGGGTCAGCCCGGCAGCTTCCTGCCTGTTGTCCGAAAAGTTGTCCGACGACGATTCGGAGCTCGATTTTCGACCGGATATCCAATATAAATATTTTTCGACTTTCATATCTTCAATATATATCATATTTCCCAGAAATTAAAGATTTATATTTAGACATAAACTTACGAAAAATACAACTATTACGAACGAAAAACATATACTACGATTATGGCTATAAATGATTCCAAATCATTCACCATCTAATCAAGCATTACAAATGCCAATATCATATATACGATCTCAAGACCTAGGCTCTGATACCACTATTAGGATTCGGTGCCTAAATCGAAGGCCCAGCGGAAGCGGTAAAATGAAAATTAATTCGATCTGAATCCCTACGGGGATCGATCGAGCTACGTATATACGAATATATAAACGAAAACACAAGAGATGCAGAAACTCACCCTTGTAGTCCGTTGATTAAATGGATTCCTTCTCTTGAGCTTTTCCCCAATCTTTTCTTGTATATCCCTACGATCCAACGTGCTCCAAGCCCTTGGATGATCCAACGTCGAAAATACTACGCCTCTACTTGCCACACGCCGGAGAAACGACCGGAACGACGATCACCCGATTAACCTGGTTACGGCTAGAATCAAGTAATGGAAACTTTCAAATCAAGATTACAACACTCTAAGTGTTTTATCTATGATCTCTCTTTGATTTCTTGATATTTCTCCAAGAATTATCCAGAACAAGAAATGAAATGAAGAAGAAGACTTTGAGGAAGAACTTTTCTCTCTCTATTCTCTCACCAACTGTATGGAATGCACACCAAGGGTGAAGTGAGGGATTCCAAGTCTTCTTTTTTATTCTTCATTTCACAATATAAAACTCCCAACATAATCATGTCCATGATACTTGTCCCCTTGACATAAAGATATTCCAAACATCATGATGTAGACAAGAAGACTCACATGGAGGTGAGTTGGGGTGGGGCGGCCATCTAGAAGTAGTCAGACTAATTCGGTTCGTTTCGGACTCTCGTGAGTCTAAGTAGATAAACACCGATTTCGTTTCGATGTATTTATATCAATTAAATCGATTAATTAATCCAATCAATTAATCATATCAAATACATAATAACATAATTTATTTCTCCAAGAAATAATTATATTCATGAATTAAATTAATCACCCAATAATATATTTAATTCATTAGGCCGTAAATCAATTTATCTAATAAATCGATTTAGACATCCAATGTCCCAAATTAGATATCCAATATCTAACATTCATAATGAGAGAATAAGCTCGATTAATTCCGTCGTCAATCCTATTGCGCGACTCGGTAGGTACGTCTCAGTCAGCAATAGAGGAACCAAAGAGTAGTAGCACCACCTAGCCAGTCTGGCGGCCTACATTGTACCCCAACTGAGAACGAATGATGGGATCATTCAAGAACCATTCTGTTGTGAATACTATTATACGTATAAACCCTTATTTCAAAAGTCCCGATCAAGTTATAGGGTCACGATCAGTCAAACCCTATCTGTACTTGACGCTATGCATGCGTTAATGCAAATCGAGATCATTGAGCTCTCGTGTATCCAATACAACTAGCTCCAATGCTTTAGTCAAAGACTTATGGTCTCATCTGCCAGTAACTGCATAGGATATATAACCCGCTCACTAACGAGAGAAAGAATTCTATCTTGGTATTCAGGAGGACTTGCTACTTACCCATCAAGATGCACGTCAAGGTTGACCCCCACCTTCCGGTTTATAGGGTCGAACGACTCTAATGAAAATCTTGACGTCACAAGCACATCCCTACTAAATCCTCAAGTCGAAGGTTCACGAATACCTATCACAACCTTTCGATTCCGTCATTGACTGTCCCAGAGTGAAATCCGTGTGACGAATCGAGGGTGAGTCGGTTCGAGTATACTAATCCAACTAGCATACCTATAACGTGTGCTCCTACTAACCATTAGTGTTCGACAGGCACTCTCCATGTTAAAGAACACGTCATACAAGTCTTCACATAAACTTAACGCCAGTCAAGTTTCATCGACTTGCGAATGATTAAGTATTTGAGCTATAAACCTTTCCAGTGCCGACCCCCTTATCTAATAAGGAGTGGAACGTTTTGCTCTCAAATACACAGACTAGTTTCTATATATATATTTACGAGTTAGGAATGCCAGTAACTACGAGTAAATAAAGAAACATCCATTTGCCTTATGATAATGAATTACATAATAACAAGTACAATGCCCTCACTCAATATCCTCTGAGTGGCATTCGAGGACATACTCCTAACGCTCACTCTGAAAAGCCTCATTATTTGCACTACTCAACTTACAAATAAGCAGTATGGCTGTCGAGTGGTTCGGTTCCGGTTAACCGTACCATAATTTTCGGTTAACCGGAACCATAAACGCCCCAAAATAGGAACCACTAACTACACCACTTTAAATTTCAGTTAACCGGAACCACACCGATTATATATGGTGCCGGTTCGGTTAACCTTAAAAACCATTTTTTTTAATCCGAAAAAACTGAAATAATCAATTCTAAAATTCTAAAATTAATATTTTAAAACAAAAATAGTAGACAACAACACAATTAATCCATAAATCCAATTAATATAAGTCAAAATTAATCCATAAATCCAATAATTAAAAATGCAACACAATCACAAACGGAGAATTGATGTGGGGGTAATTAATTTACATATTATTAATTCAATTGAATTTCATTTTAGGATAAAAATATATAATTATAATTTATTAATTTATCATAATTTCGGTTTGTGGTTCTGTGGTTCTGGAACCATTCGGTTTCGGTTAACCACTGACCACATTTTTTTTTGAAGTAGGAACCACAAACCGCACCCTAACCACAAATAGTGGTTCTCGGTTAATCGGAACCACGTCGGTTCGATTCGGTTCCAGTTAAAACCACTGACCACGAATCTTTTAGACATCCCTAATAAGCAGGCACGAGTGGAGTCGGAGGGAGATGTTGGTGATGATGAGGAGGATTGAGAAGCCCATGCTGATGATACAGAGGACTAAACTCTATTTGACCATGATATGCTTGAGAGGATTCGGGGAGTTGAGACGACTAAGGTGGAAATCGTGTGGAGTCAGGATGGAATAATCGAGCGCTAAAATAGGATGGAGCGATGCTTTAAAAAATAATTCGCCACCTAAACATCCGCGATGACACTCCAGGAGGATCCCAGAGCTGAATTTTAAGGAGTATCCTATGTTTCTCTCTTGCTTTTAATTTCGTTCAAAACCTGTGGACAGTTTGTTTCTCAAGTTTGGGGTTGTTTTGAATATTGTTGGAGATTTGTTTTGTTGGTGTGATTTGCTTTATTTTCTGACAATTTTTATTTGGATATTAGTGTGATTGGTTATCTTAGTATGGTTTGTTTATTTACAAGTTTTGCTGGTTTTTGTTGGACATTTGTTTGTTTATGTATTTTTTTATTTTTAAAATTTTATTCTTGTCATAACACCGATAAGTTAGATCTATATAAGTTTCTAAACACGTTCTAATTGATTAAAACACTACAAAAAAACAGGTTTTACCGACGCCAAACGCCGTTGGTAAAACAGAAAATGGCGTTGGTAAAAAAATTACCGACGCAATTACCGACGGCAACTCGCCGTTGGAAAAACGCTCGACGGTAATTTTTTACCGACGCCGCCATTTACCGACGCCATTTTTGGCGTCGTTAAATTAAAAAAAATCTAAAAAAGTCAGGTCAGGACTCAGGCGAGTCACGTCCGGGCTCAGGCGGGGCTCAGGCGGGTTAGGTTCGGTCGAGTCCAGTGCAGGCGGGTCGGGTCGAGTCAGGCGGGTCAGGTTCGGGCTCCATTCAATTTCAAATGGTTGAGAAGTATTTTGGTTTATAAACCACCTAAAACACTACCGTTTTTTCGATGTGGGATAGTGTAAAAAATTTACCAACGCCGAAATGGCGTCGGTAATGGCGCAAACGGCATCGTTAAATTAAAAAAAAAATAAAAAATTACCAACGCCAAAAAGGCGTCGGTAAATGGCGTCGGTAAATGTGAAAAAAAAAAGAAAAAAAGCTAATAATAAAAATTTACCAACGCCAAAGTGGCGTCGGTAACTGGCGTCGGTAAATGTGAAAAAAAAAAAAAGAAAAAAAATAAGTCTGCGAATCGGTCGTTGGCAATGGCGTCGGTAAATCAATTAAATAACGGGCGTTGGTAATGGCATCGGTAAATTATAAGTTTAACAACAGCGGTACGGGCGTCGGTAAATGGCGTCGGTAAAAACTGTTTTTTTTTTGTAGTGAAAATTGTATGTTTCAAAAAAAAATTGAGCATTAATTTCACTTTTCCAAGCCTTGTAAATATCACTTAATCAAGTCATTCATTACCTTTAGGAATAAGAGAAATAAGTCGGTTGATGAAAGGGAGAATTAAAATCTTATTTAATTTGCGGAGTTTTTGATTTTCATACTTAAACAAATAATTTTTTTCTATGAAAATTCTATTCCCAAATAAAAGGTTATTTATTTTGTTTATCACCATTTTCTTGTCTTTTTTGTTCGAGTTATTAAGCCTTTAAGTGTTTTTAACCCAATGCCTTGAGTGATGAGCTTGGGATTCGTCGACTAAACACTTGCTATATAGGTTAAATAGAAAGCTTGACTATTTGGGACATTATATTTTTCTAATAATTATTTTATGTTGCTTAAATAGAGGGATGTAGACTATGAGCAGATTTGAATTATTTGGTGGTTGTTTATTAATACACTTAATTTTGTGAATTATCACAATATTTGATGACGACGAGGAAATTCTCCCCATAATTGAGTCAAAAAAGAAATGAGTGATCAAGAACAACCATTTAAGGGAATCATGTGTGTCACGAGTGGGAAAGAAAATAGTAAACCTTTTGGATAGGATAACCTTACATTTTGGAAATTACATATGAAATTGAGTTTTGACTTCAAAATCAAAAGTAGAATTATTTTGACTGTTTATTAATTTCTATCTATATTATAAAGCTGGTTGTTGTGTAATAATGGTATTTTGATCTCTCTCTCTCTCTCTCTCTCTCTATCTATCTATATATATATATATATATATATATATGTGTGTGTGTGTGTGTGTGTGTGTGAATATGTATTTATCTTTAATTTGTGTGTATTTTTCTTTATTATTCTCAAACAAAATCAGTCTTGCTTGGGACTAGCAACAATTCAAGTTTGGGAGTGTAATAAGTGTCAATTTTATACACTTATCGATATTTGGTATTGATATATTTCACCCATAATTATGAGTTAATCTACCTGTTTTGGCTTCTGTTTAATTAGTTTTAGATAACTTTTATTTTTTGTGGGATGAAGATGTAAATTAAGACTTCATCGGATTGAATTAGTGACTTACTCAAGAAATAACATTTTTATAGAAATTCCCTTTATTTAGTTTTCATGTATTCATGTTGTAGAGCTTTACAAAATGAGTATAGCATTCTTTTCGGATTCAAAATCAGAGTTATATATCAAAAGTTATCATCCCAAGAAGATTTGGGGCTAAATACAAGAGTCAGGAAATTCCCGGCTAGCAATGAAGCCTGAAGAACCACTATGGCCATACTTGTCCTTCTTTATGACAATAAAACACTTAGCAAACAAAACACAAAAAACGTGGGCAGTTTACGGCCGTAACTACCACATGTTATGGCTGTAAGGTTTGTATGTTGCGGCCGTAACTCCATCTTACGGTCGTACTTTTGATAGATTGTGTACTTATCATATCTTTCATACTTTTGGAACTATAGAGAGTGGGTGGCTTGCCTTGATCGAATTTAATGTGATTTGCTGGAGTTTTGGGGCTATTAGATAACCTCGGGCGTATAAATAGACCACTTGATCCATTCCATCTATCATCTTGCATCTTCCATTTCTTTTTGGAGTATAATATTTCATATTGTAATTTTCATTTTGTGTGAAAAAACACACTTGTGTTCTTGATAATTATGATAGTGCGTTGAAATATATGTTGCAGATGGAGTTTATTGCTTCTTCCTTATTTGTCTACGGGAGTTAGTATCAATTCTTTCTCTTTACCAACTAATCATGTTTACCTTTTCATATAATTTGTCGAAAAAAGCCTTCATGGGCTAAGTTTCCCTAGTTGGGATTCTAAAAAAAGTTTGTATCATGTTATTTAAATTTGTATAAAAATTCAATTTTGGATTGCTTACTATTGTGTGGGATTTTTATTGCTTTACAGTCTTTATTTATTTGGTCAATAAATGATGATATTTATAATTTTCATATATTTCGAAAGAAAATATGTTGATTTAATCAAATGATTTTCACTATAACTTCTTCTAGATGATAGAAATATACTTCTAAACACTGGATGATTCCTTGAGTTATTTTCATAAAACCTATTGCTATTTATTAAATCAAATCTACATAGAATTATAATAGATTGAATCAATATATAGGGGGGATTTTGACATTCGAAAGAGGAACCGTCTTTTTAAGAAAAATCAAATATACATAACATAATAAGTGATGCATCTTGCAAACTCATATACATTTTCTATAACTAATGATAAAATTGAGTTTATAATTCCAACTATTCCTTTTTACATCTTTTATTTCTTTGATTTAAGCAATATTTTACTATCTCAATTTTTTTGCACTATTATTATAATTCTTACAATTACAAATTCAATATTTAAATTGTGTGTTTCTACTTATCCTTTTTACTATAACAAGAGAAAATAGTGTAAGAATCTCTTTAACCATACTTCCTCGTGGGATCGATAAATCGGACTCAAAAGTCCAATTACTACTTGATATGATATTGTGCACTTGCGATAAGCTACACAAAGTACGTGTCACTATAAATCTAGACTACTTGCAAAAGGTTATAGATAAACTCGTAGTATTGACTATGATGAGACCTTTTCACCAGTAGTCAATGCTTAAATCTATTAGAGTTTATTTGACATATTCCTACATACTATGATTATGAGATATGGGAAATGGATTTCAAAATAAAGTTTTTTAATGTAAACTTACTTGAGGATGCGTACGTGACACATCCTAAGGGGTTTTATTCATCCAGAAAATTTTAGAAAGATTTCCAAGCTTCAAATACCTATTTATGGATTGAAGTAGGCTTCTCGGAGTTGGAATCTTCATTTTGATGAAACAGTGAAAGAGTTTGGTTTATTCAAAATAATAATGAACCATGCGTGTACAAGAAGGTTAATGGAAGCACAGTTATCTTGTTAGTCTTATACGTAGATGACACATTGAAAACGACATACCCATAGTCAAGAATTGGTTGGGAAATTGTTTCTCAATGAAAGACTTAGGAGAGGATGCTTGGTTTCTTGGTATTAAGATCTATTGAGATAGATCAAAGAGAATGATTGGTCTGAGTCAGAGTATCTACATTAATAAGATACTAAAGAGATTTAGTATACAATACTCTAAGCGAGAACTCTTGCCGATGTTACATGGCATTCATCTGAGTTCGACTCGGAGTCCTATGACTCCCAATGAGCGAGTCCATATGAGCAAAATTACACATGCTTTTGCTATCGGATCAGTCATGTATGCCATGAATTGTACTTGACCAGATGTCTCTATGCTCTTAGCATGACAAGACCGTACCAATCAAATCTGGGTGAGAGTCACTGGACAACAATAAAAACCATTAAAAAGTACCTAAGAAGAACTAAGGATGTGTTCCTTGTAATACCCGGTTGTAATTCATTCATTATCATTCAGTAATTATCAGTCAGTAATTGTCACTCAGTAATTTTCACTCATTAATAATCACTCATCATTCATGATTCATTCATTTGTGTTCATCGTGGCATTTTGTAACCGTGCATCAGTTACCGATCGTCATTCATCTCTGTTTGTGGATCGAGATGAGAGTATCATCATTATCATCGTGATTGGTAGTCTTATGATGGAAGTATAATCTATCACGTATTACTGGACTTAATTACATTCATACGAGTATTGTATGTCGGATCATTCACCGTTTGTAGTGAGTTAACGGAGTTTTCGCATTTTCGTCGTTTCCAGCAACGAGTTACGGCCGTAACAAATCATACATTACGGCCGTAACATGCATTCGTTGGCTTAAGGTTGTTTGGGCTGAAGACGAGATACCGTCGTAAGGTAGACAGGCTATGGCTGTAAGTTGTGTTCGTGGGTTGCAGGAAATGTCGGACGAGGAGGGGTTACGGCCGTAAGGGTTGCGGCATACGGCCGAAAGTTGAGGTAGGTACGTCCGTAAGGCTTGGCCAGTTACGGCCGTACGTGTCGAGCAGGGTGCCCAGGCAGTTTTGACGAAGGCTTCATACGCCCGTAAGTTTGGCCGGTTACGGCCGTATCGGTCGAGTTACGCCCATAAGGTGTGTGGGTACGGCCGTGTGGCTGTCTGTAGGTGTTTGGACGAGGGTGAGTTACGCCCGTAAGACAGGTGCGGGTACGGCCGTATGACTGTCGGAAGATTCTGGACGAAGCCGAGTTACGGCCGTACGAGATGGCTGGTTACGGCCGTAAGGCCGTTGACCTGGGATGTTACGGCCGTAAGTAGGCCGAGTTACGGCCGTAACGTTCGGCAGTTTATAAGGACCCAGATGGGTTTTTGAGGTCATTTCTCTCATTTTTTTCACCTTGTCCGAGAGAGAGAGAGATTGAGGAAGGGATTTTTCTTCTTCAATCACTTGAGTACTCGGTTTTCATCATCTTCATTCGGTTGTGAAGCTTGGATAGTCGATCTAACGTGTGTTCATCGGATCAAAGTAATTGGATCTTCAAAGGTAATATTCTTCAAACATCTTGGTTTTCGATTTTGTGTTGAGACATGATATTTTGGACGTTATAATCATGTTGTATGAAGAGATATACATATGATATTGAGTGTGGTTGAATATTCATTGGATTTTGAAGGGTTAATCAAGAACACTTGGAATATTGAGTTGGATTTGGGGGTTTTCGATTAGTTGTTGTTGTAATCACGAATTTGGATATTCATATTGGAGTATTTATTGTTTTGAAGATGTTTTGTCGGTTTGAAACACTTCTTGGGGATTTGATATTGGTATACTTAAGGTTTGGTTGTAATCAATCGAAGTTTGGTCACAACGTGTTTGATATAATGCCCCAATGAACTTGGTTTAGTCGTATCGACGTTTTGAGTGAGCTATCATCGTGTTTGATTCGTATGTTGAACGGATTGTTGGTAATTGTGTTATTCAAGGTTGTTCGAGCGACCGACATCTCATTTAAGATGTTTGTTCGTGGAAGGACAATTGTCACCGGTGTTGTGTAAGTTAATTCTTACTCGGTTAAAAGGATATTCATTCCTTTTATTGTTGATTCATTCATAATTTATTAACCGTTGAGACTTGTAATTGTCGAATATTCACTTCATTCGCGAGGAAAGACGGTTCCAATCATTTCATTGAGCTATCATTCACTTCACTATTATTTTCATCTCGGTGAGTCATTCTTGACTTTGTCGGAGTATTATTCATTGATATTCATTTTGGTCATTCTCGTTCATATGACCTTCTGGGTTCATATTGCGTGGCCGGGTGCAGATGTGTGGAATTTTTAGTTGAGCACACGATAGTCATGTATTGGGTTCACCGATATATTGGACTATGCACACGGTAACGTTTACCTCCGTGAGACCAATTAGGTACAAGGACTGGTGTGTCCGGGTACTCATCATGTACACTTGCACAGAACATTACGGGCGTACTGTGATGCTCCTCTTCAGCTTAAATTCATAACTAAGGATAATTCATAACTAAAGATATATCATGATTGTGTATATTCAACCATTGAGAATTGTTGTTCTGTGTAACTGACCCCGTTGGGGGATATTGTTTTCAGGTCATGGCAAGGCAAAAGCATGGGAATAGAACGTTGATGGCGAGGAGTCCCAGTGATACTAGTAGGGGGCTCAATCCTTTCAGTCATTCATGTTGTCGTCATTTATATTCCGCTGTAGATTTCCATTTGGATACTCCGTTTCATTCAGTGTTGTGTATTTTATCTTCATATAAAATATACATGTATTCGATATTTATCTTGGATGTGTTGTAATTAAACTCCTTGTTGGAGTAATTGATGATATAATGTGGTTCGGTACTACAATTATATTATTTAATTCATTTGTTTTCATTCTCTTGGTGGGTCCCAGTCGGGGGTCCACGGCACTGTAATATCTGCCTAGTTTGGGGTGTTACATAGTTGGTATCGGAGCGTGGTTTTGAATACTACCCTCCGACTCATGTCTCATTTGGAATCATCGTCATCAGACTAGTATCATTGGACTTTTGCGTCACGTGTGACCTGTGCAAATGCCGAGCCCATCAGACCGAAAGAACTGTAAGACTTCTAACGCCATGGTATAATTTCTGGCAATGAGAATCATTCATTTATAATTCATCAGTTAACAATCCTCAAACATCATTTTCATTTTAATCATGTTGATCATGTTAATTCATTAATCACTTAATTCATTATCACTTAGTTGTTGATCTTAAGGATCATATCATTAATCTTGTTAACTTGTTCAAGATAATCATTTCAAGAATATCATCAGATAATCATGTCACCTTAGTTAATCATTTATGTAATCACTGTTTTAGAGCGCGTATGCTCATTTTCATCATTTCATTACGTAAATCATAATGTGGTACTTATACGAGATCTATGATTATCATGCAACCTCCCTACTTCAGTATGGAGAGAGATGTCAGGGGACGCACTGGGAGAGGCCTCGGTGCGGGCCGAAACCCAGGGAATAATCACTCACTTTTGGGAAATTGTACCCAGGACTCAGCTCGATCATAAGATGTTCGGGTTGATCTACTCACTTTTATGCAGGTCATGATGACCCATATGCAATTGCTTAATCATTATTGCGCCACTCTGGCCGAATTAATCGAGAGAACTCTCCCGTATGAGCCTGCTGCTAAGGAAATTGCTGAGCAACAACCTTCATCTGTCAGCAAGAAATCAACGAAGCGTAATCAGTCCGAAGGAGGTCAGTCAACCTTTAAGAAGCCTCATGCAGGCCCTAACGTTTCTGAGCGACCTCCTACGGCACCAAAACCTGCGGGATCTCAGTCCCGAGCGGCCAGATCAGCCATCACCTGTTTCAACTGTGGAGCGCCGGGTCATTACAGCACTAAGTGTCTGAAACCGTCTATCACGCGCCATAATTGTGGGATTGTTGAACATAAGGCCCGTTTTTGCCGAAGGGACTCCAAGCCGACTCCGGTGGCATCTCAGGCCCTGAAACAATCAGTGATTCAGAATCAAACTGCCCTGTCAGCGTCGTTTAAGACGACGGAAGCGAATAAAGGCGGAGCTCATATTTATCCGACGGGAGCGTCCGGTTCGGGGGCTGGAAAGTCCCGAATTCACGCGAGGAAGAGGACCAACGATCCAGAGGCCCGAATGATCTCAGGTATACTCGTAATTCTATCTCAACCTGTGTGTACCCTTTTTGATACTGGTACATTGCATTCATTCATTTCTGAATCATATTTGAACAGACTTCACTTAGATAGTCCTAATAATTATGGACCTTATATCATTGGTCTACCTGATGGTAGAAGAATCTTCGGAAATCATGAGGTTAAGAACTGACCGAATTAAGATTAATGACCGCTTTTGGTTGGCGGACCTAATCGTGGTAGATTTACCTAAGGACGGTGTAATATTGGGTATTAGTTGGATGGATCGTCATGATACCATCCTCAGTGTTCGTAAGCGTATGGTCACTATCATTTCAGTCGTTGGAGCCGAGTGTGTATTTCAGGGAGGTAATCCCCGTTGTTCCATAAGAATCATTAATATGATGAAAGCAGTGAAATTACTCAATCAGAGATGTTCAATCATTCATTGTATCATTGTCGTCGATTGGCCGTTCTAAGGCAATCGAGGTGTTTAATCATTCATTGTATCATTGTCATCGATTGGCCGTTCTAAGGCAATCGAGGTGTTCAATCATTCATTGTATCATTGTCATCAATTGGTCGTTCTAAGGCAATCGAGGTGTTCAATCATTCACTGTATCATTGTCATCGATTGACCGTTCTAAGGCAATCGAGGTGTTCAACCATTCGTGGTATCATTGTTATCGATTGACGATGTACTCCCAGATGAGCTACCTAGTTTACCTCCACCGAGGGATGTGGAATTCACGATAGAATTGGAGCCTGGTACGTCCCCATTATCGAAGGCACCATATCGGATGGCCCCGATCGAAATGCAGGAGTTGAAGAGTCAACTTGAGGAATTGTTCGAGAAAGGTTATATCCGACCGAGTGCATCCCCGTGGGGAGCACCAGTGTTATTTGTCAAGAAGAAGGATGATTCGTTTCGTGTGTGTTTATTATCGGGAGTTGAACACGGTGACGATCAAGAATAAGTATCCTCTACCCCGTATTGATGATCTCTTAGATCAACTTCAGGGAGCTTCAGTATTTTTCCAAGATCGACTTAAGATCTGGATATCATCAGTTGCGCATTCGAGAGTTGGATATCGCGAGGGCGGCGTTTCGAACACGCTATGGTCATTATGAGTTCGTGGAGTTAATTAATGCACTAATGCACTTGCGGTATTCATGGAGTTAATGAATCGGGTTTTCATCGACTTTTTAGATCAGTTTGTGGTTGTCTTCATTGATGACATTTTAATTTATTCTCTTGACCGAGAGGAGCACGAGTTTCACCTTCATCGGGTGCTCGACATGTGGAGACGAGAGCAACTTTATGGAAAGTTTCCAAATGTGAGTTCTGGATGTCCGAAGTGACGTTTCTCGGGCATGTAATTTCATCAGACGGTGTGCGTGTTGATCCTAAGAAGACGGAGGCTATTCGAGATTGGTTAACTCTGAAGAACGTTAACGAAATCCGAAGCTTTCTCGGAGTAGCCGGTTATTATCGGCGATTTGTGGAAGGATTTTCTAAAATCGCTCAATCAATGACGAACCTTTTGCGAAAGGATAAGAAATACACGTGGTCCGACGCGTGTCAGCGGAGTTTTGAGGAACCTAAGAGCCGGTTAATTTTAGCATCTGTCCTTTCCTTGCCACAAGGGACAGAAGGGTTCGTGGTTTATGGTGACGCGTCCGGACACGGTCTTGGATGTGTATTAATGCAGAATGGGAAGGTTATTGCCTTTGCTTCACGGAAATTGAGACCTTACGAGGTTAATTATCCGACCCATGACCTAGAGCTAGCAGCCATGGTTTTCGCGTTAAAGATTTGGCGTCATTACCTTTATGGCGTCACCTGTCACATATTCACCGATCATAAGAGTTTGAAGTATATATTTACTCAGAAGGAGTTAAATATGAGACAGAGGCGGTGGTTGGAACTAATCAAAGATTATGTTAATGAGATCCAGTACTACCCGGGCAAGGCGAATGTTGTCACCGATGCCTTGAGTCGTAAGTCCGTTCAGGAGAAAATGCTTGCTCATTTAACAGTTCAGAAGGAGCTTCAGCAGGAATTTCTTAGACCCAAGATCGAGGTCTGGCTTCCGCGAGTGCAAGGGCAACTTTGCATGTTAGAGATTTCATCGCCACTTGAGGAGGCAATCAGAGTGAATCAGGGTTCAGACCCATCATTGTTGCGCATCCGTGAGGATGTGGCTCAAGTGAAAGCCCCTGGATTTGTGGTCCACGAGGATGGACTTTTGCGATTTAAGAATCGGTTATGCGTACTGGCGGATGACGAGTTGAAAAACTCGATTTTGAGAGAAGCTCATGCTACCCCTTATTCCATTCATCCAGGGTCCAGCAAGATGTACGAGGACTTGAAACAAAATTACTGGTGGAGTAATATGAAGCGAGAAGTCACATAATTTGTTTCGAGATGTTTAACCTGTCAGCAAGTCAAGATAGAATATCAGCGACCGACAGGTATGCTGAAACTGCTCCCTATTCCAGAGTGGAAGAGGGAAGATATTTCTATGGACTTCATCACGAGTTGCCGACGAGTCGTCGTGGCATGAATACAATCTGGGTAGTTGTGGACTGTTTGACTAAGGCAGCTCATTTCCTTGAGATTAAGGATACGTGGGGTCCCGAGAGACTTGCCCAGTTATTCATCAAAGAGATATTGAGACTGCACGGTACTCTTAAAAGTATCATTTCCGATCGTGACGGACGGTTCGTGTCTCATTTTTGGAAATCAGTTCATCGTGCTATGGGAACTTAGCTTAACCTCAGTACTGTTTTTCATCCTCAGTCCGACGGACAATCAGAGAGGACTATTCAGACATTGGAGGACATGTTGAGGGCATGCGTCCTCGATTGGAAAGACGATTGGGAAGCCCAACTACCGTTGATTGAGTTCACGTACAATAATAGTTGGCATGCTTCGATTAAGATGACACCTTACGAGGCCTTGTACGGTCGTCGTTGTCAATCTCCTTTATGTCGGGACGACTTGTCAGAATCAATCGGCACCGATCCCGATATGCTTATAGCCGCTCGTGAGAAGGTAGCTTTGATCAGGAGTCTTTTCTTGACCGCTCAGAGTCGACAGAAATCATAAGCAGATAATCATCGTCGACCATTAGAGTTCGAGACAAGTGACCACGTGTTGGTCAAGGTATCCCCGAGTCGAGGTACTTTCCGATTCGAAAAACGGGGGAAGTTGAGTCCGAGATTCATCGGATCGTTTGAGATTTTGGATCGAGTAGGCAGTCTGGCTTATCGATTGGCTTTACCTCCGGCGTTGAGCCGAATTCATAATGTGTTTCACATCTCTCAATTGCAGAAGTACGTTGCCGACCCGAGTCACATACTTCAGTTCGGCGGAATCGAGATCGCAGATGATCATTCGTATGAGGAGCATCCTATACGAGTTTTAGAGCGGAAAATCAAATAGTTGCGGAACAAGATGATTCCTTTGGTCAAGATTCAGTGGTCTAGGCACGGAATCGAAGAGGATACTTGGGAAATCGAGCACAGTATGCGGGAGAGTTATCCCGAGCTGTTTGACCCTTAGTTTCGAGGACGAAACTCTTTTAGGGGGGAGTATGTAATACCCGGTTGTAATTCATTCATTATCATTCAGTAATTATCAATCAGTAATTGTCACTCGGTAATTTTCACTCATTAATAATCACTCATCATTCATGATTCATTCATTTGTGTTCATCGTGGCATTTTGTAACCGTGCATCAGTTACCGATCGTCATTCATCTCCGTTTGTGGATCGAGACGAGAGTAACATCATTATCATCGTGAATGGTAGTCTTATGATGGAAGTATCATCTATCACGTATTATTGGACTTAATTACATTCATACGAGTATTGTATGTCAGATCATTCACCATTTGTAGTGAGTTAACGGAGTTGTTGCATTTTTGTCGTTTCCAGCAACGAGTTACGGCCGTAACAAATCATACATTACGACCGTAACATGCATTCGTTGTCTTAAGGTTATTTTGGCCGAAGACGAGATACGGCCGTAAGGTAGACAGGATACGGCCGTAAGTTGTGTTCGTGGGTTGCAGGAAATGTCGGACGAGGAGGGGTTACGGCCGTAAGGGTTGCGGCATACGGCCGTAAGTTGAGGTAGGTACGGCCGTAAGGCTTGGCCGGTTATGGCCGTATGTGTCGAGCAGGGTGCCCAGGTAGTTTCGACGAAGGCATCATACGCCCGTAAGTTTGGCCGGTTATGGCCGTATCGGTCGAGTTACGCCCGTAAGGTGTGTGGGTACGTCCGTATGGCTGTCGGCAGGTGTTTGGACGAGGGGGCGAGTTACGCCCGTAAGACAGGTGAGGGTACGGCCATATGACTGTCGGCAGATTCTGGATGAAGTCGAGTTACGGCCATACGAGATGGCTGGTTACGGCCGTAAGGCCGTTGACCTGGGATGTTACGGCCGTAAGTAGGCCGAGTTACGGCTGTAACGTTCGGCAGTTTATAAGGACTCGGACGGGTTTTTGAGGTCATTTCTCTCATTTTCTTCACCTTGTCCGAGAGAGAGAGAGAGAGAGATTGAGGAAGGGATTTTTCTTCATCAATCACTTGAGTACTTGGTTTTCATCATCTTCATTCGGTTGTGAATCTTGATAGTCGATCTAACGCGTGTTCATCGGATCAAAGTAATTGGATCCTCAAAGGTAATATTCTTCAAACATCTTGGTTTTCGATTTTGTGTTGAGACATGATGTTTTGGACGTTATAATCATGTTGTATGAAGAGATATACGTATGATATTGAGTATGTTTGAATATTCATTGGATTTTGAAGGGTTATTCAAGAACACTTGGAATATTGAGTTGGATTTGGGGGTTTCCGATTAGTTGTTGTTGTAATCACGAATTTGGATATTCATATTGGAGTATTTATTGTTTTGAAGATGTTTTGTCGGTTTGAAACACTTCTTGGGGATTTTATATTGGAATAGTTAAGGTTTGGTTGTAATCAATCGAAGTTTGGTCACAACGTGTTTGATATAATGCCCCAATGAACTTGGTTTAGTCGTATCAACGTTTTGAGTAAGTTATCATCGTGTTTGATTCGTATGTTGAACGGATTGTCGAATAATCACTTCATTCGAATGTGAATTCGAATAATTACTTCATTCGCGAGGAACGACTGTTCCAATCATTTCATTGATCTATCATTCACTTCACTATTATTTTCATCTCGGTGAGTCATTCTTGACTTTGTCGGAGTATTATTCATTGATATTCATTTTGGTCATTCTCGTTCATATGACCTTCTGGGTTCATATTGCATGGCCGGGTGCGGATGTGTGGAATTTTTAGTCGAGCACACGATAGTCATGTATTGGGTTCACCGATATATTGGATTGTGCACACGGTAATGTTTACCTCCGTGAGACCAATTAGGTACAAGGACTGGTGTGTCCGGGCACTCATCTTGTACACTTGCACAGAATATTACGGGCGTACTATGATGCTCCTCTTCAGCTTAAATTCATAACTAAGGATAATTCATAACTAAAGATATATCATGATTGTGTATATTCAACCCTTGAGGATTGTTGTTCTGTGTAACTGACCCCGTTGGGGGATATTGTTTTCAGGTCATGGAAAGGAAAAGGCACGGGAATAGAACGTTAACGGCGAGGAGTCCCAGTGATACTAGTACGGGGGCAATCCTTTCAGTCATTCATGTTGTCGTCATTTATATTCTGCTGTAGATTTCCATTTGGATACTCCGTTTCATTCAGTGTTGTGTATTTTATCTTCATATAAAATATACATGTATTCGATATTTATCTTGGGTGTGTTGTAATGAAACTCCTCGTTGGAGTAATTGATGATATAATGTGGTTCGGTACTACAATTATATTATTTAATTCATTTGTTTTCATTCGCCTGGTGGGTTCCAGTCGGGGGTCCACGACACTGTAATATCCGCCTAGTTTGGGGTGTTACATTCCTAATTTATGGAGGTATAGGAAATGAGCTGGCTCTAAATGGTTATGCCGAATGAGAGATCTAAAACTGATAGAGACGATTTTAGACAATTGTTTGGTTTTGTGTTTATACTGAATGTGTAATACCCGAGATCTTCATTCCGGTTTCGTTGAAAATTTTCTTCGTTCGAGCGGATTGTTGTCGTCCCCGTCTTTGGAAGCGTGTGCTTGTGCTGTGGTATGTTAGGTTTCGTAGCCTTCTCGTTATTGCTTTGAATTATAGACGGTGTGTTATTGTGATCGAGACGTTGTCGAGGATTTAACCAGACTATCGGATGGTTGGCTAGGTCGAGTTACGGCCGTAAGGCGTGGCCGATTACGGTCATAAGACGTCCGCACATCTTGGGAAGTATCCCTGTGGAACTCAGTTACGTCCGTAAGGAGTGGCCATTTATGGCGGTAATGTCGCATTACGGCCGCAAGGCATGGGCCGGTTACGGCCCCATGATTTGTGCAGTAGCCCGAGAGCCTATTTACGGCCGTAAGGGGATACCGAGTAAGGTCGTAAGGTAGTGCCGGGTACGTACGTAAGATGTGGCCGAGTACGGCCGTAAGGAGATTGGCCGAGTTACGGTCGTAAGGTGCCGCATTTACGGTCGTAACGTGATCGGCCATAAATAGGCCTGGGCGACGGGTGACTTCATTTTTACCCTTTATTCACTTCTTTTTGCGGCTGTCGGATGGACAAGATAGGAGATTGAGTTCGTGATCGATTCTACTCAATTCCTGGGTGTTTTGGAAGACTTTTGTCGATTTTAGCAACATCAAATCCTTGTTCTTCGTCGGATCGAGGTATTTTCTTCCTTAGAACCCTAGTTGTGTAATTTTGGGGGTTTCTTCATGATTCTTTGATTTAATCTGAGTTTGATGAAATGATTATGGAATTCTTGTTGTCTTGGTCATGATCTTCAGATTTTGTAACTCGTTTATCAATTTTTATCACCTGGAACATGATTCATGATTTCTTTGAAGAAACCCTCGGATCCTTGTTGTTTTTAGGGTCGATTCAAATTCCGATTAGTGTTATTGATTCGTGGTGGTGTTATTTTTGTAGTATTCGTCGGGTTGTCGAGTTCTTGGTCATTTTGGGAAGCTCAAGGGCTACCCGACTGCCTCTGTTCATTGTTTCGTTGCTCGTGGTATCGAGGCAAGTATCTTGCCCACACATTTCGTGTTTCATAGACGTAATGGTTGGTAAACGGTTATATGTTCAATCCGAATGTTTTTAATGAACCTTCAAAAGAATTAGTATATTCTCGATAAAGGCTTTCTTTAAAATCTAACTTGTGTGTTTGTGAACGAAGGTGTGGTTCTGAGAATATATACTGGTGTTGTGGATTGTAGTGTCTTGTTTGCGTATGGTACCGTTGTGTGTGATTATGTCGATAGTGGACTTAAAGTTATGTCTTTTTGGCAAGAAGGGCATGTGTGTGTGTGTGTGTTGACATGTGTGTTATTGGTGAGTATGTGATATGGTGTGATGTGAGTATGTGTCAGATATAGGGGCTATTTCTAACAAGTACCTTGATTTTCATTTGATGTACTTCGGGGAAATGAATTTGTGAAGTATGTTGTGGAATGTGATTTCAGAAAGTGCGAATTGTGGTCGCGTACCAAGTAAAACCAGTGAGGGTCCCCTGGGTTACATAGACCGAGTCTTCTGTGGTTCACTTGGTAGGGTTGTACAACCAGAGAGGGCCTGACGAGGACCCTTTGGGGAGTGGTATGTATCTCACGTGAGTTACAGTACCAGTATATCCCCCTTTGTTGTTTTGTGATGATGATTATGGTATGATGTTGTTTTCGATAATTGTGATATGTCCGGAATATCGCAACATTTTCATTCTCGATGTGAGATACGTCATATGTAGGGTCTTGGTACTTGGCTAGAATGGCACCAGTATAAGTGTCTTATATGATTTATTTCTTGGTTGTGATATTTTTGGCATAGGGACGTGGGCCCTGTGATTGTTTCTGTGCATTGTGGTTTGGTTGCCTATCGAGTTTGACCATTAGGTTATTCACTCGAGTATGTGATGTGGATGCTCGGGTCGTGGACCCTGTGTTTTGTGATCGGAATAATATGATTAGGTCGTGGACCCTGTGTTTTGTGATCGGAATGGTATGAATGGGTAGTGGACCCCGTGTTTTGTAATCGGATTGTTTTTTGGGAAAATATCTTTAGGATGCGTCCCTAAGTGGTTTCGAAAGGCTTGAGAATTCTTAAATCCCAAATGTTTTCGAAGCTCCCGAGATCATAAATTGTTTTGTAAGATGTATATTGGTTTATTCCTACCTTTCATGATTTGAACTATTTTGATCAAGTGATTTATCTCGGGAAGCATGTTCATGATTATTATGTTCTTGGAGTATGTTGTGTATGGCTTGTATTTGTATTTTATACTTGCACTAGCAAAACAGTGGAGTTTTGCTAACCCCCGAGTAATCGGGGGTGGATGTCTGTATTGCGTTCAGGTACTTGCAGGTTCTTGGGGAGATAATCACAGGATCAGTTCGAAGGATGATGGAAGACAACGATACTAATCACGTGAAGACCATTGTTGAGTATTTTGGTAAAGTCTTGTTGTTTTGTCTTTCCGTTGTGGTGTTTTCCCGTCTTATGGGAGTGTTGATGTATTTATTCTGACCCCCTCGTGGGCATGAGTTGTGATAAAGAGTTATGTATGTTTGATGTGTATGTTGTGTTAAAAGACCAAGTCGGTCTAACGGTTCGTTATTTATCTATGTCGGCATGTATTGTGTTGTGATTTCTGTATTAGCCTGTAGATCCTCACGGAGAGGGTCTGCGGTGCTGTAATATTCCTGAGTGGTTTGGGGGTGTTACAGAATATGGTATCAGAGCTTAGGTTGTGGAAACCTAGGCTGTTGGGTCGAGTTATGTGTTATCGAACCTTGTCTTGTCAGATTTTGTCTGACTGAGTCGTGTCGCGACGCGTCATCAGGGATGTCGGTCGTGATTAGTATCAAGGCGCAGCCATCATCTTCGTGCGATCTGTGGATGTAAGTCTCTATACTATGTTGTGTCTCGTGTTATACGAGCTTATGTGATTTTGTGTTATGATGGGGATCTTAAATGTGAATTGTGAATACATAATCCATACTTGTTGATTCTCTAATTATGCTGGAATGAAGAGTGATGCCGGTGTATATGTATATATATCTTTGTATAAATCGTTTTTACAGGAATAATGGTTTTGGTGTGGTTACGCAGGAATGTTTATCAATGTGATATTTTAAATCTTTAAATATTTTGGGAAGTCACGTAAATTTTGTTTTTAAAACAACCATCAAGGGAGAAAAAGTTTTAATTTTTGTATGATGACCTCAAGGCCGAAATTTTTGAAAATTCAAACTATTAAAATTACATTTTCATCTTGTATTATAATTTTTCAAAACACAATTTTTAAAGCTCAAATGAGGTCTACAAAATTTGCTCAAGACGTGACTCACACTTTTAAATTTTGGTTTCATGACTGTCCGTCAAAGTATGTGTGGTGATGATGCTACCATTGATTGGGCAATAGAGCTCAGAATTGTGATTAAAATGGTGGTGTGGATGTAGAGTCGTTCGGTATGCACTCGTTGATATAGTCCACTTTATTGAGTGGTGGGATTTCGATTTTGAATGTTAATTGCCTTTTGATGGTTGCTCGTACGATGTTGTAATCATGTGAATCGATGGCGTTTGGATTTGTATGTCGTTTATTTGTAACCTTCGGTTCTAGTATTGTTTGGTATATGTTCATTAACGTGTTGCTGATTTCGAGCAGTTAGCGCACGCTAAGTATGAAGCTAGCGCACGTTAATATGGCATGGCTAGCGCACACTAAATCTTTGTTGTAGCGCGCGCTAATCAGTCTGGTCAGAAACTTTGGAACTGCATTTTAGCAGTCAAGTCTAACTTTTGCGGTCGTTACATTGATCATCTGCAACCGTATTCTATGTGTGTTGTCTAATGATGACAACTGTTGTGTGCGAATATGTGTTATGGCTTTTCGTCGCACTATTAATGAATTGTGTTTGACGAGTTGATAAAATATGCCTACTATGTGTGTGTTCGAAAACACCTTCCTGAGGATTTCATAAACTTGTGCAAGTTGTGGAAAATCAATTTTTCCAAAATGTTTTGATGGTGCGATCAATCGCCGGCTTCGTATGAACTTTGAAAATTGTTTGAAATTAGCGAGCCGGCCTTGGATTCTCAAATAACCCCGACGGTATTTCAAAGAGTTGTTTTAAAGTACTTTGGACATCTTATAAAATGTTACCGTCGGGGATATTTTGATGATGTTGTTTCTAAAGAAACTGATATTAACGGAATGTTATTTTGCAAATGTTTTCAAAGCGAGATGATTAAGACCTGTAATTCATGGTTGTGATAAAGCCGCTCGAGGTATCAAAAATATTTTCAAATTTTATTTCGAAAAATAAATGTGAATTCCAAAGGTTTCCAAATGATATTATCTAAATGGATACCTCGTGGGGATTTGAGAAGAACGCCATAAATGGTTAATTATATATGGTGTATAGTTATTACGGCCGTGTTTGAACCGGTATAGGTCATAAGGCTTTTGTTGATGTGATTATTTAAATGGTTGGTTATGATAGCAAGTTCCGGGTATCGCAATTGTAAGTTTTAATTCGTGAAATTATCCCGAGTGAGCATTCTTATCGTGTTGCTATAGATACCCTATGGCGATATGTTGTGCTGTGTTGGTATTTTAGCGTATCGCTTGAGATGTTGGGTTTCATCGTGCTGAGTGGTTACTTGTTCAGTATGCCGAGGGGCATAGGTCGTGTCGTGACCAGGGTACAGATGGTCATGGAGATCAGATGCAGGACCAAGTGAAGATTGCCGGGAAGGTTGTTATGCTAGCACCTCGCTCTCGTTGTTTTGGTTTCAGGGGACGAAACCTCTTTCAATAATGATAGTGTGTAATAACCATTTTTCTTTCGCCTTCGTGTTATTCGACTCTATTGACTTGATTGGGTTCGTTGATACTTCTGACCTTGTGATGTTATTTCACCTTTGTTATTATAGCGAGTCCTGATATTTTTCCGGATTAATCCATTTATCGTTATGACTTTTCCATGTTCGGTTCCATTCCCGTGAATCTTATGTAAATGAATATCTTGTAGTTTTTACTAGATCATATATTGTCTTGAGTCGAAGTGTGAACTTCGGAATTACTATTCGATTTTTGTTGTTCGTTGTGCTTCGAATTTGGTTGTTCGACCGTTGTTGTTTCGATCGTTTGTTATCCGGTTTTTGTTGATCTGGTATCGTGATTTATGAGCATTCGGATCACTTCGTAATTTACTTAAGTTCGGGAAATTAGCTTCATATTCGATCTTCCAAACCTTTGGGTTGTTGGAATTTCATATTTGTTCAGCGATCAACTCATTTTTTGACTGATGTGCTGTTCGGGTTGGTCAACCATATTGATTTTTGTTCGTTATGTTTCGTTATCATTCTGGCGTTGCGATATGGATGGTAGCAGCTACGTATTGCATGTGATTCGTTGCAGATCGTCGGCAGCGGATAACGTGTGTTATCTGAGATTGCCTTGCGCTGATTTTTTTATGTTTTAAGTTTTGGGGACAAAACTTCTTTTAAGAGAGGTAGAATATAATACCTGAGATCTTTGTTTCGATTTTGTTGAAACTTTTCTTCGGTCGAGCAGATTGTTGTCATCCACGTCTTTGGAAATGTTTGCTTGTGTTGTGGTACGTTAGGTTTCGTAGCCTGTTCGTTATTGCTTTGAATTATATAAAGTGCGTTAGTGTGATCGAGACGTCGTCGAGCATCTAACCGGAGTGTTGGATGGTTGGCTGGGTCGAGTCACGGACGTAAGGCGTGGCCGATTACGGCCGTAAGACATCAGTACATCTTGGGAAGTAGCCCTGTGGAACTCGGTTAAGGCCGTAAGGAGTGGCCAGTTACGGCCGTAATGTCGCGTTACGGCCGCAAGGCATGGGCCGGTTACGGCCGTAAAGCTCCAGCATGTTTTGGGCAGTAGCCTGAGAGCCTGGTTACAAATGTAAGGGGATGCCAAGTAAGGCTGTAAGGTAGTGTCGGGTACGTACATAAGGAGTGGCCGAGTACGGCCGTAAGGAGATTAGCCGAGTTACGGCCGTAACGTGATCGGCCATAAATAGGCCTAGGCGACGGGTGACTTCATTTTTACCCTTTCTTCACTTCTTTTTGAGGTTGTCGGACGAGCAAGATGTAAGATTGAGTTCTTGATCGATTCTACTCAATTCCTGGGCGTTTTGAAAGACTTTTGTTGATTTTAACAACATCAAATCCTTGTTCTTCGTCGGATCGAGGTATTTTCTTCCTTAGAACCCTAGTTGTGTAATTTTTGGGGGTTTCTTCATGATTCTTTGATTTAATCCGAGGTTGATGAAATGTCTATGGAATTCTTGTTGTCTTAGTCATGATCTTCGGATTTTGTAACTCGTTTATCGATTTTTATCACCCGAAACACGATTCTTGATTTCTTTGAAGAAACCCTCGGATCGTTGTTGCTTTTATGATCGATTTGGATTCTGATTAGTGTCATTGATTCGTGGTGGTGTTATTTTCATAGTATTCGTGGGGTTGTTGAGTTCTTGGTCATTTTGGGAAGTCCAAGGGCTACCCGACCGCGTCCGTTCGTTGTTCCGTTGCTCGTGGTATCGAGGCAAGTATCTTGCCCACACATTTCGTGTTTCATAGACGCAATGGTTGGTAAATGATTATATGTTCAATCCGAGTCTTTTTAATGTACCTTCAAAAGAATCTGTATATTCTCGATAAAGGCTTTCTTTAAAATCTACTTGTGTGTTTGTGAATGAAGGTGTTGTTCTGAGAATATATACTAGTGTTGTGCATTGGAATGTCTTGTTTGCGTATGGTACCGTTGTGTGTGATTATGTCGATAGTAGACTTAAAGTTATGTCTTTTTGGCAAGAAGGGTGTGGGTGTGTATGTGTGGATATATGTGTTATTGATGAGTATATGATGTGGTGTGATGTGAGTATGTGTCGGATATAGTGGCCATTTCTAACATGTACCTTGATTTACATTTGATGTACTTCGGGGAAATGAATTTGTGAAGTATGTTGTTGAATGTGATTTCAGAAAGTGCGACTTTTCGTCGTGTGCCAAGTAAAACCAGTGAGGGTCCCCTGGGTTCTGTAGACCGAGGCTTATGCGGTTCACTTGGTAAGATTGTACAACCAGAGAGGGCCTGACGAGGACTCTCTGGGGAATGGTATGTATCTCGCGTGAGGTACAGTACCAGTATAGCCCCCGTTGTTGTTTTGTGATTATGATTGTGGTATGATGTTGTTTTCGATAATTGTGATATGTCCGGAATATCACAACATTTTCATTCTCGATGTGAGATACGTCATATGTAGGGTCTTGGTACTTGGCTAGAACGGCACCAGTATAAGTGTCGTATATGATTCGTTTCTTGGTTGTAATATTTTTGACATAGGGACATGGGCCCTGTGATTGTTTATGTGCATTGTGGTTTGGTTGTGTGTCGAGTTTGACCATTGGGTTATTCACTCAAGTATGTGATGTGGATGCTTGGGTCGTGGACCCTGTGTTTTGTGATCGGAATGGTATGATTGGGTCATGGACCCTGTGTTTTGTGATCGGAATGGTATGATTGGGTCGTGGACCCCGTGTTTTATTATCGAATTTGTTTTTTGGGAAAAGATATTGGGTTGCGTCCCTAAGTGGTTTCGAAAGGCTTGAGAATTCTTAAATCCCAAATGTTTTCAAAACTCCCGAGATCATAAATTGTTTTGTAAGATGTATATTAGTTTATTCCTACCTTTCATGATTTGAACTGTTTTGATCAAGTGATTTATCTCAGGAAGCATGTTCATGATTATTATGTTCTTGGAGTACGTTGTGTATGGCTTGTATTTATATTATACTTGCACTAGCAAAACAGTGGAGTTTTGCTAATCCCCAAGTAATCGGGGGTGGATGTCTGTATTGCGTACAGGTACTTGCAGCTTCTTTGGGAGCTAATCATAAGATCGGTACGAAGGATGATGGAGGACAACGATGCTAATCACGTGAAGACCAGTGTTGAGTATTTTGGTAAAGTCTTGTTGTTTTGTCTTTCTGTTGTGGTGTTTTCCCGTCTTGTGGGAGTGTTGAAGTGTTCAGACCCCTGCGTGGGCATGAGTTGTGATAAAGAGTTATGTATGTTTGATGTGTATGTTGTGTTAAAAGATCAAATCGGTCTAGCGGTTCGTTATTTAGCCATGTCGGCATGTATTCTGTATTTAGCCTGGTAGATCCTCACGGAGAGGGTCTATGGCGCTGTAATATTCCTGAGTGGTTTGGGGGTGTTACAGAATGGAGGTGTTGTGAGTTGTAAGAGTTTCAAGCAAAGCATGATTTCTGATTCTATAACAGAAGCTAAGTATTAGCAGCAGCATATGCAGCTAAGAAGTACGTATGAATCTAGAAGTTCATTGCTGAGCTAGGAGTAGTTCGCATCATTGAGGGTTTATAAGCCTTTACTTTGACAATAATGGTGTCATTGCGCAAGCTAAGGAGCCTAGGTCCATCAAAGATCCAAACATATATTCAGGAATATCACATAGTCATAGAGTACGTCACACAAGGATATTTTAAAATATGCAAAGTAACATCATAAGAGAATGTTGTTGTTCCACTTACCAAGCTTCTCTCACAAGGCAAGTATGAAGAGCATGCTAGATCTATAGGCCTTAGAGTCATGTATGACTGGTCTTAGTGCAAGTGGAAGATTGCTTAAAATAATGCCTTAGGAGATGTGCCTAGATTTGTAAATTCTCACATTTATAAAAAGTTATCTGACAACATATATTTCTTGTTTATTCTTATAATATGTGTATATTTAAATTTTATAATAAATAAATAATAGTTATTCATGAATAATAAAATTATTCAAATATCCCTGGTCCAATGACATAGAGTGGAAATGGTATAATATATCAGTAAATAATTGAAAATGAGATTATCATAGAGTCCAACATGATAACTACTATGTCTTGACGTAATCTAACTTCACCTGGAGCATTGCGATCACAAAGGTTAACGTAAGGATTAGTGGGAGTCATGCAGAGGACAACGAATAATCAAGATGAGAATTTTCCCCTCGATAAGTAGGACAGAATGTAATACATGGCCATCCTCAAGTAAAGAGTCATTTCATTCAATCAGTGTTCTTGAGATCGAGAAAGCATTTGAACATAAATTTGTATGGTTGCCTCCAAGATTTGTTTAAATATGATATCACGTGACAACGGAATTTGACATGTTAAATGGTCTAATATATAAACTAATATTATTTGGATAAGCGTAATGAGTTGCTAGAGGATTGTGATTTATTATTTAATGTACTATTAAATAATTGCCAACAAAATATGTCTTTTCCGGTCACACATACGATAATAAAAAACCATCAAGGATAACTAATAAATATAACATTCGATATTATATTTATTAAGGAATTAATAAGTAATATATAACATGGGATATTATATATTATATTATTTAAACAAATTAACTAAGAATAATAAATATAATATTGAAAATTATATTTATTAATAGATTAAATAATAAGATATATGTATAATATAGGTTATTACTATATATTGTATTATTTAATAGTTGACGTGTAACTAAGTAAATACTAGAGTCTTGACTCTAGGAATTACTAGTATAAATAGGGAACCTATGACATGTAGTTGTTATCGAAGAGACATAAAATAGTCGCACATTTTTATCCTTTGATCCCTCTCCTCTCTTCTTCCATTAGTTGATCTTGATCAACAGTGTAAGCCTTGTTACGAGAAATTATTCGTTGCACTATTTATATTATTCTTAAGGATCTAGAAGTCCGACTTTTGCAAATTGTTCGCGCGTGGATCACCAAAAGCGGAAGGTAATATTCATCAGCTTTTGGTCCGGATCTTGATTTGTTCTTTGAATTAAGGTAATTTGATGAACCATAATTATTTAAACAACTAATCTACTGCATGAGATCCTCGATTGACCTTTTTATTTTATTATTTTGCTATATTTTATCTTATTTGATGTATTCGATATATGAAAAATCTAACAACTTGGTCACAATTGTTAGGAGTAGGCCCTCGAATGCCACTCAGAGGATATTGAGTGAGGGCATTGTGTTTGTAATTATGTAAATCATTAATATAAGGCAATGGATGTTTCTTTATTTACTGGCAGTTACTGGCATTCCTAACTCGTAAATATACATATAGAAACTAGTCCGTGTATTTGAGAGCAAAACGTTCCACTCCTTATTTGATAAGGGGGTCGGCACTGGAAAGGTTTATAGCTCAAATACTTAATCGTTCGCAAGTCGATGAAACTTGAGTGGGCGTTAAGTTTATGTGAAGACTTGTATGACGTGTTCTTTGACATGGAGAGTGCCTGTCGAACACTAATGGTTAGTGGGAGCACACGTTATAGCTATGCTAATTGGATTAGTATACTCGAACCGACTCACCCTCGATTCGTCACACGAATTTCACTCCGGGATAGTCAATGACGGAATCGAAAGGTTGTGATAGGTATTCGTGAACCTTCGACTTGAGGATTTAGTAGGGATGTGATTGTGATGTTAAGATTTTCATTAGAGTAGTTCGACCCTATAAACCAGGAGGTGGGGGTCAACCTCGACGTGCATCTTAACGGGCAAGTAGCAGGTCCTACTGAATACCAAGATATAATTCTTTCTCCAGTTAGTGAACGGGTTATATGTCATATGCGGTTATTGGCAGATAAGTCTTTGGCCAAAGTATTGGAGCTAGTTATATTGGATACACGAGAGCTCAATGATCTCGATTTGCATTAACGCATGCATAGCATCAAGTACAGATATGGTTTGACTGACCGTGACCCTATACCTTGATCGGGACATTTGAAAGAAGGGTTTATACGTATACTGTTAATCACGACAGAATGGTTCTTGAATGATCCCATCATTCGTTCTCAGTTGGGGTACAGTGTAGGCCGCCAGGTTGGCTAGGTGGTGCTACTACTCTTTGGTTCCTCCCATTGCTGACTGAGACGGACCTACCGAGTCACGCATTAGGATTGACGACGGAATGAATCAAGCTAATTCTCTCATTATGTGTATTAGATATTGTATATCTAAATTTGGGACATTAGATGTCTAAATCGATTTATTGGATAAATTGATTTACGGCCTAATGAATTAAATATATCACTGGGTGATTAATTTAATTCATGGATATAATTATTTCTTGGAGAAACTAATTATGTCATAATGTATTTGATATGATGAAATTAATTGGATTAATTAAACTCTACAAATACATCGGGACAGAATTGGAATTTATCTGTTTGGACTCTCGGGAGTCCAAAACGAACCGAACTCATCCATTTCTGCATGCCCCCCCCTTTCAAGCCACATTCTTTTTGGACTCTTGTCTCCATTCTTTAATGGATGATAATTGTGGAGGTGGGGTTGATTCTCATTTGATGAGTTGTGACATGTGAAGAAGTATTGAATAAAAGGAATAAAGAGATTATCTCACCTACACTTGATTTCAAACGTGAGAATCATTTGTAAGAGAGAGAGAGAACATTGAATTCATTTTCATATCACTCAAGTCTTCTTCTTCATCTTCTTCATTTTTGTTCTTGAGTTTTTTTTTTCTTGGAGAAAATTCAAGATACATTGAGAGAGAGATATTATACACTTAGAGTGTAATAATAAAAAGCTTCATCACCTAGCTCTAGCCGTGTCCTTGGAGAATAGCAAGGTGTTGTCATTCCATTCGATTTTCCGGCGCGTGGCAAGTAGAGACGCGGTGCTTTCGGCGTTGGATCGTTCAAGGGCTTGAAGCGGAATAGATTCGTAGAGATCAAGCAAAGCTTGGGGAATAGCTCAATAGAAGGTTATCCATCTAATCAACGGACTACAAGGGTGAGTTTCTATATCTCTTGTTATTCTTTTTTGATATTCGTATATACGTAGCTCGACCGATACTCGTAGGGATTCAGATCGAATTAATTTTCGTTTTACCGCTTCCACTGCGCCTTCGTTTTTGGCACCGAATCCCAATAGTGGTATCAGAGCGTAGGTCTTGCAATCGTATATACAATATTAGCATTTGGAATGCTTGATTAGATGGTGTATGATTTGGAATCATAATCGTATTAATCATTGATTTTCTATTGTTCATCTAAAAATTAATTTTTCATGATTTTATGTTACAATATAAATCTATTTTTCTTTTGAAAAACTGATTTAAATGAGTAATATAAAGATTAGAAAAATATTATTTTTGGAATCGGGGCGAAAAAATGAGCCGAAAATATAAACGGACCCGGTAGCTTGGAGCTGCCGAGCCTTTGCCTCATGATGCTGTATGGACATGATGCAACGAGGAGCGAGTCACGATCGGCGGCCTTCGGCCGTGCTCGGCGGCTATGTAGGCCTGCTCGGTAACTTTCTTGGCGATGTCCGAGCTTGGCCCGGCCGTGTTTTACGACTCCATTTTTTTATATTTCGTTCGATAATTAATTTACCACAAATTAAATTGGATTTAATTTGACTAGATTTAATTATGGTAATTTTATTCTTAGGGGAATTAATTTAATGAAATATTTTCTCGTCCGGAACAAGTTAAAATTGACGGTTGTTTGAATTAATTGGATTAATTCGTTTTGGATGGATTGTTTTAGATTGATTGGATCAATATTCAGATTCATTATGAATGCCATTTATTTAATGTGTTGGATGTATTATTTTTTGAATGGTGATGTGGTTCATGGACCTAGTTTGTGAATCGTTCGTTTTATTCGATTAGGTTGTAAAGGCCGTTTTGAGCCTATTTATTTTACTAGAAATATTTGTATCTAGGATGCAATTTTCAATGTAAAATTTATATGTAATGACCGGAGGAAGATCCGTTTCGAGAAGACGAAGATTCAAGACAAAGACTTGTAATTAGATTACGGAGTTTTTGTTTTCTAGGAACGGTCCACGAACCACATGTTGGTAGCAACTAGGTTGTGAATGGTTTTTTCATATTGTATGAATGCCACAAACGCGCTAAAATGATTAATGTGCAAAGTGTAACCTTAATCGCGAAAATTCTCCCACAACAAATTATTAAGTTTATAAGGTTTCAAGGTTTTCCTTCCCTCCATCGAGTTTTCAGGAAATTGAAATCCAAACCGGATGTGCTATGCTTCCGAGTTATCGGGGTAGTCGTTCGAGGAGGGCGGATAAAATACCGGGAGCGCATTGGATGCATTCGGTTGGAGCAAATTTTATCCCCAGAAACCTGATAGGTTGCCGGATAAGATTCAATTGTGAAACTGGTTTGCGTCGATGGTATAAACTTAACTTGTTCATGAACCATAGAAACCGTATAGGTTGAGGGGAGTGAACAAGGGGAAAAAGAAGATCGAATCATCCATTAGATGGGTTGGTGTTGGACACCACTTTATGAAAATTAACAGACTAGAAACCTGTTCGGTTGCCCTCTATTAAGATTTATAAAGAACTCGATCACCACTATGAAGTAGGGCGACGATACTTCTGGATTTCACATGGGAGTGTGTTATTCTGATAAAAAATAGTGGGAGCTGGGTAACAAGAATAGAAAAGACCTTAATTCTATACTCGGATCATAATATAACAAGTCACTAATTAATCTGTTATACTTAATGCAGACATAACTCTCAATATGACAATGAATCCACTCGCAATTCTACTTGAGAAGAACACCCTGACTGGACCTAACTTTGTGGACTGGCTCCGCAATCTGATGATTGTCCTCAGTATAGAGGCATTGGGATACGTCTTGGAGACAGACATTCTGGCACCTCCTGTGCGGACCAGAGCCAATCAGGAAGAGATCGAAAACCACGAAAAGTGGGTTAAGAATGACGTAAAAGACCGTGCATACATGATGGCTTCTATGTCTAATGAGCTTCAGAGAGCTCATAAGAAAATGACTTCTGCTAGGCAGATTCTATCTCACTTAACCGAACTTTATGGTGAGCACAGCAGAACTGCTAGATATGAGATATCCAAGCAACTGTTCGGTACAAGGATGAAGGAAGGTGAGAAGGTTGGGGAACATGTCCTCATAATGATATCCATGATCGAGAGATTGGAGGCTCTTGAATTTAAAATGGATACTTCACTCCAAACCGACCTTATCCTACAGTCTCTTCCTGATTCCTTCTCACAGTTTGTTATGAACTTTAACTGCAATGAGATTGCATGTAACTTAGCTGGGCCAATGAACAAACTGGTGACCGCTCAGTCTCAGATGAACACTCCGTGAATGAAGGAGTCTGCCCTTGTGATTTCTTCTGGACTTCGGAAGTCTAAGAATAAGAAGAAAAAGACCAAGAAGCGGACTGGACCACAAGCTTAGGACCTTAAGGGAAAGGGCAAGGCCCCGATGATTCCAAAGAACAAGAAGAAGAAGGATGCTTGTCTCAATTGTGGTGAGCTGGGCCACTGGGCTAGAGATTGTCCGCTTCTTCATGGCACTTCAGGTACAGAACTTCTAGTTTTGGAAACAAATTGTTCTGCTACTATATTTTCTACTTCCTGGATACTGGATTCTGGTGCTAGTTCTCATATTTGTACCGTGAATCAGGATCTGGAACAAAGTAGGAATCTTGGAGCTAGAGAAGTTATGATCACAGTCGGAAGCGGGCATAGTGTCGAGGCGACCGACATAGGATCACTTCTTTTGGGTTTAGAATCCGGCTTTGTTTTGACTTTACAAGATGTACTTGTTTTGCCCAAGGGGCACAAAAACATTATATCCATTCCGGTCATAGACCGAAAAGGCTTTTCATTTTTCATTGGTGATGGTTCCTGCAAAATTTATTTCAGAAATAAACTAGTGGGTACTGCTACATTGTTAAATGGATTGTATCATCTAAATCTCAGCAACAAAGTAGTTGTGAATACTATGACTAAAAAACGTGGTAGGGATGAAACCAATCAAGTTTTGAAATAGCATCTTAGACTTGGTCATGTTGGTCAGACCAAGGTTTACAAGATGGAAAAGGATGGACTTATGGGTCCATTGGGATCGGATCCCTTTCCTACTTGTGAATCTTGCCTTAAAGGCAAAATGACTAAGTCCCCCTTCACAGGGACTTTTGAAAGAGCCGCTGATAAACTGCGATTAATCCATACCGACATATCTGGTGCTTTGGAAGCAGCACGTGACGGATATCAATATTTCATTACGTTTACGGATGATCATACTAGGTATGGTTATGTATACTTAATGAAACATAAATCCGAGGCCTTTTAGAAATTCCAGAAATTCAAGGCCCTAGTCGAGAAAGAAACTGGTAATTATATCAAAGCACTTCGGTCGGACCGAGGTGGCGAGTATATAAGTACGGAGTTTGATGAGTTCCTTAAGGAACATGGAATAGTTTCACAACTAACACCTCCAGGTATTCCTCAGTTAAATGGTGTGTCAGAAAAAAGGAATCGGACCTTGTTGAACATGGTCCATTCCATGCTGGGCTATACTGACTTACCAATTTACTTGTGGGGGTATACACTCCTGACTGCCGCTTACATCTTGAATAGATGTCCTTCCAAATCCGTTCCTAAAACTCCACATGAGATGTGGGAGGGAAGGAAACCAACTCTTAATCATATTAAGATTTGGGGATGTCCTGCCTATGTCAAGAAGACTAAGGTGGAGAAATTGGAAGCTAGGTCCGCGAAAGGACGTTTCATTGGATTCCCGTCTAAGACGATGGGTTATCTATTCTGTTGCTACCCAAAATATTATCCGGAGATAGATATTGCTGGAATGGAAGGGATAGCAAACAAATGCGAGAGCACTTCCGTGAGAAAGATAAATAACACAAGATTTGTCGGGGTTGTTATTCCCGGGCTTGAATGCTCTCGCGAGATATTATTAATACTAATATTCGGGGATACAAGTACTAATGTAAGAATACAATTACAATGAGTGTAAAGATTCTTGTTATCTTAGCTAGTGAGCGTGTAGATTGCCGGAAGAACCAGATTTGATGCTCTGTGAGTTCTTGTAACAAAAGAGATGAACAGTCGCGGCGGTGAGAGATCGACAGTCTCTCACGGCGAGTATTAGATGGATGCTTGAGCTCTTGGGCTTATGGATCTCTTGGAATCTGTCTTGTGGAGACTTCCTGCCTCTGCCGATCGTCTTCTGGGTGAGAGATTCGAAGAGAGAAATTTTGAGAAGGATTCCAGCGAGAAAGCCTGGAGCTTGATGATATGTTTGTTCTTCTGTATTTCCGTGAATGAATTCGGAATGTAAGTGAATGAGTTGGGCACTAATTCGGAACCTTTATGAATGAGTTCTGAACCTCTTTCCAGTAGGAGGAGGTTCTCTATTTATAGGAATTGGATCTGCCGGGCGATCGCCTTTTCTGTATTATAATAATCGGGCGATCGTCTTTTAGCACATGGGCTTGTTCCCTTAAAGTCGCTGCCACTTTGGCGGCCAGTGCGGTCTAATGAGGAGCCTGCACGCGTCCTGAGTTGCTGTCACGGGTGGTCCCACTGACAACTTTCAGCGCGCCTGTTGGTAGGTGAGGTAGGTGACAGGCTGTGGTCAAAGGTCTTGTCTGTCAGCAAAGATCTTGTCTGTCAGCGCCTTTTGTGGATCTGCACGTGGGTGCTGTTCTGAGATCCAGTCTTCGATGACTTTGACGGGCGATCATCTCTGCTCGGGGCATAGGTCGACCGTCCTTAGCCGGACACTAGAGTCGATCGCCAGATGCCAAAGGGCAATCGCCTTGGGAGTCGATCGCTAGGTACCTGGTGGTGGTCTGATATCTTCGATTAGGCGAGCTGCCCATAGTTTGACTGGTGTTGACTTGGTCGCTCGGCCTTATAGTCGATCGCCTGTCGGGATGAATAAATCTTGACATAACAATTGCCCCCCAGCTCGCTCCTACGTTTGAAACATGGGGTGAGGTGGTTCTCTTGGCGATCGCTGAACTTCTGACGAGCGACTCTGTGTTTAACTGAACTGGCGATCGTCTTTGAGCTGATATATTCTGAGTTTGGACGACCTGGTCGATCGCTAAACTGCGCGGGAAAAGGCAATGGGCGTGGAAAAGTCTCCGCGCACATGTCGGGCTTCTGTTGGAGGATACCAACGGTCATTAATGACTCCTCGGCTGACGCGTCCTTGAAAAGACGCGTATGCGGGTCTCGAGGGAGTCAATAAATGCGACGTTTGGGATCCGAGCCCTGAGATTTTCCGTTATTGCAAACGAGTCCCTGCCATCTCCTATAAAAAGGGGGCAGTGTTGCAATCTTCATTCTCACGCACACTAACTGGAGAAAGAAGGACTTGCTGAAGATTTTTCTGAAGATCTTAGTGCCGATCGTCGATCAATTTCATCTTTGGGTAAGAAAAAATCCTTTTCTCCTTTCTTTCTTTGAGAATGGCTGGAACGTCATCATCGCATGGAGTGGGTACCAGTTCCGCCGCCGGGACATCGACTGTCCGGGGAGGACCTTCTTCCGACTTCCACCTGGAGACGGCCGCTGAGGCTATTCGGGCCGGAATCGACCCTGCTGAAATCGAGGCTTTATTTAATGAAGCCGACGTCGCTAAGGAGGCGGCTGCTGAAGATAGACGGTCGCAGATAGAGAGAGATCTGGCGATTAGGGCTTACTGGGAGCAGCATAGCGCTTTCGGCCGGGCCTATAAGGCCTTCGCTGAGATTATGGAGAAGTTGGCCGGTCCGTCTCCGAGATTCGATTTCCGGGGTTACTCAGTCGCCTATCCTTATCAGCTTCCCAAACGGTCGCAGTACCGGGCTGCGCAGCGATCTTTGTGGTCGCTTGGCCAAATCCGGAGTTCGGAGACCAGGAAAGATCTGGCCGTCTGGAGGATGAGGTTCCATGTTCCTTCAGATGTGGACATGTTTGCGCCGGCGGAGAATGAGCGAGCCGATCAGCCTCCGATGGGTATGGTCGCCATGAATGAGGCGATTATGGAGGTCGGGCTGCGCTTCCCTCTATCTTTTGCTGTCTCCCACCTGCTGGCCGCTTGGAACGTGGCGCCACTTCAGCTGACGCCGAACGCCTGGCTCCAAATTATCTGCACTCTCACTCTTTTCGGCGGTCACCGCCTGTACCGCCTCCCATCGCCGTTGGAGATGAACCATTTGTTCAAGCTGACGGCTCAGAAAGGGTTGTTCGGCGGTTACCATATTCAGGGATAATCTGGTCGGGTAATCCATGGAGTCCCGAATAAGGCGCGGGGGGATCCGACGAAGTGGTTCTGGTTCGCCGGCAAGTGGAGGGCTTCTGCGAGCGACAATCCTTCGGGCGAGCTGGAGATCCCTACTGAGTTTCGGGAGAGGAATCCCTGTAAGGGTTTAGACTCTCCCTTCGTTCGGATGCGTTTTGGACTGATCTAATTTGATTTCGGTTTTGCAGGTTTTTACATTCCGGCGGTCGAGGAGCTGCCCTTTGATTTCCTGGTTGTCTGGGAGCGGATACGGAGCTTGTCGGACGACGACCTTGACGCTAACCGGATCAATAAGGAGAGTCATTGGTTTTCGGCTCGGCTATTCCGTTTCCCGAGACATCTCTCGGTACCAGGTATGAGTTTCTGCGACCTTCACTTCCTAGGCGATCGCCTTATTTGAGGAAAGTATCTGACTGTTGATCGATCGTCTTAACTGTAGAGGTTCGCTTTCCTCACTTTTTGGAGCCCCCACCGGAGATCGCCATGTCGAATCCTGGAGTTCTAGGCCGTCTCCACCACAAGAAGTCATCTCGGGCCCCACCTGTTGCGTTGCCAATCGTTCCGGAGGCGGAACCTCGCGTGGAGCCGATCGTGGCTGAGGAAGGAGAGGGGCTTCAAACGAATCGCAAGAGGCCGAGGCCAGAAGAAACTCCGGTTCCTGCCCCCACCAATGAGGTGCCGATCGCCGCGCCTCCGATCACCGTTCTCGCTCCGGAGAATGAGCAGCCCTCTGCGGCTTTTATGCGGTAGATGGTGATCGCTGACGCTGAGACTCCTCGAGGGAAGCCGTATTTCGGTCGCGACCCCGAGAGGGCTGAGAGGTAGATTGCATTTTTGTGTTGAAACTTGCAATTGCGTAGGAGTTGTGTTAACTTTGTTGTATTGATGTAGGATCCGTCGCACAGATCCGTCTTGCCCGCCGATGGTGTTGGATTTCTTAGCCAGCCGATCTCCTCGCCAGTCCTGTGACATTCCGCAATACGTCAGCAAGGCCGCTGCTGCTCTGCCGAAGGCCTGGACGACCAATCTGGATGCGATCGCTCGTCAGCGATCGGGGAGTACGATGCAGGCTGTTCTCGCCCTTTTTCTCCAAACGGCGACCATGGCTGTCCAGGCTGCGCAGGAGTTTGAGGGGCGACCTTCCACTATTCGCCTGCAGGCGGATCTCGAGGCGGCTCGGAAAGAGAACGCCGAGTTTGCCGATAAGATTGTGGCGATGGAGAAGGACTCTTTGGAGGCAGCCAAGCGGGCGAGCCACGAGCTTGAGCTGGCGAAGAAGGAAACCGAGTTGTCTCGTTTGGCGGTTGACCGATTCCGGGACAGGATGATGAATGTCGTCTGGGCAGAGAAGGTTGTTGAGGAGGAGGTCGATCGTCAGAAGGCGACGATCGCTCGGTTGACTAACGAGCTGGCGGAGTCGAGGGAGAAGATAGCTCCGAGGGAGGTCGAGCTCCAAGGGTCGCAACAGGCGATGGCGGAGCTGAAAGGAGAGGTAGAGGCGACCAAGGCTGATCCCTTTCAAAACTTGGAGTTTGTGAGCGAGTTCGCCTATTATATGGCGTTTGCCGACTCGATCCGAGCAGCTAAGAAGGGAGGTTTGGAGGTCGGGCCTCTTGCTGAGAACTTCAAGGCATATGCGTTGGAGCATCCTCTCCATCCTGCTTTCTCCTTGCCGATTTTGGACCTCTCGGAGCTTGGCGTGGATCTGAGCTGGTATCCGACTCCGGCCAATCTTGCTCATCCCAACGCTCCGGAAGATGGGGGGACCGCACCGGATGCTGATGGCGAAGGCCAGGCAGGGGCCTGAGGCACTTCATTTTTGATTATTTAGCTTATTTCCTTGTAATTCGTAGCTTTCTTTTGTAGCATTTAGGCCTTCGGGCGACCATATACTCTGATCTTTTCAAGTAATGAAATGAATGTTTGAATTTCTGACTTATCACTTGAATGATTGTTATTTTTGAGTCTTTGTTTGACTTTGTACAAATGTGTGAGGAGAGATCGTTGCGAGGGTAGTTCCAAATGAATTGATAAACTCATAAAGATAACTTTTACAACAAATTCGATCGCTGCACAACATCTGAAAAAATGACGATCTCCGTATGTGGTTGAATATCGACGATCGTCGTATAGGTAGTCCGCACTCTTCCCCCTTGTTTTTATTCACTTAGTGGAAGTAAGGGGATGAAAATAATTCGTTGAGTGAGCGGTCTTCAACTTTGTCGAATCCTCGAGGACGGTCGTCCGTCTTGAGGAACCGTGCACGATCGCGGAGTTAGATGGACCGACTCCCTGATCATGTCTTCATGCGCGAAGACATTGAGTGTCTCGTGACTCATTTTATTATGAGGGTCCTCTGTTAGGCTACGCCTCGCCTCGTATTTAAACGAAGGGTGTGCGGTCTCGGTCTAGAGGAGTCCTTGCACGGGGCAGCGTCGGATGATTCAACTCCACGCCCGCGGCTTGTTTAGCTCTGCTTCCACCTCGGCCCACCATGAAGATGGCGAACCTCGACGGTGTACGTTGAGATAGGGGTTGTGGCACGTCGCATTGTCCGGGTTCACCATGTTAGATGATGAACCTTTGAGGGCGATCGATCGTGTCTACTGATTAATTTTGGAGGGCCCTCCGACTACGCCGGCCTCGTATTTAAACGAAGGGTGGGCGATCTTGGCCCAAAGGGACCTTGCATGGCCTAAGCAGCCAGCACTCTTCCACCTTGGATCGTCATGTAGATGCCGACCTTCGACGGTGTACGTTGTGCGGGGGAGGCGATCTCGTGCCTTAGTCCATCATGTTAGATGGTGAAATGTGGATGGCGAGCGAGTCCTCCAGTTTCTTAAATAAGGAGGGAGATCGGGGAGACTTCCGAGGTCCCCTTCTCTTGATTGAAGCATGTAGAGACGGTCGCCGAGGTTGGTCCAGGGGTCGGCTCGTATGAGCTTCCCAACCTGTTTTGTGTTCGACTCGGACGATCGTGTATAGAGATTGGTAGGGGCTTCGGCTAAGCCAATAAGCTGTCCAACTTTCCCTCCTCGAATAATCTCCAGAGCTGTTTGAGGAGGTCGCGGCATTGGTTGGTGCTATGGCCGGGACTCTTATGGTAGGCACAATATTGATTGTTGTCCAGGTGACCGTGGTCCCTTATCGCCTTTGGCTTTTTGAGCTTTTCGTGCCCCTTGATGGTATAGAAAATATGTGCCGGAGTTCGGTTGAACGTATGGAGGAGATGGGCTTCCATGTCCTCGTAGGCCTTGAGATCTCCTGATGGCTTGGCGATCGCCTTTTTTACTTTGGCGATCGCTATCTTCTGGACAGGAGGTGGCGTTTCCTCGCCTAGGCGGAGGGTGAGTAGCCTTTGCCTGGCCAGAAAGTTGGCAGCCTTAGCGCGGAAGATCGCGTAGGTTGGGGGAATATCCTTGGTGAGATGTCTAAACATGGTAGAATGACCGTAGAATCCCCCCATGACCGAAAAGAGAGCGAGCTCGTCATTGACGGGTTCGCCGGTGAGGATGATTTCGTCTACTCGGTCAATGTAATCTGCATCGGTTTCGTCTTTCCCCTGCCTGATTTTCATCACGCAGTGGGGGCCTTCTGGTCTGGCGACCTTATTGGCGAAGTATGACGTGAAGTCATTCGCCAGTTTCTTAAAGGAGGTGATTGATCGTGGTGGTAGTGAGGCGTACCACCTATGGGCCAGCTCGCCCAATGTTAACGGGAAGATCCGGCACTTGGTTGCATCAGATGCCCCACACCCAGTCATGTAGATTCGGAATTTACTCAGGTGGGTTTCGGGGTCCGATCTCCCCTCATACAGAGGTGTTTAGGGAGGAGCGATCGTTGGTTGTATGGGGGCAAGCTCGATGTGGACCGCGAGTGGCTCGGTCGGCCCGGTGATCTTTTTGCTGGCGTTTGCCCCTTGCGGATCGGCGCTCGGAGCGGGTGCTGAGGCGATTGAGTACTGATCCCCTGGCGATCGGGACGGGAGTCAGATGGCTCACCTGCGTTCGGCTGTGAGGTGAGTAGGCCGAACTCCTGCTGACGGATTCGGATTCCGTCTTTTCGTGGTTGGAAACAGAATGCCCGGCCGCGTGATGGGTCGCGCCCAAACGATTGAATATGGATCCGTCCGGTCGTGCGAGAGCCTTTTCTCGCGAATTGAGGCTTTCTGACGATCGCTCGCTCAGTAGCCCGTTGAATTTCCGTTTTCCCATGCGGCGGACGATCGAGGGAGTTATTGCAGGCGACGCGCATGCTCTCCGTCGCTCCTCTAGGATGGCCATGGCCTCCTCGATCTGTTCCTCAGTTTGGAACTGGTCGAGTGAGAGGTTGGGGCCATCCCTCAGGTGCGGGATCGAGAGTCTCGCGTTGCCGCGGCTTCCCCCGGTCGTCAGCTGGGGTTCGGATTGAGCCGGGATATGGTGTCCGGCGGTTCGGAGAATGGCTTTCTTTGATGTACCGGCGGATGTCATGATTCTGAAAGTTTTCTTTGAAGCGCAGTGAGTGTCACTCCAAGTATATGCCCCGAGAACAGTGAGTGTTCTTCGGGACAGTGGGAATAAAAGTTTGAGGGTTAGATGCCCTCCTTCTAGCACCAATTGTTGCTACCCAAAATATTATCCGGAGATAGATATTGCTGGAATGGAAGGGATAGCAAACAAATGCGAGAGCACTTCCGTGAGAAAGATAAATAACACAAGATTTGTCGGGGTTGTTAGTCCCGGGCTTGAATGCTCTCGCGAGATATTATTAATACTAATATTCGGGGATACAAGTACTAATGTAAGAATACAATTACAATGAGTGTAAAGATTCTTGTTATCTTAGCTAGTGAGCGTGTAGATTGCCGGAAGAACCAGATTTGATGCTCTGTGAGTTCTTGTAACAAAAGAGATGAACAGTCGCGGCGGTGAGAGATCGACAGTCTCTCACGGCGAGTATTAGCTGGATGCTTGAGCTCTTGGGCTTATGGATCTCTTGGAATCTGTCTTGTGGAGACTTCCTGCCTCTGCCGATCGTCTTCTGGGTGAGAGATTCGGAGAGAGAAATCCTGAGAAGGATTCCGGCGAGAAAGCCTGGAGCTTGATGATATGTTTGTTCTTCTGTATTTCCGTGAATGAATTCGGAATGTAAATGAATGAGTTGGGCACTAATTCGGAACCTTTATGAATGAGTTCTGAACCTGTTTCCAGTAGGAGGAGGTTCTCTATTTATAGGACTTGGATCTACCGGGCGATCGCCTTTTCTGTATTATAATAATCGGGCGATCGTCTTTTAGCACATGGGCTTGTTCCCTTAAAGTCCGCGGCTGCTGCTGGAAGCCAGCTGTGCGGTCCAATGAGGAGCCTGCACGCGTCCTGAGTTGCTGTCACGGGTGGTCCCACTGACAACTTTCAGCGCGCCTGTTGGTAGGTGAGGTAGGTGACAGGCTGTGGTCAAAGGTCTTGTCTGTCAGCAAAGATCTTGTCTGTCAGCGCCTTTTGTGGATCTGCACGTGGGTGCTGTTCTGAGATCCAGTCTTCGATGACTTTGACGGGCGATCATCTCTGCTCGGGGCATAGGTCGACCGTCCTTAGCCGGACACTAGAGTCGATCGCCAGATGCCAAAGGGCAATCGCCTTGGGAGTCGATCGCTAGGTACCTGATGGTGCTCTGATATCTTCGATTAGGCGAGCTTCCCATAGTTTGACTGGTGTTGACTTGGTCGCTCGGCCTTATAGTCGATCGCTTGTCGGGATGAATAAATCTTGACACAACATATTCTACATGCCCGAAGATCGAAAGATCGTTGTTGCTTTACAAGCACACTTCCTGGAAGATGAGTTCATCCAGGAAGGCGGAGCAGGTAGAAGTATTTCTTTGGAAGAATACAATGAAACTCCTAAGGAGACACCTGTGCAAGAAATTGGAACCGAACCTTCTGAAACACAAGTACAACCACCTCGTAGGTCTAGTAGGGTGTCTTATTTACCTGAGAGGTATGGGCTTGTGCACTTGGAGGAACTAGGTCTCCATGAGGTTCCAAGTGATAGCCAAGAGACCGACCCAACGACCTATGACCAGGCGATGGTGGATGTAGACTCCGCGAAATGGCGCAAAGATATGGAAGCTGAGATAGACTCGATGCATGTTAATCAGGTCTGGACTCTAGTAGACCGCCCCAAGGGCATAGTGCCTATTGGGAACAAGTGGATCTACAAGAGAAAGACTGATGGTGATGGCAAGGTTGATGCCTATAGGGCCAGGCTTGTGGCAAATGGTTATACCCAAAAGGAAGGGATCGATTACCACGATACCTTCTCGCCCATAGCCATGATCAAGTCTATTCGCATGATGCTTGATATAGCTTCCTACCACGATTATGAGATATGGCAAATGGACGTAAAGACGGCTTTCCTTAATGGATTCCTCGAGGAGGAAATCTATATGGAGCAGCCTAAAGGCTTTGTGTCCGAAGTTGATATTCAGAAAATGTGCAAGCTTTAGCGTTCCATTTATGGACTGAAGCAAGCTTCGCGTAGTTGGAACCTTCGTTTTGACGAGGCAATCAAAGAGTTTGACTTCGTGCAAAATGAAGAGGAACCTTGTGTATACAAGAGGGTTAGTGGGAGCAAGATTGCATTCTTAGTACTATATGTAGATGACATTCTACTAATAGGAAATGATGTGGGAATGCTCAGTTCTGTGAAAGCTTGGCTTTCGAGTAATTTCTCTATGAAAGACTTGGGAGAAGCTACCTATATTCTTGGTATTCGACTCTACCGGGATAGAGCAAAGAGAACAATAGGTCTTTCCCAAGCCCTCTATATATATAAAATCTTAAAGCGATTTAAGATGGATGATTCTAAAAGAGGGTTCCTACCGATGCGACATGGAATAAAACTCTCCTTGAAGATGTGTCCTCAAAGTGAGGACCAACGAAAGGAAATGAGTAATATACCATATGCTTCGGCCATCGGTAGCCTTATGTATGCTATGTTGTGTACGAGACCTGACATTGCGCATGCTGTTAGCGTGGTGAGTAGGTTTCAGGAAAACCCAGGTAGGGAACATTGGACTGCCGTAAAGAACGTTCTCAAGTACTTAAGAAGGAAATACTGGAGATATGGTTCTCATGTATGGCGGTGGAGAATTAAATGTGGTGGGATTCACTGATTCGGACTTCCAAGGACTGAAGGACGACTCGATGTCTACTTCTGGCTACATATTTACTCTTAATGGAGGAGCAGTATTTTGGCGTAGCACCAAGCAAAGCGCGACTGCTGATTCCACCTGTCAGGCTGAGTATCAAGCAGCCTCGGAGGCTTCCAAGGAAGGGTTCTGGATTAAGAAGTTTCTGGGAGAACTTCAAGTGATACCATGTGCTGAGCTGCCTATTCCGCTGTACTGTGACAACGACGGAGCTGTAGCACAGGCCAAGGAGCCGAGGTTTCACAACAGCACCAAGCATATTGAGAGGAAGTATCATCTCGTAAGAAAATTGGTTCGCAAGGGATACATTGTGCTGCACAGAGTAGACTCGGACGACAACGTCGCCGATCCACTGACCAAGCCACTTTCCCAAACTAGCTTGGAGCGTCATCTGGAGAACATGGGTATTAGATACCATTGTGTGTGGTATTGAGTGCAAGTGGGAGATTGTTAGGAGTATGCCCTCGAATGCCACTCAGAGGATATTGAGTGAGGGCATTGTACTTGTAATTATGTAAATCATTAATATAAGGCAATAGATGTTTCTTTATTTACTCGCAGTTACTGGTATTCCTAACACATAGATATATATATATATATAGAAACTAGTCCATGTATTTGAGAGCAAAACGTTCCACTCCTTATTTGATAAGGGGTCGGAACTGGAAAGGTTATAGCTCAAATACTTAATCGTTCGCAAGTCGATGAAACTTGACTGGGCGTTAAGTTTATGTGAAGACTTGTATGACGTGTTCTTTGACATGGAGAGTGCCTGTCGAACACTAATGGTTAGTGGGAGCACATTTTATAGGTATGCTAATTGGATTAGTATACTCAAACTGACTCACCCTCGATTCGTCACACGGATTTCACTCCGGGACAGTCAATGACGGAATCAAAAGGTTGTGATAGGTATTCGTGAACCTTCGACTCGAGGATTTAGTAGGGATGTGCTTGTGACGTTCAGATTTTCATTAGAGTAGTTCGACCCTATAAACCGGGAGGTGGGGGTCAACCTCGACGTGCATCTTAACGGGCAAGTAGCAGGTCCTACTGAATACCAAGATATAATTATTTCTCCAGTTAGTGAACGGGTTATATGTCTTATGCGGTTATTGGCAGATGAGATCATAAGTCTTTGGCCAAAGCATTGGAGCTAGTTGTATTGGATACACGAGAGCTCAATGATCTCGATTTGTATTAACGCATGGATAGCATCAAGTACAGATAGGGTTTGACTGACCGTGACCCTATACCTTGATCGTGAAATTTAAAAGAAGGGTTTATACGTATATTGGAAATCACGACAGAATGGTTCTTAAATGATCCCATCATTCATTCTCAGTTGGGGTACAGTGTAGGCCGCCAGGCTGGCTAGGTGGTGCTACTACTCTTTGGTTCCTCCCATTGCTGACTGAGACGGACCTACCGAGTCGCGCATTAGGATTGACGACGGAATGAATCAAGCTAATTCTCTCATTATGTGTATTAGATATTGTATATCTAAATTTGGGACATTAGATGTCTAAATCGATTTATTGGATAAATTGATTTACGGCCTAATGAATTAAATATATCACTGGGTGATTAATTTAATTCATGGATATAATTATTTCTTGGAGAAACTAATTATGTCATAATGTATTTGATATGATGAAATTAATTGGATTAATTAAACTCTACAAATACATCGGGACGGAATTGGAATTTATCTGTTTGGACTCTCGGGAGTCCGAAACGAACCGAACTCATCCATTTCTGCATGCCCCCCCCCCCTCCCTTCAAGCCACATTCTTTTTGGACTCTTGTCTCCATTCTTTAATGGATGATAATTGTGGAGGTGGGGTTGATTCTCATTTGATGAGTTGTGACATGTGAAGAAGTACTAAATAAAAGGAAGAAAGAGATTATCTCACCTACACTTGATTTCAAACGTGAGAATCATTTGTAAGAGAGAGAGAACATTGAATTCATTTTCATATTACTCAAGTCTTCTTATTCATCTTCTTCATTTTTGTTCTTGAGTTTTTTTTTTCTTGGAGAAAATTCAAGATACATTGAGAGAGAGATATTATACACTTAGAGTGTAATAATAAAAAGCTTCATCGCTCTAGCCGTGTCCTTGGAGAATATCAAGGTGTTCATTCCGTTCGATTTTTCGGCGCGTGGCAAGTAGAGACGCTGTGCTTTCGGCGTTGGATCGTTCAAGGGCTTGAAGCAGAATAGATTCGTAGAGATCAAGCAAAGCTTGGGGAATATCTCAAGAGTAGGTTATCCAGCTAATCAACGGACTACAAGGGTGAGTTTCTATATCTCTTGTTATTCGTTTTTGATAATCGTATATACGTAGCTCGACTGATACTCGTAGGGATTCGAATCGAATTAATTTTCGTTTTATCGCTTCCGCTGGGCCTTCGTTTTTGGCACCGAATCCCAACATTGACGTGTAACTAAGTAAATACTAGAGTCTTGACTCTAGGAATTACTAGTATAAATAGGGAACCTATGACATGGAGTTGTTATCGAAGAGACATAAAATAGTCGCACATTTTTATCCTTTGATCCCTCTCCTCTCTTCTTCCATTAGTTGATCTTGATCAACAGTGTAAGCCTTGTTACGAGAAATTATTCGTTGCATTATTTATATTATTCTTAAGGATCTAGAAGTCCGACTTTTGAAAATTTTTCGCGCATGGATCACCAAAAGCGGAAGGTAATATTCATCAGCTTTTGGACCGGATCTTGATTTGTTCTTTGAATTAAGGTAATTCGATGAACCATAATTATTTAAACAACTAATCTACTGCATGAGATCCTCGATTGACCTTTTTATTTTATTATTTTGCTATATTTTATCTTATTTGATGTATTCGATATATGAAAAATCTAACAACTTGGTCACAACTTGGTGGAGCACAGTAGGAACCTCGTCATTATCATTATTTTCAAGTAGGCTCGTGCTCAGCATTATTCCCTTACTGACTATTCGTGCTCGAGTATACTAGATGAGATAGTGAATAAACAATTGAGTTTGATTCTGAAACATCCGAGATAGCATCATCACTATTCAATTACGACCGCGTCCACATCCACGTCCACATCTTCTCAGTATTCTGTAGCATATCATACTTAGATAATTTCATAAAAATACACTTACCTCATATTCCTAAATTCTTGATATGTACAATACAAGGACGATTCTACTCCAATTATAAATGTCAGTCATTTCATTATTTTGTAATCATAAGAATAAGGATACTTGCATCCAAAGATCGTACACAAGCTTCAATAGTCGCAGAGATACTAGTCTTCGAACGACTCGCAAGACCCAATATAATCCCATAGGCTAGGTTGTTATAACTTAATATTTGATATCATATTCTATAAAACCCCAAAATAAAAGGGATAATTACAACGCCATGAACCCCACCTTAGAGTTTACTAGGTTTTAAAGTGAACAAAACAACAACGTGAAGAGGCCAGACCCAATACGTAGATAAGTTACAAAATACATATTTCAAAAGTCAAGTCACTAAGGCTAGTGGGACGTCCTGTCACAACAATTCAAGATAATAAATCCAACTTTCTTTATTACATACCAATAAATCAAAATACAGTAACGCAAGAGATGACACTTGAAGACCTTGAATACTAGTATTGGCGCTGATTACCCCCACTGCTATACTGAGCTGTGAAGGCTCTTCCCCATCCCTTATATCATAAGTACATAAAAAATGTTTGCCCCGGAAAAGGGTTAGCCTGGAGTCACTAATGCAAGTACAATAATTATATGAAACATATTTTAAACAATAATCCCAATATATCACTAAATATAAACCAACAAGAGTCCTCCAACTCTAATCATCTCACTTTGGTGATTTGTCCCATGACGTATCCTCATGTACGCACATCATAAGTCCCTTCGGACAAAGGTTAGATAATCTCGAGCCAGTTCATAAACCGTGACCTCCATCATAAATCTCCAAACACATCTGGATGAACTTTCACATTATCATTTTACAGGACATACAATTAAAGTACTGACTTAAACTGCAAATGTGACTTATCTCAATTAAATTGCCTTCCTTAGTCAACACTTCGAATAACCAAACCTTAATTACCAAACTAATATAATTGTAACTAACGATAATAATGATTCTGATGGAAATAATACGAGTATGATCGTAATCCGATTATCATGATTCGACCACAAAGATAATACATCTCTATCCCGATTATCAATCACTCATTCTCAAAATCACCATCATACATACCATAATCGAATTCTCTACGAGTAAATATAATCTCTAAATCGGCTCAACCTCCTACGATGCTCTTCAAAGCTACAAGACTACCATTAATATCTCGAATTTAATTCAGAACAGTACTACTATAGGTAATCATCAAACTCCTTCACTTCTAAGGTATACAACAACATAACTTGATTCTTTCAAGATTTAGACATTTGTATAACATGCATAATCATCATCACAAGATTATCCTCATCAATAATATGATCAATTTGGTATGTTGATCGTAACCTTCATCAACATATACTCTTATATCAAGGGTTAATCACTAGTCTTCATAATACCATCAAGGACCTCAAGAACTATATCAAGAATATGAACTCAACCATAAGTTCATCCAAGAATCCTCACCACGTTCATAATTATCATCAGTAAATATCAATCAACAAGAAAGAGCAGGGAGTTAGCCATTGTTACCTTTGAAGAACAATAATCACAACCTTTGGTAAGAACAACCATTTCAACCATTCTTCAATCCATAATATGATGATCCAAGCTGATAATATCAAGTTCTAAGAGCTCCCAAGTTACTGAAAATAGGATTTTAGGCTAAAAAATTGATGATGGGTGTTCAGAAATATAGAGTGGTGAGCTGAATTATGTAACATCTTAGTCCCTTACGTATGTTACCTTCCCAGTGTTTCGTACGTAAGCCCTAATGCATACGTAACATCTTGCTCTTCACGTAAGTAACACTGTCTCCGTACAAAGATGCTGAAGGTTATGTACGTAACAACCTAAATTCATGTATGTAATACCCTCTACATAATGTATGTTTTTGCTCATTGACTACTGTTGGTCACTAAGTATACAATAAACAGCTTCGAAAGAGATAGTACTACAAGCTGTATGTTTTTCTAAAGTGAGTTTGCATAGTGAAAGTTTTGGTGTGAGTTGCTGTAAATACAGCAACTAGGTATTCTCCTGTTTGCTTAATGTGTACCGGGTTTTGCAATGTATACTTGTATAAATCACAGTTATGAAAATAATAAAGATATAAGGTAAATAACACACAATTTAAAGTGGTTCGAGATAAACCCCTCTACGTCCACTGGTCCTCCACACAGGAGTAAATAGTTTATTATAATCACTACGTACACAACTACGTGACTGTAACTAAACCTGTCTCTATATTGTTCACACACATTGATACAGGGACCGAAGCTTTTTGCCGTTCACACAGATTTGCTTCAGCTCTTTCTGAACTCGCTTCTTCACACGCAGTTTGAAGCTTCATCTACAATGCTATTCTTCCCACACAGGTCAGAATACGCAAGGATCTTCAGTCAACACAGTGCTGATGATTATCTCAATGCTAAAGGTAGAATTCTCTGAACAGCAACTTGATCTTTGATATACGTTTGTTGTATGCTGTGCTATTCTTGTTGAGAAATTAGTATATTTCTTCGCTTGAATACTTGTTGTATGCTCATGAAATATACTATGTTGTAATCGCTATAATGTCAGCATGATCTGTCAGAGCTTTTGCGATATGTGTTCTTGGTATTTTCTTTGTGTTTTTAAGTCCTCTGGCTTGGGGGTATTTATAACCTTTGGAAAATGCATCCGTTATAAATGTAGCTGTTGCAGGTAGGTGAGATGTTGACTCTTTTGGTGGCTTGCTGAATATTTAAATTAAAGCATATCACATTTAATGCTTCAGATATTCTTTTTGACTTCGCATTAAATGCTCTTCAGCGTGTTCAGACTTGTCTCACTCCGGTTGCATTAAATGTTGTCCCATCAGCAATAAATGCTGCTTTAACCATGAATACTTTATGAATAAACAATGTTTATCTCAAAATAGTTTAAAGCATTCTTTAATCAGGCCTGTCGGATGTGTTTTACTTTTCCCAAGTATAACATCTTACAGCCTGACTGCTATATCCAACGCATTGTCTTTTGCTGTAGCTGTAAGCTCCGTAGGATAGACTGTATGAGATCTTCAATGGTGTATGGAAGGGTTGTATGGATATTACAGATAGCTTCCATACTTAGCAGCATTTTTTCAACTTCTTTGTTGTATGATGGTAATTATCAAAACAGGAATGTTTATCCCAACAATTTCCTCCTTTTTGATAATGCCAAAACTTCTTCAAGATAAGTTCTTGATTTAGAGAGGCTGACTCTTGGTCTTCTGTCAAATGATCTGATTTTCAGTACTTAGTCTAAAAATGTGAACTGCTCGCAGGCAAGTTCTAAGAAATTGAAAACATGTATTGGGATGTGTATTACAACTTTAAACCTATGATTGGCGCGCAGGCACAATCTTACATTGTATTTCTAGGTTGGATACAACTTAACCTATGAACTGTCCGCAGACAAGTTCTTACAGCTTTAAGACAAGTTCTATACTTATTTGTTTGTAGTAAATAAATTCGTAATCAACCAGTAAAACAGTAAGCGTGGATTACGAGCTGTAATCTTTTAAGATAACAAATTTTATTGATAATCAAGGAAAATTTCAAGTTCCTGAAATAGAAAAGATTGAAAAAGTGCATACTGCCAATAATAAGCCTAAGGAACATATACAGTGAGAAGGGTCAGACAAGCTAATTCCTGTACTGAGAATGCCTCCAAGGTCTCCTGTCAGGATCATTTTTGGTCCGTTTCCACCAATTGACTAGTGAATCCGTGCCTCGATCCCGGTAGATAGCTCTTCCTTCAGCTGATTGGTCGAAAGTAAGTATCCAGTAATCTGGGTGGGTAAGCTGATCGCCTTTTTGGTGCCTTGATTTCATCATTATTTGCATAGGAAGCTTTCCATCTGCTAACATCCTTGTGAATTCATCTCTAGCATCCGCCAGTGTCTTGAACTTGTTGAACATAGAGGACTCCCTAATGATCTTAATTCATCAGTTCGTTTTTCCTCCAGTCCTTTACTTCATCAGTCGTAGGCTGTCGGTTAGTGGGTAGAAGAATCTCGGATGGTTTTTGCACATTGTTCTTCCAAGAAATGTTGGGATCATGGAACTCCAGACGAGAACCAGATATCATGTATCCTCTTGCAGGCGAGTCTAGACAGCCTATTGCAGCAATGACACTTTCTTCAAAGGTTGCTTCCATCACTCTTTCCTTCTCCATCCTCCATCTCCTTCCAGACTCTCTGGCTTCTTCCCCCTTTTTGGCATCATCAATAACTGATACCTTGGTATGAAGCTCCTGTATAAGCTTTATAAAATTGTCTTGTTTGGTAATCAGATTATAGATCTTATCCACCAGAGTACCGAGCACCAGAGACATGTTATCTATCTTTTGATCATGGTCTATCAGTCTGGTTCCGGTCTCCTTAAGGGCAGCAACCGTCTTAGCCTTTGACATTCGGTGCTTTTCTTGTTCTTGCCATAGGACTCTCACCTGATGCTGCTTGAGCTGATTGAGCGCTTGCCACAATGCATTAGGCATTAGGCGAAACGCGGCCTCGACGTTAGTGATTGCAGTCTTCAGATCGGAGAGCTCCTCCTGGGCAGTTCCTCGTATCCAATCAAGTTCCTTACCGACGTTATACGGTGCCTTCACAGCATCCTGTAGGAACACGATCTGTCGGCCGATTGCATGGAGTTTCTCAATGCGGGCTTCGGTTCGCGGGGAGCCAGGACATGCGATTTCGGAATCCTCTGGTTCATTGAGTTGACGGAGAACCACATTGTGAGGAGGGTATCGTGGTCTGTCATCTGGCAGGAAACCGTCATCGGAACCAGATTTAGATCTCACAAATATTGGAGATACAGGGGCATCTTGAGTTGGAACAGTAGAGGGTGTTGTTGGTTCAGTCTTGGGGACAGGTGCTTTGGGAGCGGGAGCTTCAGAAGCAGGTGCTACGGAAGATTGTGTAGCATGATTATCAGTAGTCGGAAGTACAGGAGGAACTGAATCCTCCTGCCAACTCACAGCTTCCGCCTGCTCCGGAAGAGGGACTGATTCCTTTTGGCGGTGGCGCGGGCATCTTCTTCATAATCTGAGATAGGCTGGGTTGCCTCTTCAGGAACTGTTTGCTGTACAAGAGGGAATGAATCCTCTTGTATGTCTTGAGCAGCTTCCTGTTGAGGGGTAGGGTACTGATGTCTTTCGGAGGTCCTCTTACCCTGTTGTTCTTGCATTCGAGCCATTTCTCCTTCCTTCGCCTCTTCGCAGCTGATCTTTGGACCGGCCTATAGAGCATCGTCGTTGGTGTTTGAGTCGGGGTCGGACTTGTGGTTGTCATAAGGAGATTTGTCATTGGACTGAGACTTCCCTTTCAATCGAGCCTTCTCTTTTGCCAGGTAGTAATTCGAAATCAGCTCACGGCAAAATTGATTCTCCCATTGAATCAAGACTTCGATATTCTGGGTGTCTGTGATCTCCAGAAAGAAACGTTCTTCCTCCTTTCACTCTTCCCAGTTGTACAGGTCATCGTACGGGGAGACCCTATATGATTTCCATGTTACAAAGTGATCGTATCTTGTTTAATTTGCACCTGGAGAAGATTTTGATTGATTTGAACTGATGGGGAGGGACTCCTTACAGTATTTGGGTCTAATATATGTATGGGATCCGCAACAGGTATGAGAGCCTGTATTGGAGAGAGATGCCTAATAGGGGATGGTACCCTGATGGGAGAGGGATCCTGTATGGGTGTGGGTTCCCTTACAGGAGAGGTGGCCTTTGGCTCCGTGGGGGCAGCCGACTCGCCAAAACGCTCTAGTTTGGCAAATAGTTGGTCATCCATCATAGCCGCCACTGGCTCGGGATCTACTGTTTGTGCAGCAACTATTTCTTCCGAAGGGGTTGCGCCGTTTGGGATTCGTACAGTGGGTTGAACAGTTGGTACATCTATAGTGACCGTTGTAGCCACTGTAGCCTTAGCCTTAGAAGCTTTCTTTAGCTTCTTCGCCTTCTCTGCAGCATGTGGTGACCTGCTGTCAGAGACACTTCTCTTTCTCTTCTTCTTCTCTTCACGCGTAGCCTTGACAGTAACATCCCTGGGATTATCAGAAATGGGCATAAGCCTTGGATGAGGCCTGCTAGAGATCAGTCTGTCCTTGTTGAAGATACTGGGCTTGCTCCCACTGTGATACTGCGGTACACCACAGTGAGTGAGAATGCAATTGAGGATGAGGCCGAAGGATTTCTTCTGAGTTACCGGCTTGGAGGCCTCTTCTTGTATCCTTTTCAACACAATATGGCACCAGTTCACCCTTTCACCAGACATGATGGCTACCATAATCTTAAAGCAAAGGTTCGTGCACATTTTGAACGCTTCAGTTCAGTTCTCAATAACCCGACAGCAAAAATCATGGAGATAAATGTATGGTAGGCAAAACTTCTTCTTGTGGTATGATGGGTGGACATTCTTACCCGAACAGTCACCTGTGAACAACCCCCAGTAGGCGGTTAAAAATTCTTCCGACCCGAAGGTCTCAAGTTCCTCCATTTTCAGGCCATCAGACGGTAGCTTGAATAAGGTTTCTAGTAGCTCCTGGTTCACAGAAATCTCAATTACTCGAACGGTAGCAGTGATGTCTGAAACATCTCCCCCTCTTTTTAGAGAAAAGAACTTGATAGAGGCATCTAGATAGAACTCTTTAACGATACGCTCATCATAGAGCTCAGGGTGCTGACTTCCAAGGCGGTACAAGCCTTGTTGCTTTATTCTGGATACAATTAGTTCCATATTTCAAGGTTAATTCTCTCCATGACGATAGATCTGGCGAAGATTCACCCATCAATGATTGATTCTTTCTTCTTCAGGGACAGAGAGAATGTATGTGAAGTTTCCATTTGATTTGCAGAAAAAGATTTGAAGAAATGGAGAAAGAATGCAGTAAATTTTGCAAAAAGTTTATAGATTGTTTGCTCTTGACTCGTTTAATATTACAGAAAGCGTAAAGAGTAAAAGGGAGCAAGATATAGTCCTTTTATAGTGTGCAGGGAAGATTAGGGTTATATACAGTGAACGGTCATAATTAAGGGATGGGAACCGTCTTTCAAAAGAACAAACAGGATGAACTTAGAGTAACTTGTACGTCTTATCCATATGTTTTTGAAATGAGAACCGGTCCCACTTCTGACAGTTCGTCTTCCCTCATTACACGAAACAGCAGTTTTGAAATCATGAATATTGTGGTGTTTGAGGTAATAAAGTCCAGATGTCGTTTAAAGCATAAAACGTTTGAATTTTAAAATAGGGCACGTGGACTAAAAATGTTTTCAGTACGAATAGAATAATAATATAATGTTAATTGACGTCCCACAGGATATGTGTTGTATCCACGATTAATACAGCGTTCCCCCTTAAAAGGTACATACAGAATTCAATTCTTACAGCAATGTTTGGATTAACACTGTATTCATGGGTCGTACTATATTCCCCCTTAATTAATGCACATGTCAGCTGTAGGAAGGTTTTATACCTTCATTTTCCTATAGTAAGATTGACTTGCTCTGATTGCACAGTTGATCATAGTGGATACTGTATTCTTGGTTCTTGTAGCATTCCCCCTCAATTGATGAGTAAAAGCGTAAAAACTTACAGGGAGTCAGGCTGTAGCATTCCCAATTCTTGTCGAAGCATATAAAACCTGGTTGTGCTGAGAGGTTTTGTAAATATGTCGGCTAACTGGATGTCTGTATGAACCTTCTCGATCCGAACATCCTTATTCTCAACATGATTCCTGATGAAGTGATGCTTCATATCAATATGTTTAGTTCGCGAGTGCAATACAAGATTGTGCGATATTGAAATTGCACTCGTGCTATCGCACATGATCGGTGTTTCTCTGGCACTGATTCCATACTCTGCTAACTGCTGTTACATCTAGATAATCTGCATATAGCAACTTCTAGCGGCATAGTATTCCGACTCATCTGTAGAAAGCGAGTTGGCCAATTTCTTCTTACTAAACCATGACACAAGTCTAGGTCCAAGAAAGTGACAACTATCACTTGTACTCTTCCTATCCAACTTTCCTCCAAGATCCGAGTCGCTATAGCCAACCAAATCAAATCCTCCTTCCTTAGGATACCACAATCCTACATTAATTGTTCCTTTTATGTACTTAAGGATTCATTTGGCTGTCGTGAAGTGTGACTCTTTAGGTGCTACTTGATACCGAGCACACACTCCTACAGCAAAGTGGATATCGGGCCTGCTAGCCATTAGGTACAAGAGTGAGCCTATAAGCTTCCTGTGGAGTGATTGATCAACCGGCTTTCCAGCTTCGTCAGCACTAATTTTCATGGTAGTGCTCATGGGGATTGACGAGGACTTGGAGTTGTTCATCCCAAATTTGTTGAGTAGATCCTTGCTGCACTTAACCTGGTTGATGAAGATTCCTGTAGGCAACTGGTTTAACTGCCATCCTAGGAAATAACTAAGTTCCCCCATCATACTCATTTCAAATTTGCTTTGCATGAGATGAGAGAACCGTTGACACAAAGCAAGGTTAGTAGAATCGAATATAATATCATCGACATATATTTGTACCATTAAAAGGTCATCACCTTCCTGTATCTTAAATAGGGTCTTGTCCACAGCACCTTTCTCAAATCCGTTATCATTAAGGTACATGGACAAGGTTTCGTACCACGCTCTAGGTGCTTGCTTAAGTCCATACAGAGCTTTTCTGTAGTCTGTATCCTAGGTCTCCGCCTTCAGTGTTGTCAAACCCTGGTAGTTGTTCAACATAGACTTCTTTGGTGAGGTCTCCATTCAGGAATGCGCTCTTAACATCCATTTGATATATTATAAAGCTCTTATGGGCAGCAAAAGCTAGAAATATCCTGGTGGCTTCTAATCTGGCTACAGGGGCAAATGTTTCATCGTAATCTATGCCTTATTCCTATCTATAGCCTTGTGCGACTAGACGGATTTATTTCTAATAACAAGTCCATTCTCATCCTTCTTGTTTCTAAATACCCATTTGGTTCCAATTACAGCTTGATGTTCAGGTCTGGGTACTAGATACCATATATTGTTTCTTTCGAAACCATTAAGTTCTTCTTCCATAGAAGTGATCCAGTGAGAATTATTCAAAGCTTCATTGGTAGAAATAGGTACGAACTGAGCTACGAATATAGCTAGGGTGCACATGGCTAGTCTCCTAAGTTCAGTTTGAGATTTCCATACAGGAAATGGAGATTTATCAAATTTGGATTCTTCTTGTGCACACAATACCGTTACTTGTGTACTTTGTATTCTTCTTCGGGTAGATACACCAACATCAATGTCTCCTATGATTAACTCCTGAGGGTGATCTCTTAGCCATCTCCTATCGGGTTCTAGTTTTGCGTTCCGTACTATTTCTTGTGGTGCTGTAGTTTCGGCTTCAGCTTGTACAGCATCAGATTTAACTACCTCTGTTCTTACAGATGCGGGGTTGATCTCTAAGTCTACGACAGGCTCTGTTGGAGTTTGAGGGTCATTGATGGAGAGTGTTTGGATATTCTGGGTTAAGTCTTCTACTCCTGTAAGATCATGGTGATGTTCATCAAACACTACATGTATAGATTCCTCAATTGTCAGCTTCCTTTTGTTAAAGATTCTGAAAGTCTTGCTGACAGAGGAATATCCAACAAATATCCCTTCATCCGACTTCTTGTCAAAAATCTTGAGTTGATGTTATCCATTATTCAAAACATAACACCGGCATCCAAAGATGTGAAAATATGAAACTAACGGAGTTCTATTATTCCATACCTCATAGGCTATTTTGTTGTGATGCTTGTTGATAATACAACGGTTTTGTGTATACCACGCTGTATTTGTTGCTTCGACCCAGAAACGTTGTGGCAACTTTCTTGCGGCAATCATGGTTCTTGTGGATTTCTTGAGCATCCTATTCTTTCGCTCGGCAACACCATTTTTTAGGACTCCGGGCTGCTGAGTATTTGTGCTGCATTCCATTGTCCGAACAGTATTGCTCTATAAAGCAGTTAGTGAATTCAGTACCCCTGTCGGAACGAATGGACATGATACTCAACCCTTTTCTCATTCGGAAGCTTTCTCAGGTGCTTAGGCAACTTTGTTGTGGTTTCTTTCTTCTTGCTTAGAAAGATTGTCCAAGCATACCTGGAGTAATCATCAACAATAACGAGTAATATTTCTTACCTCCTAAACTTACAGGGTCTACAGGACCATAGAGATCCATATGTAGCATATCCAGAACTCTGTGAGTGGACATATATGATTTGCCTTTCAGGGTGGTTTTGACTTGTTTGCCTTTTTACAGGGTCCGCAGACGTTGTCTTTTTGGAATGACACATCGGGCAAACCTCTAACCATTCCCTGTCTGGCGAGTTTGATGATCGTCTTGAAGTTGATATGAGACATCCTTTTGTTCCATAGCCAGCTTTGATCTGCAGTGCCTTTAACAACAAAACAAGGAATAGTGGAGCTCGTAGGCTTCCAGTCAGCAACATATATATTACCTGCCCTGCTTCTTGTGAGAACAACTTCTTTGGTAAAGATTTTCTTCACTCTACAGTGAGCTATATGGAATTTCACCTAGAACTGTTTGTCAAGAACTGGATAATACTAAGTAGATTGTACTGTAAGCCTTCAACATAAACTACGTCGGTGACTTTGAACTTTCCTACAAGTAGGATTCCCTTCCCTCTTGTTCTTTCTTTAGACTTGTCACCGAAGCGCACTTTTGGACCGTGACCTTGTACATAGTCTGACAGCTTCCTGATATCTCCTGTCATGTGCCGAGAACATCCGCTGTCAAAGTACCAGATGTCCTTCTCCTTGATATCCTGTAAGCACAGAATTTAAGTAGATTTAGGTCGCCTTTGATTGTTGGGTCCATGAATGTTAGTGCCTTTCGGTACCCAAATTTTCCTAACAACAATTGTTTTACTATAAGTTACTTCTGGTTCAGTTTTGCGATGTCTACATATGGCAACTGCGTAGTCGTTGTAACCTTGATTATTATGTATGTAAAATCGAGGGTTATTATTATTATTCCATTATGATTGCCATCTCGAAGGTGGAGCCATTTTCTTAGGCCTTACAGCTTGCCTCCTGGGTCTCCAGTGTTGGGATTCCGAAAACAAAACGAAATACGCAGCGGAAAATAAAAACGAATCCCAAACAGGATCGATCAAGTAACGTATATACGAAAATATAAATACGAAGATAAAGATCATACCCTTGAAGTCTTTGAAATAATTCTTCGTAAAATTGATGATGATCACGAACCCCGTCCCGAACACGAAATCCCTTCGTTCCAAGCACCGAAATGTACGAAGCCTCTACTTCACACGCGTCGGAAGTTGCCCGGAAAAATTCGATAGTAATCCGTTCTCCAAGAACACGGCTAGGAATTACTATAGGAATTTATATCTCTCTTTTATTTCTTATTTTTCTCAACTCAAAGTGAAAGAAAATAAGATGGATAAAATTCTCCCTCCACTCTCAAACTCACGGCAGTAGACCTTTTCTGAAGGAGTGTTTTTATAAGTTGAGAGTTAGACTTGTCATTTATTAATCACAAAATGATAACAATAATGTGATATATTATATCACCAATTATCACCTTAATCATGACATGATAACATGCATGATGTTATTAAAAAAACATCAAGACATGTGTAAAGGAGGGAGGGGGCGGCCCATAGGAAGTTTCCTAGAAAACGAGCCAAGCCACTCGGCTCGTATACCGGGCGATCGTCAAACGACTCCGTTAAATACACTACGTTTATTTACCAATGTATTTATATAAATTAATTAATCTAATTAATTAATTATATCAAATACAAATATATTTCTCTAAGAAATATAATTTATGAATTAAATTAATTACCCGGTAATTTAATTTTAATTCATAAGACCGCTATTTATGATTTATCCAATAAATCATAATTAGATATCCAATATCTAATATAATTATAGAGATAATAAATTCACATTTATCCGTCAACGCTCCTGATGCGCGACTCCGTAGGTCCGTCTCAGCCGGCATTGGGAGGAACCAATGAGTGCGGGCAGCACTTAGCCAGCCTAGCGGGCCGCACTGTAAACCCCGACTGAGAACGAATGAAGGGATCATTCCGTAACCATTATGTCGTGAATACTATATACGTATAGACCCTTCATCGATGTCCCGGTCAAGTCTTCGGTCACGGTAAAGTCAAACCTCATTGACTAAACTCTATACATGTGTTAATGCAAATCAAGACCGACTGATTAATAATGTATCTAATACGACTATATCAGAATGCTTTGGCCAAAGACTTATGATCTTATTTGCCATTAACCGTATAGGACATTCGCCTGCTCACTAACAGGAGATAGAATCCTTTCTTTGCATACAGTAAAGACTGTTACCTGCCCGTATAGTCCGCATTTCGAGGTTGACTCAGCAATTAAGCAAATGAGTCTAACTACTCTAATGACAAACTAAACGTCACAGGCACATCTTCTACTGAACCCTCAAGTCAAAGGTCCACGTATACTATCACAACCTTTCGATTCGTCATCGACTCTCCGAGAGTGAATACCGTGTGACTGAATCGAGTATGAGTCGTGTTCGAGTATACTGGCCCCACGAATATACTTATAACCATGCTATCAAGACGTGCACACGTCCTAGCATCAGTTATACAAGTCGTATTAAAACTTAATGCCCATTTTAAGTTTATTGACTTGCGAACAATTTATGTAAATAAACTTTAAACACTTCCAGTGCATTTTCTCTTATCCCATAACGAGAATGGAATGTTCGATTTATTTACATGGACTTCACTTCAATGTTTACCAAGTCAAGAATGCAATTGAAATACAATAAACAGTGAATGAATCGTATTGCCTTTTTATTAATTATTCCATAATTACAAGTACAATGCCCTTACTCTCTCATCCCCTGAGTGGCATTTGAGGGCATATTCCTAGCAATCTCCCACTTGCTCTCAATGCCACACATCATGGTGTCCAATACCCATGTTCTTCAGATGTCTTTCCAAGACGGCCTGAGATAATGGCTTAGTTAGCGGGTCAGAGACATTGTCTACTGAGTCTACTCTTTGCAGTGAAACATATCCTTTTTTTCCCCATCTCTCAAACGATGTGGTATTTTCTCTCTATATGCTTGGTGTTGTGGTAAGCCCTAGGCTCCTTGGCTTAGGCGATAGCTCTATCATTATCATAGAATAGTGATATAGACAGCTCCGCATTAGGCACCACTTGAAGTTCTTGCATAAACTTCTGCATCCAAAATGCTTCTTTGCTAGCCTCTGAGGCAGCTTGATACTCTGCTTGGCAGGTGGAATCTGCAGTAGCGGTTTGCTTGGAGCTTCTCCAAGATACTGCTCCTCCATTGAGAGTAAACAAATACCCAGATGTCGACTTAGAGTCGTCATTGTCTCCTTGAAAATCAGAATCGGTGAATCCAATCACCCTTAGTTCTCCACCACCGTAAGTAAGAACCAAATCTCTAGTTCTTCTTAAGTACTTAAGAATGTTACGGCAGTCCAGTGTTCCCTACCCGGGTTTGCTTGAAATCGGCTTACCATACTTACAATGTAGGCTAAGTCCAGTCTCGTTCACAACACATGAGGCTACCCACTATTGAGGCATAGGGTACCTTACTCATCTCTCTTGTCTTCCTCACTTTGAGGATACATTTTTGTGATGAATTCCATGTCGCATGGGAAGGAACCCTCTTTTAGATTCATCCATCTTGAATCTTCTCAGGATTTTATCTATATAGAGGGCTTGGGAAAGTCCTATCATTCTTCGCGGTCTATCTCTGTAAAGACGGATCCCTATAATATAGGAAGCTTCTCCCAAGTCTTTCATGGAGAACGTTTTAGAAAGCCAAGCTTTCACAGTGCTGAGTATTGCTACGTTATTTCCTATAAGTAGAATATCATCTACACATAGCACTAAGAATGTAATGTTGCTCCCACTGACCTTCTTGTAAACACACGGTTCCTCCTCATTTCGTACAAAGTCAAAGTCCTTGACTGCTTCGTCAAATCAAAGGTTCCAACTCCGAGAAGCTTGTTTTAGCCCATAAATGGCTCGTTGCAGCTTACACACCTTATCAAACCTTCGAAGTGGAGGTTGTGTTACAATAGGTTTGGTTCCTTATCCCTGATTAGATGTCAACTTAGGACCTTCATTATGCTCTTCCAAAGAGATATTTCTACCTAAGCCACCTTCCTGAATGAATTCATCCTCAAGGAAGTGCGCTTGTAATGCCACAACAACCCTATGGTCTTCTGGCATGTAGAATAGATAACCCATCGAGTCCTCTGGGTATCCAATGAAACGTCCTTTGATGGACCTCGCTTCCAGTTTGTCCACCTTAGCTTTCTTGACATAGGCTGGATATCCCCAAATCCTTATGTGATTCAGGCTTGGTTTCTTACCATTCCACATCTCATGCGGAGTGATAGGAACGGATTTGGAAGGACATATATTAAGGATATAGGCATCGGCTAGTAAGGCATACCCCCACAGGTAAATAGGTAAATCAGTGTAATTTAACATAGAGTGAACCATGTCCAACAAAGTTTGATTTCTCCTTTCTGAAAGACCATTTAATTGTGGGGTTCCTGGCGGCATCAATTGTGAAACTATTCCATGTTCCTTAAGGAACTCATCAAACTTTGTGCTCATATATTCGCCACCTCGGTCCGACCGAAGTGCTTTGATATGACATCCAGTCTGTTTTTCAACTAGGGCCTTAAATTCTTTGAATTTAGTAAAGGCTTCGGATTTATGTTTCATTAAGTACACAATCTCATACCTAGTGTGATCATCTGTGAACGTTATGAAATATTGATATCCATCTCGGGCCACTTCTAGAGCACCACAAACGTCGGTATGTACCAATCCAAGTTTATCGGCAGCCCTTTCAAAAGTCCCTGTGAAGGGGGACTTAGTCATTTTGCCTGTAAGGCAAGATTCACAAGTTGGATAGGGTTCTACACCCAATGGACTTAAAAAGTCCATCTTTCTCCATTTTCTGAACCTTGGTCTGACTAACATTACCAAGTCTAAGGTGCCATTTAAGATCTTGATTAGTATCTTGCCTACCACGTTTCCTAGTTATAGTGTTCACTGCTGTTTTATTTTGCATGTTCAGATGATATAAACCATTCAACAATGTAGCTGTGCCAACCAATTTATTTCGAAAATAAATTTTACAACTACCATTTTCAATGAAGAAACAAAATCCTTTCCGGTCCAAGACTGGAATGGATACAATATTTTTATGCCCCTTGGGCAAAACAAGTACTTCATCTAATGTCAAAATAAAACCGGATTCTAAACCCAGTAGGATTGATCCAATATCGGTTGCCTCGACACTTTGTCCGCTTCCAACAGTGATCATTATTTCCCAGCTTCAAGTTTTCTACTTCGTTCCAGATCCTGATTCATAGTACAAATGTGAGAAGTGGCACCTGAATCCAGAATCCATGAAGTAGAATGTACAGTAGCGGAACAATTTGTTTCAAAAACAAAAAGTTCCGTACCTGATGCGCCATTAATCTTAGGACAAGTCCTTCGCCAGTGACCCAGCTCACCGCATTCAAGGCATTTGTCCGTAGGTTTTGGACCATCTACCTTTTGAACCTTTTGGGCCTTGCCATTTCCTTTCTATACCCCTTTCTTGGGTTTGTACTGCTCGTAGGTCTTTTTCTTCTTGTTATTGGACCTCCGAGGCCCAGAAGAAATCACAAGAGCAACCTCTCTCGGTTTAGTCTTCATGTTAGACTGCGCCGTCACCAGTTTATTCATTAGCCCAGCTAATGTGCATGTAATTTCATTACAGTTGAAATTTATTACAAATTGCATGAAAGAGTCAGGGAGAGATTGAAGGATGAGATCAATTTCAAGGGATAAATCCATATTAAAGTTGAGCACCTCGAGCCTCTCAATCATAGAGATCATCTTGAGGACGTGGTCTCCCACTTTCTCTCCTTCTTTCATCCTAGCACTGAACAACAGCTTTGATATCTCATATCTAGCAGTCCTACTGTGCTCTCCATAAAGTTCAGTCAAGTGTGCGAGAATCTGCCTAGCAGAAGTTATTTTCTCGTGCGCTATCTGCAGCTTATTTGTCATTGAGCCCATCATAAAGCCACGGACTAGCACGTCATCCTTGACCCATTTTTCATGGATGTCAATATCTTCCTGATTACCCCTGGTTCGGATTGGAGTCGGTGGAATGTCCGCCTCCAAGACGTATCCCAGAAACTCCATACTGAGTTCAATCATCAGATTCCGCAACTAGTCTACAAAATTGGGTCCAGTTAGGAAATTCTTTTCAAGTAGTATTGCAAGTGGGTTTTTAGCCATTTTTAGAGAGATTCAGTTTCGTTTTCTGCAAAGATTTAGACAAGATTCAATTAGTGACTTGTTTAATTATGATGCGAGTAAAGAATTTAAGGGCTTTCTTTATTCATAACTCGGCTCCCACTATTTTATCGGCATTTACATACTCCCATGTTAAATCCGGAAGTCTTGGGTGACTTCATAGTGGTGATCGATTTCTTTACAAAGTTTAATAGAGGGCAACCCATACGGTTTCTATTCTATTATTCTTTATAAAGTGGTGTCTAATACCAACCCATCTAATGGATGATTCGATCTTCTTTTACCCCTAGTTCACTTGCCCTCAACCCATTCAGTTTCTATGGCTTGCTGAACTATCTAAGTTTAAACCGTCAACTCCTATTAGTCTGACAATTGAATCATACCCGGCAACCCATACGGTTTATAGGGGTTTGATTTGTCACAACCAAAGGCATCTAATGCACTCTAGGAATTTATCAACTTTCCCCAAAAATATTACCCCGACATACTCGGAAGAATAATATTCCGGTTTAGATTTCAATTTTCCATGAGTCTGACGGAGGGTAGGAAACCTCGTAACCTTTATAACTTAGTGTGTTTGTAGTCGGGAGAATTTCGCGATTAATGTTACACTTTGCACATTAATTCATTTATACGCGCGTTTATTGGTTTGTCAATCATTCAAAATGAAAAACAGAACACAATAACCTAGTTACTACCAACATATAGCTCATGGACCTAATTTCTAAGTACTGGGCCAAGCGAATGACCCAATAAATAAAAACACAGTCTTCGAATCTTCGTCTTCTCGGTCGGTTGTCTTCGGTCTTCGTCATACCCAAAATAATAATTACATCATTGAAAAATTGCATCCTATACAAATTTTTCTAGTAAATATAAATAGGCTTAAAACGGCCTTTACAACCCAATCGAATCGAACAAATCAAAAACTAAGTCCACGAGCTATATCACCATCACATAAGGATTCCATACAACATGTAATGGCAGCGAAATTAAACAATTAATTTTAATATAAATTAATCTAATTAATCTATAAATTAATCTATTCAATTTCTACTATATTAATCTAATTAATATAAAGTGGCATTAAAATTAAATAATAAATTAATATATTAATCCAATCAATATAAAATTAATCTATTCAATTTTAATGGTATTAATCCAATTAATACTAATAATCGTCATTTAAATTCATTCAAGTAATCCGCCAAAATAATATTTTCGTTTAATTTATTTCCTTAACTAAAAAAATATTCCAAATATTAATTTAGTCAAATTAAAATCCAATTTAAATTTTGGGAAATAATTACAACAAAATATAAACTTAAACGAGTCCTGACAATCCGGTTTTAGGCCCGACTGCGCCCGATTCAAAATCCGCCAAAACCCGAGGGTCGCTCGCCGAGCCATGCTCGGCACTGCCGAGTCCCGACGGCAGCATCGGCCGCTCTCGGCTTGGGCCGAGACATGGCCAAGGGCCGAGCATGCTCAGCACTGGCAAAGGGCGGCAAAGGCCGCCAAAGAACATCACGGCACTCTGCTTCATCGTTTTACGGCTCGTTTCCAAAATCGTGATGCTACAACGAACAATTTAAAATCTACGATTATTCCAAACATGATTCTAAATCATAATCATCATCCAAAAGCATTCAAAATGCACAAATAATCGTATATACGGAAACATTGACCTCTCTCTGAGACCACTGTTGGGATTCCGAAAACAAAACGAAATACGCAGCGGAAAATAAAAACGAATCCCAAACAGGATCGATCAAGTAACGTATATACGAAAATATAAATACGAAGATAAAGATCATACCCTTGAAGTCTTTGAAATAATTCTTCGTAAAATTGATGATGATCACGAACCCCGTCCCGAACACGAAATCCATTCGTTCCAAGCATCGAAATGTACGAAGCCTCTACTTCACACGCGTCGGAAGTTGCCCGGAAAAATTCGATAGTAATCCGTTCTCCAAGAACACGGCTAGGAATTACTATAGGAATTTATATCTCTCTTTTATTTCTTATTTTTCTCAACTCAAAGTGAAAGAAAATAAGATGGATAAAATTCTCCCTCCACTCTCAAACTCACGGCAGTAGACCTTTTCTCTAAAGTGAAGAAGGAGTGTTTTTATAAGTTGAGAGTTAGACTTGTCATTTATTAATCACAAAATGATAACAATAATGTGATATATTATATCACCAATTATCACCTTAATCATGACATGATAACATGCATGATGTTATTAAAAAAACATCAAGACATGTGTAAAGGAGGGAGGGGGCGGCCCATAGGAAGTTTCCTAGAAAATGAGCCAAGCCACTCGGCTCGTATACCGGGCGATCGTCAAACGACTCCGTTAAATACACTACGTTTATTTACCAATGTATTTATATAAATTAATTAATCTAATTAAGTAATTATATCAAATACAAATATATTTCTCTAAGAAATATAATTTATGAATTAAATTAATTACCCGGTAACTTAATTTTAATTCATAAGACCGCTATTTATGATTTATCCAATAAATCATAATTAGATATCCAATATCTAATATAATTAGAGAGATAATAAATTCACATTTATCCGTCAACGCTCCTGATGCGCGACTCCGTAGGTCCGTCTCAGCCGGCATTGGGAGGAACCAATGAGTGCGGGCAGCACTTAGCCAGCCTAGCGGGCCGCACTGTAAATGTAATATCCGCAATTTCGGATTTCCGGTAATTCTCATTTTTCGGCGGAGGTCCGTTTTGACGACTTGCTCATGACCGTTTCGTCATTTCGAGAATGATTAATTCTGCACTTTTTGTCATCCGAGCTCGTTTCGGTGTCGTTTTGTTGAGTTCCGTGCTTTTTGGCGACTTTTCCGCACTTGAGTTCGATTCTTGCGAATCTCGTCCAAAACTGCTGTTTCGAGTTTCCCGTAAGTCCGTTTAACTTTGTTAGACGTGTTGTGAACTTCGGTTTGGTTATTCGATCATGTATCGTGATTTTCGGGCGTTTTGGGCCATTTTCGTAATTTCCCAAAGTTTGGGGTAATTACTTCCGTTGTCGAATTTCGAGCCCTCGGGTGGTCGGAATCGTGTGTTCTCTTAGTGTTCGGATTCGTCTTTGCGAGTACTTCGTAACCGTATCTTCGATTCGTATTCAGGTTCGGGTTTCGGGGTCGTTCGGGCCGTCGGAGTTGGCCCCGGCCGAGTCATGGCCGGCGGCCTGGCCAAGATCGGCCGAGTTACGGCCGGTAGTGCTCGGCGATTCGTACATAAGGCCGTTACGACGTAATCCTCGGCCGTTACGCACGTAACGATGCCGCATTTCGGCAGAGACTTCGCCATGGCCGATTACGTGCGTAAGGGCTCCTACGGTTACGTACGTAAGCCCCAAGCGTCCGCTATTTAAGGCCTGGACCGAGTCATATCCGGCATTTTCCACTTTTCTTCGTTCCTTCCGCGATTTTTCACCATAGATCGATGGTTTTGAGTAGAATCAACTTATAACAACATGTTTTGGAAGTTGGAATCATGGATTAACATCATCTTCCATCCGGATCGAAGGTAAGAACACCTAAACTTTTGGTTTTTGGATGTTCTTGGGGTTTCTTGGTGTTTTGGCCGATTTTCTTTGTTTTGATTCAGATTGCTGATGAAACTTGATTGTAAACTCGTAATCATTTAATAACCTTGAAGTTTTGTGGAACGGATTTGAGTATTTCTTTGAATAATCGATTGAATTGGACTACGCTTTCAAAGTGTCTGATAAAATGCTTCAATGGGTAGAACTTGGGAAGTTCCATACGTTTTCGTAGAATTGTGATTGAATTGATATCGTTGTGACTTAGGAACGAATTCTTGTGAAGAACTCGAGTCGGAACCCTTCCGTTCGTTGCCTTCTTTGGGGTCCGAGCTTCCCGGTCGAACCGTGTTCTTCGGAGCGTTCGGTAGCGGTTATTAAGGCAAGTATCTTACTATACGACTTGTATCTTGCGACTAGTAATCACGTATGAGATTTATGAAGATTTTGCTTGTCTTCGTAAATATGTTCCGTTTGAGTTGTTTGTGCTTTCCGAAATTTGAAGGCTTTGTGATAATAGTGTTATATTGGTATATGTGTTAGCTGCTGTGCAATGCATTGTGTACCGAACGTGTGGTATGTTGGTTGTACGTCGTTGATTGATGATAGTTGTTGAGAGTGTTGAGATTGTGTTATGTGCGTGTGACGTACGGTTTTGTGGTGATCAACGTGATTGACTAACTGTGCCCATTGTTGTATGTAATGTGATGTGCTGGAACGCTAAGTTCACTCGTGCGGGTTCGACGGGGCCTACGAGGATTCATGGCACAGGTCCATGGGATCAGAACTTAGTGTGTGGTGTTGAGGTCCAATCGTGCAGGTCTGACGAGGCCTACGATGATTCATGGCACAGGTCCATTGAATCTGGACACAGTACGTCCAACCGTGCGGGTTCGACGGAACCTACGGTGACACATGACACAGGTTCACGGGGTCGGGACTGTTTGTTGTGATTGTTGTGTTTGCTCAATCCGTGTGGGTTGTTGAACCTACGGAGACTCGTGGCAAGCGATCACGGAGTCATGAGCATGATTGATTGTTGTGATTTTTGTATTTGCTCAATCCGTGTGGGTTGTTGAACCTACGGAGACTCATGACAAGCGATCACGGAGTCATGAGCATGATTGATTGTTGTGATTGGTTAAGTCCGTGCGGGTTGTTGAACCTACGGAGACACGTGACAGGAGATCACGGTGTCACGAACCATGTTTTGTAAATCAAACTTTTTGTAAGAAAGTTTTAAGAAAAGAATGTTGGGCCGAGCCCCATGAGATTTATGGAAATATTTTCGTACTGTAAATTGTTGAAATACAATTTTGATATTTGGGTCAAGACCCTAATATTTTCGAAAGGTTTTGAAATTCTAAAATTCCCGAGGTGATAATCTTATTTTCGAATGTTTCATAGCTTATGTTTCCTTGTGAAAAACTCCCGGGGATATTTTGATACTTGATTGTCATATTTGATTCACGGTTATTAATTGCTTGTTACATTTCGTATGATTTGATACTTGCACTAGTAAAACAGTGGAGTTTTACTAACCCCCGAGTAATCGGGGGGGTGGATGTCTGTTTTGTGTCCAGGTACATGCAGATTCAGGGGAGCAGTCACAGGATTGGCACAAGAGGATGACGAGCTGCGATACTAATCATGAGTCGAGAGTTATTTTGATTTTTGTTGTGTTGTCAGAGTTGATTTCAGTCTTCCGCTGTATTGTATTTCGGCCCCTGTGTGGGTAATGTTATTTAAGTCAGTTTTATCGATCGGGTTGTGTGACCTCATCAGCCTGTATTCACGTGTAAGTGACCATATCGGTCTGTATCATTTTATTGTTTGACTGCCTGGGCAAGCATTTGGTTGTTTGTGGATGTTTAGCCCGGTAGATCCTTGTGGAAAGGGTCTACGGCGTGTAATATTCCCATATGGTTTTGGGGGTGTTACATTTATGGTATCGGAGCTTAGGTTGCGAAACCTAGCCGTCGGGTCGAGTCAAGTCGTGATTTGTCGAGTAATGTGTTGTCTTGTCGCTCGAGTCGCCGGTGACAAATTGAGTTGTGCGTAGTCACAACGTGTCGGTTATGTTGTCGGACGAGATTAGTATCGTGGCGATCATCTCCGTGCGACCTGTGGATGTAAGTCTCCTCTTTTATGCGAAGTACCTGTGTATCTCGATTTTATCTTAGTGAGTTAATTGCGGTGCATGATTTTATTTACACAGTATTGTGTAATATAGTTGTGTTTAGTACTTGTGGCATATAGTATGTGTATAGAACTGAGCACATTATTGTTTTATCTTTGAACCACCGGGTGGTGTGGTATGGTGTGAAAGTTGTAAACCTTGATGGATTTCGAAAATGTATCGATGATTGAGTTCGTGAGAAACTCCAAGGAATGGTTTTGTTATATGTTTAAACTAGATGATATGAGATGTATTCAATTGGATTGTGCATTTTGGACTGTATTTTTTTTTATCCGCTGCGTGAGTTCTTTTGTAATGACTTTCGGTATTTTACCGACTGAGTTTTATTTCGGAAATCGATTCCCTTAACCGAGTTTTTGGCATTATGGCCTTGATCGTTTTGGCGAAATTCTTATGACGGTATTTAGTATTTTATAAATGGCTTTTGTGAGTTTTTGAAATATTACCGTCATCGGCCTTTTTGGCGTTTTTGTAAATGGTTTTTAGACTAGTGGGTTCCGGCGCGGGACCCACGGCGCTATAATGTTCCGTGTAATTACCTGAAATTTTTGGGCATTCTAGCCCATTGAATTATCTTTGAAAACCTCGAGTATCTTGGAAAATAAATTTCGAGACGTACTTTTAAAATGAATTATTTTCTCGTGGTACATCCAAGGTGCCACAATATGTTTCAAAATTCATCTACCTCGAGGACCAAAATGTTTTGAGATATTTTCAATATTTTAGAAACACTTTTACTTAGACCCGAGGGTCGAATATTCTGAAAGTTTTTCACTAAGAGAAAGTGTCCTCATTTTTATCAAATGCGAAATGGTTCTCCAAAGTCTCGATAACGATGTTTCACGTTTGTGTTTTTTTTGAAAGGTGATACTCAAGATCAACCGGTGTTTTTCTAAATTATTTTCAAAAGGAGGTTTTCGTTTTTAAAACCTATCCATTCCCGTTTGAGGGCTGGGTATGTATGTATGATGTTCGCGTTGTTGTTATGGTGTTTGCTCCCGAGTATGATCGAATTGGTGGCATGAACATCGAGGCATTGCCACGCATTTGTTGTACTAGCCCTCTGTGAGAGGTGTGAACTAGTATTTATTATTTGTCGCCTCGTGGTGATTTGCGTGTTGTCGCACGAGTGTGAGTTGTTGAAGCTTGGATTTTTGTGCGTTTATGCACATGGGTGATTGTTCATGAGGATTGTGATTGTGTACTGGCTATCGTTCGGGCTGTTGTAATTGTCGAACAATGCCGTGGTGGGTGTGATTTTAGTATGTGTTGATATGTTATGCCAAGTTGGCATCTCCGGGTTGTTGTTTTGCGACGTTATATTCCATTGTACCTAGCAGTTGTATTTTCGGTATGCCGAGCCGAGGTGTTTCGACCGTGGTGTGCCGGGGGCATGCACGTACCAATTATCTTTCTCGTCACAAGATCCAGTTTTGCGAGTTGGGTTCCGAGTCTTTCGGGGCGCGAACTTCAGCACAGATATCAGGATCGGCTCTGAGAGGCCCATGGGAGATTTTTCTGTCGGTTGCTTTTTGTGTTGTTACCTTGTTTCCGTTGTTGTGAGTTGCGGGGACGACATTTCTTTTATAAGAGGTCGAATGTAATACCCGTATTGTTTTTGGACTTCTGCATTTCCTCTTTCTCAGGTCTATCGACTCACTCGTGTTCGTTGATACTTTCTGGACTTGTTCTGTATTTCGGTTTCGCTGCTCGAATCACCGTGATCTTGTTTTGGGTCGATCTGGTTATCGTTGTGACTTTTCCGAGTCCGGTTCGATTCTTGTGAACCTTGTTCTAAGTAACATCTTTGGTCCTATTAGTTCTTTTATTCAAGTGTATCGGATTTTGAACTTCGTATTTTCGACTGGCCGACTCGTTTATGTTCGTTGACATTTTCTGAGCTTGTCCTGCCCCTTGCTTTTGTTGATCGAACGAGTGTGGTATTGTTTCGGAATAACTCGTTTGTCGTTGTGAATTTTTAATTGCTATTCCCTTTCCTGTGGATCTTATGTGAATGCACATATTGTTGTTTTCACCAGATCATATATTGTCTCGAGTCGAGATGTGAACCTTGGAGTTGTTGTTTGAATTTTATTGTTCTTCGCGATTCGAACATGATGGTTCGATTTTTGTCGTCTCGATCGTTGTGGTTCGATCGTTTGATTGTTCGGTTTTTGTTGATCCCGTTTCGTGGTTGTTGAGCGTTCAGATTCCTTCCTAATTTCCTTATGTTCGAGAAATTAGTCTCGTTTCGATCTTCCAACCCTTGGGCGGTGGAATTCCGTATTTGTTCAGCGATTGGCTCGCGTTTTGATTGATGTACCGTTGGGGTGGTCGATCATATTGATTTTCGTTCGTTGTGTTTGTGATTGTTCGGATAATCGACTTGGTTGTATTATCTGTTTGATGACGCTTGTCACTTGTTGGTTTTATTATGTCTCTATCGGTGGCGTTGTGTTGGTCGTCGTGGAGCGTGTTTTCACGCCGTATGTCTGTTTGCGTTTCTTGCAGTGTTTCGCCGTTGGGTGCGAGTTTTCAGTTTTTGTGTATCTCGTCGAGTCTTCCTGACAGTGGATATTGCTTCTCCCTACTTGTTTTAAGTTTCGGGACGAAACTTCTTTTAAGGAGGGTAGAATGTAATATCCGCAATTTCGGATTTCCGGTAATTTTCATTTTTCGGCGGAGGTCCGTTTTGACGACTCGCTCATGACCGTTTCGTCATTCCGAGAATGATTAATTCTGCACTTTTTGTCATCCGAGCTCGTTTCGGTGTCGTTTTGTTGAGTTCCGTGCTTTTTGGCGACTTTTCCGCACTTGAGTTCGATTCTTGCGAATCTCGTCCAAAACTGCTGTTTCGAGTTTCCCGTAAGTCTGTTTAACTTTGTTAGATGTGTTGTGAACTTCGGTTTGGTTATTCGATCATGTATCGTGATTTTCGGGCGTTTTGGGCCATTTTCGTAATTTCCCAAAGTTTGGGGTAATTACTTCCGTTGTCGAATTTCGAGCCCTCGGGTGGTCGGAATCGTGTGTTCTCTTAGTGTTCGGATTCGTCTTTGCGAGTACTTCGTAACCGTATCTTCGATTCGTATTCAGGTTCGGGTTTCGTGGTCGTTCGGGCCGTCGGAGTTGGCCCCGGCCGAGTCATGACCGGCGATGCAGGCCTCAGCCAAGATCGCCGAGTTACGGCCAGAGTGCTCGGCGATACGCACGTAAGGCCGGTTACGCACGTAATCCTCGGCCGGTTACGTGCGTAACGATGCCGCATTTCGGCGAGACTTCGCCATGGCCGATTACGTGCGTAAGGGCTCCTACGGTTACGTACGTAAGCGTCCGGCAGTTGTCCGGCTATTTAAGGCCTGGACCGAGTCATATCCGGCATTTTCCACTTTTCTTCGTTCCTTCCGCGATTTTTCACCATAGATCGATGGTTTTGAGTAGAATCAACTTATAACAACATGTTTTGGAAGTTGGAATCATGGATTAACATCATCTTCCATCCGGATCGAAGGTAAGAACACCTAAACTTTTGGTTTTTGGATGTTCTTGGGGTTTCTTGGTGTTTTGGCCGATTTTCTTTGTTTTGATTCAGATTGCTGATGAAACTTGATTGTAAACTCGTAATCATTCAATACCCTTGAAGTTTTGTGGAACGGATTTGAGTATTTCTTTGAATAATCGATTGAATTGGACTACGCCTTCAAAGTATCCGATAAAATGCTTCAATGGGTAGAACTTGGGAAGTTCCATACGTTTTCGTAGAATTGTGATTGAATTGATATCGTTGTGACTTAGGAACGAATTCTTGTGAAGAACTCGAGTCGGAACCCTTCCGTTCGTTGCCTTCTTTGGGGTCCGAGCTTCCCGGTCGAACTGTGTTCTTCGGAGCGTTCGGTAGCGGTTATTAAGGCAAGTATCTTACTATACGACTTGTATCTTGCGACTAGTAATCACGTATGAGATTTATGAAGATTTTGCTTGTCTTCGTAAATATGTTCCGTTTGAGTTGTTTGTGCTTTCCGAAATTTGAAGGCTTCGTGATAATAGTGTTATATTGGTATATGTGTTAGCTGTTGTGCAATGCATTGTGTACCGAACGTGTGGTATGTTGGTTGTACGTCGTTGATTGATGATAGTTGTTGAGAGTGTTGAGATTGTGTTATGTGCGTGTGACGTACGGTTTTGTGGTGATCAACGTGATTGACTAATCGCGCCCATTGTTGTATGTAATGTGATGTCTTTGGAACGCTAAGTTCACTCGTGCGGGTTCGACGGGGCCTACGAGGATTCATGGCACAGGTCCATGGGATCAGAACTTAGTGTGTGGTGCTGAGGTCCAATCGTGCGGGTCTGACGAGGCCTACGATGATTCATGGGACAGGTCCATTGAATCTGGACACAGTACGTCCAACCGTGCGGGTTCGACGGAACCTACGGTGACACGTGACACAGGTTCACGGGGTCGGGACTATTTGTTGTGATTGTTGTGTTTGCTCAATCCGTGTGGGTTGTTGAACCTACGGAGACTCGTGGCAAGCGATCACGGAGTCATGAGCATGATTGATTGTTGTGATTGTTGTGTTTGCTCAATCCGTGTGGGTTGTTGAACCTACGGAGACTCATAACAAGCGATCACAGAGTCATGAGCATGATTGATTGTTGTGATTGGTTAAGTCCGTGCGGGTTGTTGAACCTACGGAGACACGTGACACGAGATCACGGTGTCACGAACCATGTTTTGTAAATCAAACTTTTTGTAAGAAAGTTTTAAGAAAAGAATGTTGGGCCGAGCCCCATGAGATTTATGGAAATGTTTTCGTACTGTAAATTGTTGAAATACAATTTTGAGATTTGGGTTAAGACCCTAATATTTTCGAAAGGTTTTGAAATTCTAAAATTCCCGAGGTGATAATCTTATTTTCGAATGTTTCATAGCTTATGTTTCCTTGTGAAAAACTCCCGGGGATATTTTGATACTTGATTGTCATATTTGATTCACGGTTATTAATTGCTTGTTACATTTCGTATGATTTGATACTTGCACTAGTAAAACAGTGGAGTTTTACTAACCCCCGAGTAATCGGGGGGGTGGATGTCTGTTTTGCGTCCAGGTACATGCAGATTCAGGGGAGCAGTCACAGGATTGGCACAAGAGGATGATGAGCTGCGATACTAATCATGAGTCGAGAGTTATTTTGATTTTTGTTGTGTTGTCAGAGTTGATTTCAGTCTTCCGCTGTATTGTATTTCGGCCCCTGTGTGGGTAATGTTATTTAAGTCAGTTTTATCGATTGGGTTGTGTGACCTCATCGGTCTGTGTATTCACGTATAAGTGACCATATCGGTCTGTATCATTTTATTGTTTGACCCTGGTCGGGCAAGCATTTGGTTGTTTATGGATGTTTAGCCTGGTAGATCCTTGTGGAAAGGGTCTACGGCGTGTAATATTCCCATATGGTTTTGGGGGTGTTACATTTATGGTATCGGAGATTAGGTTGCGGAAACCTAGGCTGTCGGGTCGAGTCAAGTCGTGATTTGTCGAGTAATGTGTTGTCTTGTCGTTCGAGTCGTCAGTGACAAATTGAGTTGTGCGTAGTCACAACGTGTCGGTTATGTTGTCGGACGAGATTAGTATCGTGGGCGACTGTCATCTCCGTGCGACCTGTGGATGTAAGTCTCCTCTTTTATGCGAAGTACCTGTGTATCTCGATTTTATCTTAGTGAGTTAATTGCGGTGCATGATTTTATTTACACAGTATTGTGTAATATAGTTGTGTTTAGTACTTGTGGCATATAGTATGTGTATAGAACTGAGCACATTATTGTTTTATCTTTGAACCACCGGGTGGTGTGGTATGGTGTGAAAGTTGTAAACCTTGATGGATTTCGAAAAGGTATCGATGATTGAGTTCGTGAGAAACTCCAAGGAATGGTTTTGTTATATGTTTAAACTAGATGCTATGAGATGTATTCAATTGGATTGTGCATGTTGGACTGTATTTTTTTTATCCGCTGCGTTAGTTCTTTTGTAATGGCTTTCGGTATTTTACCGACTGAGTTTTATTTCAGAAATCGATTCCCTTAACCGAGTTTTTGGCATTATGGCCTTGATCGTTTTGGCGAAATTCTTATGACGGTATTTAGTATTTTGTAAATGGCTTTTGTGAGTTTTTGAAATATTACCGTCATCGGCCTTTTTGGCGTTTTTGTAAATGGTTTTTAGCCTAGTGGGTTCCGGCGCGGGACCCACGGCGCTATAATGTTCCGTGTAATTACCTGAAATTTTTGGGCATTCTAGCCCATTGAATTATCTTTGAAAACCTTGAGTATCTTGAAAAATAAATTTCGAGACGTACTTTTAAAATGAATTATTTTCTCGTGGTACATCCAAGGTGCCACAATATGTTTCAAAATTCTTCTACCTCGAGGACCAAAATGTTTTGAGATATTTTCAATATTTTAGAATCACTTTTACTTAGACCCGAGGGTCGAATATTCTGAAAGTTTTTCACTAAGAGAAAGTGTCCTCATTTTTATCAAATGCGAAATGGTTCTCCAAAGTCTAGATAACGATGTTTCACGTTTGTGTTTTTTTTGAAAGGTGATACTCAAGATCAACCGGTGTTTTTCTAAATTATTTTCAAAAGGAGGTTTTCGTTTTTAAAACCTATCCATTCCCGTTTGAGGGCTGGGTATGTATGTATGATGTTCGCGTTGTTGTTATGGTGTTTTCTCCCGAGTATGATCGAATTGGTGGCATGAACATCGAGGCGTTGCCACGCATTTGTTGTACTAGCCCTCTGTGAGAGGTGTGAACTAGTATTTATTATTTGTCGCCTCGTGGTGATTTGCGTGTTGTCGCACGAGTGTGAGCTGTTGAAGCTTGGATTTTTGTGCGTTTATGCACATGGGTGATTGTTCATGAGGATTGTGATTGTGTACTGGCTATCGTTCGGGCTGTTGTAATTGTCGAACAATGCCGTGGTTGTTGTGATTTTAGTATGTGTTGATATGTTATGCCAAGTTGGCATCTCCGGGTTGTTGTTTTGCGACGTTATATTCCATTGTACCTAGCAGTTGTATTTTCGGTATGCCGAGCCGAGGTGTTTCAACCGTGGTGTGCCGGGGGCATGCACGTACCAATTATCTTTCTCGTCACAGGATCCAGTTTTGCGAGTTGGGTTCCGAGTCTTTCGGGGCGCGAACTTCAGCACAGATATCAGGATCGGCTCTGAGAGGCCCATGGGAGATTTTTCTGTCGGTTGCTTTTTGTGTTGTTACCTTGTTTCCGTTGTTGTGAGTTGCGGGGACGACATTTCTTTTATAAGAGGTCGAATGTAATACCCGTATTGTTTTTGGACTTCTGCATTTCCTCTTTCTCAGGTCAATCGACTCACTCGTGTTCGTTGATACTTTCTGGACTTGTTCTGTATTTCGGTTTCGTCGTTCGAATCAGCTGTGATCTTGTTTTGGGTCGATCTGGTTATCGTTGTGACTTTTCCGAGTCCGGTTCGATTCTTGTGAACCCTGTTCGGAAGTAACATCTTTTGGTCCTATTAGTTCTTTTATTCGAAGTGGATCGGATTTTGAACTTCTGTATTTTCGACTCTGTCGACTCATTTATGTTCGTTGACATTTTCTGAGCTTGTCCTGCCCCTTGCTTTTGTTGATCGAATGAGTGTGGTATTGTTTCGGAATAACTCGTTTGTCGTTGTGAATTTTCAATTGCTATTCCCTTTCCTGTGGATCTTATGTGAATGCACATATTGTTGTTTTCACCGGATCATATATTGTCTCGAGTCGAGATGTGAACCTTGGAGTTGTTGTTTGAATTCTATTGTTCTTCGCGATTCGAACATGATGGTTCGATTTTTGTTGTCTCGATCATTGTGGTTTGATCGTTTGATTGTTCGGTTTTTGTTGATCCCGTTTCGTGGTTGTTGAGCGTTCAGACTCCTTCCTAATTTCCTTATGTTCGGGAAATTAGTCTCGTTTCGATCTTCCAACCCTTGGGCGGTGGAATTCCGTATTTGTTCAGCGATTGGCTCGCGTTTTGATTGATGTACCGTTGGGGTGGTCGATCATATTGATTTTCATTCGTTGTGTTTGTGATTGTTCGGATAATCGACTTGGTTGTATTATCTGTTTGATGACGCTTGTCACTTGTTGGTTTTATTATGTCTCTATCGGTGGCGTTGTGTTGGTCGTCGTGGAGCGTGTTTTCACGCCGTATGTCTGTTTGCGTTTCTTGCAGCGTTTCGCCGTTGGGCGCGAGTTTTCAGTTTTTGTGTATCTCGTCGAGTCTTCCTGACAGTGGATATTGCTTCTCCCTACTTGTTTTAAGTTTCGGGACGAAACTTCTTTTAAGGAGGGTAGAATGTAATATCCGCAATTTCGGATTTCCGGTAATTTTCATTTTTCGGCGGAGGTCCGTTTTGACGACTCGCTCATGACCGTTTCGTCATTCCGAGAATGATTAATTCTGCACTTTTTGTCATCCGAGCTCGTTTCGGTGTCGTTTTGTTGAGTTCCGTGCTTTTTGGCGACTTTTCCGCACTTGAGTTCGATTCTTGCGAATCTCGTCCAAAACTACTGTTTCAAGTTTCCCGTAAGTCCGTTTAATTTTGTTAGACGTGTTGTGAACTTCGGTTTGGTTATTCGATCATGTATCGTGATTTTCGGGCGTTTTGGGCCATTTTCGTAATTTCCCAAAGTTTGGGGTAATTACTTCCGTTGTCGAATTTCAAGCCCTCGGGTTGTCGGAATCGTGTGTTCTCTTAGTGTTCGGATTCGTCTTTGCGAGTACTTCTTAACCGTATCTTCGATTCGTATTCAGGTTCGGGTTTTGGGGTCGTTCGGGCCGTCGGAGTTGGCCCCGGCCGAGTCATGGCCGGCGATGGGTCCAGCAAGATCGCCGAGTTACGGCCAGAGTGCTCGGCGATACGTATGTAAGGCCGGTTACGTCGTAATCCTCGGCCGGTTACGTGCGTAACGATGCCGCATTTCGGGCGAGACTTCGCCATGGCCGATTACGACGTAAGGGCCGGCCACGTACGTAAGCGTCCCAGACTGTCCCGGCTATTTAAGGCCTGGACCGAGTCATATCCGGCATTTTCCACTTTTCTTCGTTCCTTCCGCGATTTTTCACCATAGATCGATGGTTTTGAGTAGAATCAACTTATAACAACATGTTTTGGAAGTTGGAATCATGGATTAACATCATCTTCCATCCGGATCGAAGGTAAGAACACCTAAACTTTTGGTTTTTGGATGTTCTTGGGGTTTCTTGGTGTTTTGGCCGATTTTCTTTGTTTTGATTCAGATTGCTGATGAAACTTGATTGTAAACTCGTAATCATTCAATACCCTTGAATTTTTGTGGAACGGATTTGAGTATTTCTTTGAATAATCGATTGAATTGGACTACGCCTTCAAAGTGTCCGATAAAATGCTTCAATGGGTAGAACTTGGGAAGTTCCATACGTTTTCGTAGAATTGTGATTGAATTGATATCGTTGTGACTTAGGAACGAATTCTTGTGAAGAACTCGAGTTGGAACCCTTCCGTTCGTTGCCTTCTTTGGGGTCCGAGCTTCCCGGTCGAACCGTGTTCTTCGGAGCGTTCGGTAGCGGTTATTAAGGCAAGTATCTTACTATACGACTTGTATCTTGCGACTAGTAATCACGTATGAGATTTATGAAGATTTTGCTTGTCTTCGTAAATATGTTCCGTTTGAGTTGTTTGTGCTTTCCGAAATTTGAAGGCTTCGTGATAATAGTGTTATATTGGTATATGTGTTAGTTGCTGTGCAATGCATTGTGTACCGAACGTGTGGTATGTTGGTTGTACGTCGTTGATTGATGATAGTTGTTGAGATTGTGTTATGTGCGTGTGACGTACGGTTTTGTGGTGATCAACGTGATTGACTAACTGTGCCCATTGTTGTATGTAATGTGATGTGCTGGAACGCTAAGTTCACTCGTGCGGGTTCGACGGGGCCTACGAGGATTCATGGCACAGGTCCATGGGATCAGAACTTAGTGTGTGGTTCTGAGGTCCAATCGTGCAGGTCTGACGAGGCCTACGATGATTCATGGCACAGGTCCATTGAATCTGGACACAGTACGTCCAACCGTGCGGGTTCGACGGAACCTACGGTGACACGTGACACAGGTTCACGGGGTCGGGACTGTTTGTTGTGATTGTTGTGTTTGCTCAATCCGTGTGGGTTGTTGAACCTACGGAGACTCGTGGCAAGCGATCACGGAGTCATGAGCATGATTAATTGTTGTGATTGTTGTGTTTGCTCAATCCGTGTGGGTTGTTGAACCTACGGAGACTCATGACAAGCGATCACAGAGTCATGAGCATGATTGATTGTTGTGATTGGTTAAGTCCGTGCGGGTTGTTGAACCTACGGAGACACGTGACAGGAGATCACGGTGTCACGAACCATGTTTTGTAAATCAAACTTTTTGTAAGAAAGTTTTAAGAAAAGAATGTTGGGCCGAGCCCTATGAGATTTATGGAAATGTTTTCGTACTGTAAATTGTTGAAATACAATTTTGAGATTTGGGTTAAGACCCTAATATTTTCGAAAGGTTTTGAAATTCTAAAATTTCCGAGGTGATAATCTTATTTTCGAATGTTTCATAGCTTATGTTTCCTTGTGAAAAACTCCCGGGGATATTTTGATACTTGATTGTCATATTTGATTCACGGTTATTAATTGCTTGTTACATTTCGTATGATTTGATACTTGCACTAGTAAAACAGTGGAGTTTTACTAACCCCCGAGTAATCGGGGGGGTGGATGTCTGTTTTGCGTCCAGGTACATGCAGATTCAGGGGAGCAGTCACAGGATTGGCACAAGAGGATGACGAGCTGCGATACTAATCATGAGTCGAGAGTTATTTTGATTTTTGTTGTGTTGTCAGAGTTGATTTCAGTCTTCCGCTGTATTGTATTTCGGCCCCTGTGTGGGTAATGTTATTTAAGTCAGTTTTATCGATTGGGTTGTGTGACCTCATCGGTCTGTGTATTCACGTGTAAGTGACCATATCGGTCTGTATCATTTTATTGTTTGACCCTGGTCGAGCAAGCATTTGGTTGTTTATGGATGTTTAGCCTGGTAGATCCTTGTGGAAAGGGTCTACGGCGTGTAATATTCCCATATGGTTTTGGGGGTGTTACAGTAAACCCCGACTGAGAACGAATGAAGGGATCATTCCAGAACCATTATGTCGTGAATATTATATACGTATAGACCCTTCATCAGATGTCCCGGTCAAGTCTTCGGGTCACGGTAAAGTCAAACCCTACTGTTGACTAAACTCTATACATGTGTTAATGCAAATCAAGACCGACTGATTAATAGTGTATCTAATACGACTATATCAGAATGCTTTGGCCAAAGACTTATGATCTTATTTGCCATTAACCGTATAGGACATTCGCCTGCTCACTAACAGGAGATAGAATCCTTTCTTGGCATACAGTAAAGACTGCTACCTGCCCGTATAGTCCGTACTTCGAGGTTGACTCAGCAATTAAGCAAATGAGTCTAACTACTCTAATGACAAACTAAACGTCACAGGCACATCTTCTACTGAACCCTCAAGTCAAAGGTCCACGTATACTATCACAACCTTTCGATTCGTCATCGACTCTCCGAGAGTGAATACCGTGTGACTGAATCGAGTATGAGTCGTGTTCGAGTATACTGGCCCCACCAATATACTTATAACTATGCTATCAAGACGTTCACACGTCCTAGCATCAGTTATACAAGTCGTATTAAAACTTAATGCCCATTTTAAGTTTATTGACTTGCGAACAATTTATGTAAATAAACTTTAAACACTTCCAGTGCATTTTCTCTTATCCCATAACGAGAATGAAATGTTCGATTTATTTACATGGACTTCACTTCAATGTTTACCAAGTCAAGAATGCAATTGAAATACAATAAACAGTGAATGAATCGTATTGCCTTTTTATTAATTATTCCATAATTACAAGTACAATGCCCTTACTCTCTCATCCCCTGAGTGGCATTCGAGGGCATATTCCTAACATCCAGTTGGATTCCCATAGATGTTGATTATACTGCACGGCGACCTGATTTCTAGATGGATATCAGGGCTCCTGTATCCAATATCTAGGTGCATTGTACTATTGGAAGTACTACTGTGCAGGCCTTTGATAATTAGATACAGCCTTCTTTCTGAATGGATGTTAGCAATTTTGATATGCTCAGGGAGCATACTGTTGGTTACGCCTTACAGGTCCTTGAGGCTGAGGGTTCCGCTGTCGATGATATGACATTTGTGACAGAATGGTAACCTTTGTTGTACATGAGGCAGCTGTTACCTTTATGGGACTTGGGGTCTCTTCAGGTACAGGAATGGGTTCCACACCCCTGACGAACACCATACTAGTTTTCCGTTTGTTGGAGAATAAGTTATATCCTGAGCCACTTTTATCATGAGCATGTTGCCCGGTGCTTAGAATTTCTTCCATCCGTTTATAGGATTCTCGAATGATTTCAAGATGGTCTCTAATTCCCCTTCTCGCTTTTTGAGAGATTTTACTTTGGCTTCAAGCAAAGCAGAATCGTTTGTCTTACTTTCATTATAAGACTTAGTCTCATTTAGATCTTTAGCAAGTTGATGATTGCTTTCTATGAATTTTTCAAATGTGACCTTGCTGTTTTCGCAATCAATTGACATATTTTCGTAGTTATTTTTCAGCAAGTCATTTTCTTCTTTCAGCTCTAAATTTGAAAGTTCAAGCTGTATGTTTTCTCGTTTCAGAGTCTCATGGGCCTTTTGAATGATTTTTAATTCATTCATCATGTATTCAAAAGTTTGAGATGCATTTACAGGAGTAGTTGATATTGAGCTCACCTCATCACCACTGCCTTAGTCGTCCTGTATTTATTTGGCCATAAAGCACATATAGGCTATATCTTCGATCTCATCATCAGACGAGTCACAGTCAGTGACTGCCTGAAGGCACTCCTCGGTTTTGGTTGATACGGGCGAGGATTCTGATTCACGAATCAGGGCCATGATCTTGTTTTTCCAGACACGCCTTCTTTCATCTTTTTCTTATTGCTCGGCTTCCGGAAACTTCCGCACTTTCGGGTGCGGACACTTATTTGCATAATGCCCGGGTTTCCTACAGTTGTAGCACAAGTTAGAATCACCAAAAGGAGAAGATTTGGAAATTACCTTGTGAAAAGGCTTGGGCCTGAAGGAAGTCTTTCCAGACTGTTTGATGAACTTTTTGAATTTATGCATAAGAAGGGCCATTTCATCTTGTGACAGGATATCATCATCACTGTCAGCAGTCTTGTGGGCAGACTTGGATGTGATAGGTGCGGATATGTGTCTCCTATCAGATGCAGCAGCCAGTGTTGTAGTCTTGGCAGGTGACTCTTCGGCCTTCTCTCTCCTGTCAATATCGTACTCGAAAGCTTTGAGGTCAGAGAATAGGTCAAAAGTAGAAATATCATTAAGATTACACAACACATGCATAGTTCTAGTCTTAATGTCCCATTGGACAAGGAGTGATCTAAAGATTTTCAAGTTTTTCTCCTTTTGGGTATACACTTTTCCCAATGCTTCAAGTTCACCAATAATGCTAGTGGATCTGAGTTCAAGCTCCTCAAGCGTTTCGGAAAATTTCATTTCAATGGATTCCAATTACTCAGTAAGTTTTGAAATTTTGTTTTCTTTTGAGAGCTCAGTTCCCTCGCAAATCAACTTGAGTTTCTCCCAGATTTCCTTAGCTATCTTACAGCTCTTTACCTTCGAGAATGTGCCTTTGTCGAGAGTGACAAACAGCGCATTCTTAGCAACATTGTTGAGGTTCGCACGCTTGCGATCGTCTGCAGTCCATTGCTCGCGCTCCTTCTCGAGCATTTCAGCATGAGGTTGTCCTTCTACCCTTGTGGCAGGATTAAGCTTCATTATCTTTATTGGACCTTATTGGATGACAAATATCATCTCCTTGTGCATAGTAGCGAGATGGGCTTCCATCCTGATTCTCCAGTTGTAACACCCCCAGAATCAAACCGGGAATATTACACGCCGCAGACCCTCTCCGTGAGGATCCACCAGGCTATACATCACAACTACACAATAAATTACATACCGACATGATAAAATACAAAATCCGTAGACCAACTTGGTCTTTCGTCACTAACATACAAGTCAAAAATACACATTTCCATCTCGACTCATACCCGTACAAGGGTAAAATACACTCACAAACCCAAAAGTACGACAGAATAAAGACCATACACAACTCCGACTGACTGTATCCAACACTGGCCTTCGTGTGATTAGTATCATTCGCCTTCCATCATTCTTCGCGCCGATCCTGTGTTTTGCTCCCAAACCTGCATGTACCTGGATGCAAAAACAGACATCCACCCCGAATACTCGGGGTTAGCAAAACTCCACTGTTTTGCTAGTACAAGTATAAAGTGCAAATACGAGCCATACAAAAACACATTCCGAGAATACAACAAAAGTCTTCCCGAGATATTTGATAATTAAAATAGTTCAAGTCTTGAAAGTAGAAACCAAAACAAGAAAGCACTTTGAAAACATTTTCAAATCTCGGGAGTTTTCAAAAACATTTGCGATAGTAAAGTTCTCAATTCTCCAAAAGCCACTTAGGGTCACCGCCCCAATATTCATTTTCCAAAAATGCAAATCCGATTAACAAAACACGGGGTTCACAACCCAATTCACTCCAGTCACAAAACACAGGGTCCACGACCCAACCATTTCGATCATCAATACAGGGTCCGCGACCCGTTCATTCACTTCAATTCACTTCCAACGACACATTACACACAACACATTATTTTTATGCCATTTTAGCCAAACACCAAGACTCGATATATAATGTCTCTCGACTCCGAGCAACAAGCATTGTGATACTCCGGACATATCACAATTAATCAACAGTACAAACACTGGGCAATTCTCGCGACCCGGTCCGACCCTCCGGTCTGCCGTAAGGCCACCAAGTCCCTGTGGGCCCGTCGAGCAATCCCCAGGTGAGAATGCCCACTCGAAGTAACTCTCGCGACCCGGTCCAGCCGCTAAGCCACCAGGTCCCCGTGTGACCCCGTCGAGTCAATCCCCGAGTGAGAGTACCCGAGAAAAACCTTACAACCCTCATCAATTCACATTTCCAAAACCGAAATCCTCAAGAGTCAATCACAATATATATAGTCGAGGTATTTTGCTAAAATGGCCATATTATCCAACACATACTCACGACCCAAAATTTATACTATCCACAAAGAAACACACCATCTAAACAGCACCAATCGACACAACCAATATCACACAAGTTCACACATTCACACACATCCGCATGACTCCACACAAAATCTTAACAAAATGACTCAACTTTAACTTACCAACAACAAAATCACACATAATGGCATCACTCGAAAATAATGTGATCCTATACTCGACACCAATATGCATAGTCAATTAAGCACATTAATTTCCGAACACAAGAATCCTCTTTAAATAAAACCATGATTATAGTTATAACGATTCTTTAGAAAAATGGTTGTAAACAATTGTTTAACACGTATCGTCAATTTTCAATCATCATATTCACAAAATACGTAATGTATGGGCAAGATACTTGCCTCAGTAGTTGATACCGGACACTCCGACGAACGTGGATTAACCGGAAAACCTCGAATGCCCAAAACTCTCCAGCGGAAACGACGGTAGAACCACCGATCGGGAAACAGTGAACGGAAGAGTCCCGGCTCGAGTTCTTCGCAAGGAACCTGACCCTAACATAATACCGTCAAAATCAACGATCTTACGAGGAAGAATAATCGTAGAACGCCCAAAACCCCCCTCTAAGGATTTTCACCGGACACCTTCAAGGCACCGATTAGGAACTCAACAAAACGAAGAATCCTTGGTAATCCAACCATGGAAAAACAAGGAATTCGATATAAAACAAATTAATAATCAACAATCCCTCACTATTCTAAGTTATAACGAATCAAACGGACGAAATCAACAAAATCCCCAATTTTTCACAAAACTATGATTTTAGGAAAACTAACCTTGATTCGCTGGATTGAAGGATGTTATGGAGTGATTAATCGATGTTATCAGCTCCCAAACTTCGTAGATTAGTTGTATAACAACATTCCTTCGTCACCTCCAAGTCTCCAACGCGTACGAAACGAAGGAAATGAAAAAATGAGTGAAAACAGGACTGCTCGGTTATATTTATATCGATGCAAATTAGCGTGCGCTAGATCGCCGAGCTAGCGTGCGCTAGCGGCGGTCATGGTCGAGAATGTTCGGCCGGCCCGCCATCATGCGCCGAACACGTGCGCGTCGGCCCACCCACAATCCGAGACTTCTGGCTCGGCCAGAAGGCGTGCGCAGCCTCTTCCGGCCGTAGCGTGCGCTACCGCCGCCGTAGAAGGCGCAGATGTCCGGCAAAGAGCGTGCGCTACCGCCGATCTCCCCTGCCCGTAACCTTTCGCTTATCGCTCGGCCGACTAGCGCGCGCAGCCAACCGGCCATAGCGTGCGCTGCCTCCTGGCCGTAGCGTGCGCTACTTTTCGGCCGTAACGTGCGCTACGCCGGTTCCTGTCGCAACCGCCCGGCCAGTGCCTGCACTCGTCCGGCCAGTGCCTGCAGCCGTCCGGCCACCGTCCCCAACCGTCCGGCCAGTGTCCGACCACCATGATTCGACGACTCGATTTTCCGAAATCGCACGGAACGAACACGACAAAATACTCGGGGACAACATCATCGGTCCGAAATGAAAACAACGGATAACAAATCATCACCTACGGTCTTAAACGCCAAAATCAGTTGTCGAGAAAATAATACCGGAACTCGACAACCGGGAAATATCTGGAAAAAATCCAAAATAACCGGAACGAAAATCGTGGGTATTACATTCTACCCCCCTAAAAATAAGTTTCGTCCCGAAACTTAAAACAAAAGCAAGGCGACTCTCGACAACACACCAGAACTCCAGGCAGTATAAAGCCACTACGATCCGATTCAATACGTAAGAATGCTTACAAAAAGTAACGAGCATGAATCATTGCGTTTGATAAAACCGAGCAATACAAAAATCGAATCACGATTCCAATGCTGAAAGGTATGCAATTCCAATAACTCACAGATTTGGAAGATCAAATACGAAAACAATTTCCCAACACTTATGGAAATCGCAAAATGGCCCAGATGTTCAATAATCACGGTTTCGAGGTCAAACGATAATGATTGGACAACGACGAACGAATAGCAATGATCGAACAACAACGATAACCTTTGAAGTTCATACCTCAAATCAAGACATCAATAACTTGTAGGAAGCACGAGGTGTTAGTTTCAAACACGGTTCACAAGAAATCGGTCCGAACTTGGAAAGATCACAACGATATGCACATCAATTTGTAACAATATCAGAACTCGCTCGAATGACAAATGAGAGAAACAACACAAGGTCAGAAGCATTAACGAACACAATAGCCTCAATACGGTCGAACGAAACGGAAACGAGAAGAAGAAGAAAAAAAATGCGGGCATTACATCATATCACCTTTAAAAGAGGTTTCGTCCCCGAAACCTAAACAACGAAACGAAGTGTTTGAATATCAACCTTCCCGGCCATATCCTCTTGGTCCCACATCTAGTCTCCATAACTAACTGTACCGCGGTCACGGTCACGTCCGCTGTCCCTCGGCATACTAAGCGGATTCTCACTCAATACGGTTGCACCACTTCGCAAAAATAAATATGCTAAAGTACCAACTTAGCATGACATATCACATAAGGTAACCAATAACAACTCGCAAGGAAAATCCACGAGGTATCCCTTTAAAGAAAATCCTTTGAAAATCATTGGATTTGTATGTTATTCAAAATAAACTTTAAAAGTACTTTTAGTACCTCGGGTTATTTCATCAAAACTTGTAATCAACATACTCTAACCGCCTCATTTGAAATCATTTGCCAAAATAATAATTCCTTGTAACCGGCGTTATCAAAATCGTCATGCCTTTACTCATCACCATCACCGTTAACAACCAACAAGTTAACCATGCAAGATCATCAAACCATTCCTACATACTCTAACATTTCCAAATCCGAGTTTGAACTTTACATCGAGTGAGATTTTTCATCTTTCACTATATATTTTTTAAAAAGAAATCGTATTGGTTTTTGAAAAAAAAATATTTTATGATGTGAAAGATTTTTGAAAATCATGTACTCGAATTATTCGAAAATACAATAGTACGTTAAGGTCATTTCTGAAAATTCTCCCAACACTACACAAGAATCAACGATGGTAACATTTTACAAAATGTTCAAGGTATTCTAAAACAACTCTTTCAATACCGTCGAGGTTTTATTTGAGAATCCTAGGCCGGCTCGCAAATTTCAAACAATTTCCAAAGTTCATACGAAGCCGCCGGCTTAATCTCAACGTCAAATTAGTTTCAAAAAAAATTGATTTCCACAACTTGCACAAACTTATGAAAGTTTCAGGAAAACATTTTCGAACACACATACAGCAGACATAATTTATCAACTCACCGAACAAAATCAATTATCACTTAGCGCGAATGAAAGGTCACAACACACGTTCACACAAAACGGTTGTCATCACTAGACAACGCACATAGAATACAGTCACAGACATTTAATCGATCAGTAGTTAGACCTAACGGCAAAAATGCGGTTCCACATCCTCTGTCCCAGCTAACTAACGCACACTACAACAATTATTTAGCGTGCGCTATTCATGCTGTATTAGCGCGCGTTACAACAACTTTAGCGTGTGCTACTCATGCCACATTAGCGCGCGCTAGCCTTGTACTTAGCGTGCGCTAACAGCTCAAATTCAGCACGTGATTACGAACATATATACGACATTACTAAAACCGATAGTTACAAATGAACAATGACAGCATATGAATCTAAATGCCATCGATTCACATGCGTACAACACTTCGCGAGCAACCATCAAAGGACAACTGTCATCCAAAATTGAAATCTCGTCTATTAATAAAGAGAGCTGTCTTAACTCATACCGAACGACTTAGCATTCACATCACTGTTTTAATCTAAAACTGGCAACACTGCCCGAACAACAAGAACATCATCACGTATTTCTTGACTAAAAGCCATAAAACCGATAAGTTGAAAACGAGAGTCACGTCTTGTCTACATTTTTTAAACTTCACTTGGGTTCAAAAATCGTGTTTTGAAAACTTATAATATCAAATGAAAATAAAATATCGGTAGTTGGATTTCTCCAAAAATTTTGACCTTGAGGTCATCATACGAAAATCAAACAACATAGGCCACATACTCACAAATCACCTTTAACTCCACATCATAACAAAAAATCATACAAGCTCGTATATCACAAGGCACAATATAGTAGGGAGACTTACATCCACAGGTCGCACGAAGATGATGGCTACACCTCGATACTAATCACGGCCGACATCACAGACGACGCGTCGCGACACAACTTAGACAGACACAATCTGACAGAACAAGACACGACAATACCCGACTGGACCCGACAGCCTAGGTTTCCGCAACCTAAGCTCCGATACCATAAATGTAACACCCCCAGAATCAAACCAGGAATATTACACGCCACAGACCCTCTCCGTGAGGATCCACCAGGCTAGACATCACAACTACACAATAAATTACATACCGACATGATAAAATACAAAATCCGTAGACCAACTTGGTCTTTCGTCACTAACATACAAGTCAAAAATACACATTTCCATCTCGACTCATACCCGTACAAGGGTAAAATACACTCACAAACCCAAAAGTACGACAGAATAAAGACCATACACAACTCCGACTGACTGTATCCAACACTGGCCTTCGTGTGATTAGTATCATTCGCCTTCCATCATTCTTCGCGCCGATCCTGTGTTTTGCTCCCAAACCTGCATGTACCTGGATGCAAAAACAGACATCCACCCCCGAATACTCGGGGGTTAGCAAAACTCCACTGTTTTGCTAGTACAAGTATAAAGTGAAAATACGAGCCATACAAAAACACATTCCGAGAATACAACAAAAGTCTTCCCGAGATATTTGATAATTAAAATAGTTCAAGTCTTGAAAGTAGAAACCAAAACAAGAAAGCACTTTGAAAACATTTTCAAATCTCGGGAGTTTTCGAAAACATTTGCGATAGTAAAGTTCTCAATTCTCCAAAAGCCACTTAGGGTCACCGCCCCAATATTCATTTTCCAAAAATGCAAATCCGATTAACAAAACACGGGGTTCACAACCCAATTCACTCCAGTCACAAAACACAGGGTCCACGACCCAACCATTTCGATCATCAATACAGGGTCCGTGACCCGTTCATTCACTTCAATTCACTTCCAACGACACATTACACACAACACATTATTTTTATGCCATTTTAGCCAAACACCAAGACTCGATATATAATATCTCTCGACTCCGAGCAACAAGCATTGTGATACTCCGGGCATATCACAATTAATCAACAGTACAAACACTCTGGCAATTCTCGCGACCCGGTCCAGCCCTCCGGTCCTGCCGTAAGGCCACCAAGTCCCTGTGTGCCCCATCGAGCAATCCCCAGGTGAGAATGCCCACTCGAAGTAACTCTCGCGACCCGGTCCAGCCGCTAAGCCACCAGGTCCCCGTGTGACCCCGTCGAGTCAATCCCCGAGTGAGAGTACCCGAGAAAAACCTTACAACTCTCATCAATTCACATTTCCAAAACCGAAATCCTCAAGAGTCAATCACAATATATATAGTCGAGGTATTTTGCTAAAATAGCCATATTATCCAACACATACTCACGACCCAAAATTTATACTATCCACAAAGAAACACACCATCTAAACAGCACCAATCGACACAACCAATATCACACAAGTTCACACATTCACACACATCCGCATGACTCCACACAAAATCTTAACAAAATGACTGAACTTTAACTTACCAACAACAAAATCACACATAATGGCATCACTCGAAAATAATGTGATCCTATACTCGACACCAATATGCATAGTCAATTAAGCACATTAATTTCCGAACACAAGAATCCTCTTTAAATAAAACCATGATTATAGTTATAACGATTCTTTAGTAAAATGGTTGTAAACAATTGTTTAACACGTATCGTTAATTTTCAATCATCATATTCACAAAATACGTAATGTATGGGCAAGATACTTGCCTCAGTAGTTGATACCGGACACTCCGACGAACGTGGATTAACCGGAAAACCTCGAATGCCCAAAACTCTCCGGCGGAAACGACGGTAGAACCACCGATCGGGAAACGGCGAACGGAAGGGTTCCGGCTCGAGTTCTTCGCAAGGAACCTGACCCTAACATAATACCGTCAAAATCAACGATCTTATGAGGAAGAATAATCGTAGAACGCCCAAAACCCCCCTCTAAGGATTTTCACCGGACACCTTCAAGGCACCGATTAGGAACTCAAAAAAACGAAGAATCCTTGGTAATCCAACCATGGAAAAACAAGGAATTCGATATAAAACAAATTAATAATCAACAATCCCTCACTATTCTAAGTTATAACGAATCAAACGGACGAAATCAACAAAATCCCCAATTTTTCACAAAACTATGATTTTAGGAAAACTAACCTTGATTCATTGATTGAAGGATGTTATGGAGTGATTAATCGATGTTATCGGCTCCCAAACTTCGTAGATTAGTTGTATAACAACATGCCTTCGTCACCTCCAAGTCTCGGCCAGCGTACGAAACGAAGGAAATGAAAAATGAGTGCAAAGCAGATCGCTTTCGGTCATATTTATATCGATGCGACTTAGCGTGCGCTAGACTGCCGAGCTAGCGTGCGCTAGCGGGCGGTCATGGTCGAGAATGTTCGGCCGGGCCCGCCATCATGCGCTGAACACGTGCGCTGTCGGCCCATCCACAATCCAGAGACTTCCTGGCTCGGCCGAAGCGTCTGCAGCCTTCCGGCCAGTGGCGTGCGCTAATGCTGCCAGAAGGCGTGCGCTACCGGCTGCCGTAGCGTCTGCGCGATGTCAGCAGATGGCGTGCGCTACTGCCGATCTCCCGATCCGTAACCTTTCTGCCTTACTGCCTCGGCCGACTAGCGCGCGCAGCCAACCGGCCATAGCGTGCGCTGCCTCCTGGCCGTAGCGTGCGCTACTTTCCGGCCGTAGCGTGCGCTACGCCGGTTCCTGTCGCAACCGCCCGGCCGGCGATTCGCACTCGTCCGGCCGATTACTGCGGCCCGTCCGGCCACCGTCCCCAACCGTCCGGCCAGTGTCCGACCACCATGATTCGACGACTCGATTTTCCGAAATCGCACGGAACGAACACGACAAAATACTCGGGGACAACATCATCGGTCCGAAATGAAAACAACGGATAACAAATCATCACCTACGGTCTTAAACGCCAAAATCAGTTGTCGAGAAAATAATACCGGAACTCGACAACCGGGAAATATCCGGAAAAAATCTAAAATAACCGGAACGAAAATCGTGGGTATTACACCAGTCACCAAGCTCGTTAATCGAAAACATAGGAACCTTGTTTATCATTGAGGTATCCATTAGAGAAAATATGAAAGATAAGACTGTTTTAAAAAATAAGTGATTTTTGGATATGATTCATGTAAAAATACGATTGATTTTTTTTGAAATCAATCTCTCCAATACCACTTATTGGCCACTAAGTATATAATAAACAGCTTGGAAAGAGATAGTACTACAAGATGTATGTTTTTCTAAAGTGAGTTTGCATAGCGGAAGTTTTGGTGTGAGTTGATGTAAATACAGCAACTTGGCATTTTCCTATTTGCTTAGTGCGTACAGGGTTTTGCAATGTATACTTGTATAAATCACAGTTATGAAAATAATAAAGACAGAAGGTAAATAACACATAATTTAAA